>CM019718.1:51827919-52157919 GCA_009760885.1 Achatina immaculata | reverse complement strand
TCTTTTGGCCAAATACCTGAATGCCATATCTTTTTACATAGTGCATGATAGATTGTTGCACACTCCTTTCCTCCTGCTTTAATAAATTCAGCGGTTATCTCATCACATCCTGGTGATTTACCATTTTTCAGACTCTTTATTGCCCATAAAACTTCTTCCATTGTCGGCTCGGGTTCTTTCTCCTCCAATAATAATTCACACTGTTGATATCTGCTTCCACAGTCGGTTGTTTCATACATTCTTTTGCAATATTCCTTCCATCTTTCCAGAATTTCCTCTGTCTCTGTCAGGGTATTCCCCATCTCATCACAAATTACATTTAGCTTAGGTGTGACATTTCTCGTCAATGTCTTCATTTCTTTAAACATTTCACTATCTCTTCCACACCTCTGATGTTCTTCTATTCTTTCACAACAATCTTGTATGTATTGTTTTTTGTCTTTTCTTATGTTTCTTCGTACTTCTTTTGTTAAAGTTTTATATTTATCTTTGTTGTTGTTTGTCACTCTCCATTGCGTCTTCATTTCTCTACATTGTTTTATCAGTTCTAGTGTACCTGCTGTGATCCATCTATTCCTTTGTGTTTTCTTTACTGGAACCATGTCTTTAGCTGTTGTTACTAAGATATCTTTGGCCTGCGTAGCCAATTCATCTGGTGTCATCTCTTCCTGTACAGCCATCAGGATTTCGAAACGGTTCTTCACTTCTATACCGTATTGTTCTGGTATATTTGTAAGGTCAAAGCGGAGTGGTCTTGATCCCATAACTATCTTTTTTATCTTTATCTTCATGTCTGCTATTAATAACTCATGGTCCGTGTCACAATAAGCACCTGGTAAAGTTTTTGCTGATGTTATGCTTGACCTCCACCTTCTCTGCACTAAAATGTAATCTATTTGATTCCTGGTTTTCCCATCAGGTGATGTCCATGTGTAAAGTCTTCTTGGATGTTGTTTAAAAAGTGTGTTAGCGATCATTAGCTCATTTTCCATACAAAACGCCATTAGATTGTCACCTGCCTCATTTCTGTGTCCTATGCTAAATTTCCCTATACTGCCTAAATATGTGAAATACTCTACTTCCTCAATTGGCACTCCCTCGATTACCATGAAGCTATTACTTGTACTATTACTTTTCATTATTTTTGTCTTTTGTCTGTTAGGCAAGGGGAAATCAACACCGTACATTACCAAGAACAATCATGACAATCCACAATTCTTTGAATCATAACGACGTTAATGGGGGTTCCAGTGGAACCACTTCGTCCGGTAGGGACAATCACGTGCGACAGGTGATACCAGATCGTCATCCAACTACTGTACGTAAAGAAAACATAAGTAACACCACAATAATTGCAACATGGAACATCAGAACACTAACAGAGCGTGGAAACTGGAAAACATCTAACAGGAAATGAAAAGAATGGAAATTAACATCTTTGGTTTATGTGAAATGAGATGGGCTGGAGCAGGAAGCAGAGATCATAAAGACTTCAAAATAATATATTCCGGGTGAAACCAGTGTAAATAGAATTGGCATAATATTGGATAAGAAGACAGCAAGAACTGTGAAAGGTTTCTGGTGCATATCAGACAGAGTGTCAATGGTTAAATTACAGGTCCACCCCATAGACACAAATCTCGTCCAAGTATACGCACCAACTTCAGAAATCTCTGATGATGAGATAAAAGAATTTTACAACAATATGGACATGGCAATGAAACAGTGCAAACCATGGGAAGTAAACTTTGTGCTGGGTGATTTAAACGCAAAAGTAGGGACTGAACAAGACAATGAAGCTACTGGCAAGTATGGACTAGGTATCAGAAATACAAGAGGAGAAATGTTGATTGAGTGGGCAGAAAAGAATAAAATGATAATAGGAAAACCTTGGTTTCAACAACACCCAAGGCGACTATGGACATGGAAAAGCCCAAATTAATAACATACGTAACCAGATAGATTACATTATGATCAACAGAAGATTCAGGAACTCACTAATATCCGTGAAAACAAGCCCACCAAGCGCAGATTGCAACAGTGACCACATCCCAGTCGTAGGAAAAGTGAGAATCAGGCTAAAGAGGTTAAAAGTAGCAGCTAAAAACAAAGAACTAGATAGAGAGCTGTTACAGAAAGATAAGGCAATACAAGAACAATATAGGACCGTAGTACATAATAGGTATAATGGTATATAGAAGATTGAAACGACTGATTTACAATGGAATATGCTTAATTCAGCAAACATCTACCGAAACCCTACTTCCAAATAAAAGATACGCTAAACAGGGATGGATGACAGAAGAAATTTTCCAACTAATGGATCGGAGAAGAAGTCTTAAGGAAGATAACGATGAATATGACAAAATAAATACAGAAATAAGACACAAATGCAATAAAGCTAAAGAAGAGTGGTTAAATAAGAAATGTAATGAAATAGAGACACACTATCATGGAAACACAAGAGATATGTAGAAACAAATAAAGGAATTAACAAACAAAAGGGCGTACCACAAGGCTGGTTGCCTGAAGTCAAAGGAGAGGCATACAGTAATGGACAGAGATGAAATAATGGCACGATGATGCGAATATATTAGAGAACTCTATGATGACAATAGAGGAGAAATAGATATAGAAATAATAATAAAGGGCCTCCTATATTAAAAGCAGAAGTGGAAGAAGCCATCAAACACATGAAGAACAACAAAGCGCCAGGACCAGATAAAATCACCAAGGAAGAATTTGGAGCATTAGGACAGCTTGGCATAGAAATAATTACCATATTGCTGAATGACATCTATAATAGTAACTATGTCCCACGAGATCTTTTGCAATCAGTTTTTTCATTGCCCTACTAAAGAAACAAGGTGCAGTTGAATGTGAAGACCATCGAACCATTAGTCTTATGAACCATGTTACCAAAATACTGCTTCGTATTGTCATGAGAAGAGTCAGGGGCAAAATAAAACCAGAAATCGCTGAAGAACAGTGTGGTTTCGTCAAAGGAAAAGGCACAAGTAATGCCATACATATGTGTGTGTGTGGATGTGTGTGTGTATGCAGAACATTGATGAAAAGATCACTAGAAATAAAGACGGACCTATACTTATGCTTCATAGACTACTGTAAAGCATTCGATAAAGTGAGACACTCAGAAATTATAAGAATGCTGGAAGACATCAACATAAATGGGAAAGATCTGAAACTCATCAAAAACATATACTGACAGAAATCAGCAGCAAATGAAGGTTGAGAACCAGATGGGAGCATTCTAAGACATAAAATTGGGAGTGAGACAAGGATGTGTTCTATCTCCTGACCTCTACTCCTTGTACAGCGAAAACATAATGAGAAATATGGAGAGCTTGCCAGGAATATCAATTGGCGGGTACAACCGTAACAACTTAAGATATGCAGTTCTGATTGCTAAAAGTGAAGGGGAGCTACAGGCTCTTCTGGATATCGTGGTTCGTGAAAGTAAAAGTAAAGGTCTCAGCCTGAATAAAAAGAAGACTGAAGTGATGGTCATCTCGTAGAAAAGAATACCACCAAAATGTAGCACTACCATCAACAGCACAGAACTGAAATGTTACTTAGGAACAATTATAACAGCTGATGAGAAGTGTCGCAACGAAATAAAAAGCAGACATGCTCAAGCTAAGTGAACATTCCAGAAAATGAGACACAATTTGTGCAACAGATCCATATCAATGGAAACAAGATTCCGAGTACTTAAATGTTACATCGAGCCTATTTTGTTTTATGGATGTGAAGCATGGTCTATGAATAAGAGAATATAGCAAGAAATGGAGGCCATGGAAATGTGGTTCATAAGAAGGATTTTGAAGGTAGCATGGACAGCTAAGAAAACCAACGAAGAGGTCTTAAGAGAGGCTGGAGTTAAATGGCAAATTACAGCAAAGATCTGAGACAGACAAGCGAGATTTGTAGGGCATTTTCCGAAAAGAGGAAAATTGGAACACACTGTAGCAACTGGAGAATTTAGGAGAAGAAGAGACAGAGGAAGACAGAGAGAGAAGTTACTGGATGGTCTGTTAGTGTGGCTAGGAAGAAAGTCACCGGTGGATCTCATAATTAAGTCTAAAGACAGGGAATTGTGGAGAGAAATGATCGCCTACGTCACGCTACGCGGCACGGCACCTGATTGACTGAATGATCTGTCTGTTAATATATAGTCCAGGTTTAGCTGAATTCTTGCTTAAGATCTGAAGCTTCTCTTGCATTTATGTGTGGCTGTGGATGAGATTTAACATCATGTTATTTGGTGTTTAGCATACACAATGGGACTTTACACTGAATATCTACATCATCATTTCCCGTACCGTCAGTGGCGCACTGGCTATTATGCTTCTCCAAAGTACCCGATCCTTCATGCAGGCCATCAGCTCAGTTGGTGATCTCCTCTCACACCATCCCGTCAGACTGTCAAGTATCATTTCTCTTGGTCTTCCTCTTGATCTTCTTCCTTCTATTTTTCCTGTTGTTATAATATTTTCAATGCCCCCTCTTCTCATTGCATGTCCTATGAAAGTACATTGTCTCTCTCTTATCTTTCTGACAAGGTTTTTTATCTCTCCAGTTCTTCTCATACATTCTTCATTAGTTATTTTTGCTGTCCAGGGGATTCGCAACATTCTTCTAATAAACCACATTTCTGCTGCTTCCAATGATTTTTGTGCAGACTCCAACATAAGTAATTCCGGGATGCAAACTAGCCAAGTTACTAGGATAGTGCCATAAGAATTCAAGCTGGCTAACAACTATCACATACTAAACACGACTACATTTCTCAACGCTGACCGCACTACACTACCTTCTCACTCAACAGTCAAAATCTTTCTCCTCTCTGAGCTGAGACTCTCGTCTCAGACCAAGAAAACAAAACTTACTTTCCACGTGCAACGAATGACTTGAAAATCACGAACTCTGGCGGAGAAAACAAGCATTGGCCTAACTCTGACACAATAATTTAGAGTTATATCAAGGGTTAGATACCCTTGACCAAATACTGTCATACGAGTATGTTTAATACAAACTCATGTAACAGTAGTAGAGATCACAGCTAGAGGGGGAATTAAGCCATAGTTTAGGAGATTGACGGTATGGATCGGAGTGGGAGCAAGGTGGTTGTCTGGATCGGAGTGGGAGCAAGGGCTCTTCCTAAGTTTAGCCTAAGGGCCCGGATGTCGGTTAATCCGTCGCTACATACCGTTCCTCATTCCGAGAGAGTGAAAGGCAAAGAGAGGGAGAAAGAGAGAGGGGGGGGGGGAGAGAGGAATGAGTGAGAAAGAGAATAAACGAATGAGAAAGAAGAAAGAGAGAGCGGGAAACAGAGAGAGCTTATGATGAACCGACAAATTAGAGATAAGTAAAAACGAACATCACTTCAGTGACCTAATCAAAATTCTTCTTCCCCTGAAACAGGTCACACCACTCTAACCAGACTAGACAGTGGTTTTCAAACTTTTGCAGACTGCAGCCAACTTGACAGTGTAAATTTTGCCACAGCACTCCTGCGTGCAATTAACCATACATTTATAATATACTTTTTAAAAAGCTTTCTTTATTGTACACGTGCTATGTTTTCTATGTAAAACGTAGGCTCGCTTAGAGAAACTATCTTCTTTATTCATGAAATAATTTTGGAAAAAAAAAAAACTCCTAATTTTTGTTACCTAAATATTAGGCTTGTGAAAGCTTTACACGAAAATAACTGTACAAATAAGCTCAAGTACACTGTAATTTGAATGAAAATATGTTCTTTTCAACTATCAAATGTCTGGCGACAAACCTCTCATTCTCTCTGCAAATATTCACGGAGAAACTATAACCTTTGACAGGGGAGTTATTGTTCTTGTGTCTGTCCTGTCTTCTAGCTCCCTGTAACAGCGAGCTGTTGTTCTGTGCAGCTGTTGCTGTGAAGGTGATGAGGTACAGCATCGTATCGGCATGGGATCAGGTAATGGCTGCATTTTTTTTTTTTTGTTGGTCAATCCGCAGTGCAGCTAAAAAGCAGGAGGTGTGCCATACTTCTTTAGCAGACTCTACCACCATGAGGACTACGGCGACCCTGTCCTGTTAGCCAGGCTAGGCCTGTTACTAGGGCTACCATCGGAGAGATGGAACAATGTCTTTGTCGTCTATAGTTTGCAAACCTTCACGCCTGCATGTCAGCTATAGTTTGCAAACCTTCACGCCTGCATGTCAGCTATAGTTTGCAAACCTTCACGCCTGCATGTCAGCTATAGTTTGCAAACCTTGACGCCTGCATGTCAGCTATAGTATGCAAACCTTCACGCTGGCATGTCAGCTATAGTTTGCAAACCTTGACGCCGGCATGTCAGCTATAGTTTGCCAACCCTGATGCCACCATGTAGTTCGTCAAGTTTTCCTGTTTTCGGCGAGCTTTTCAATCACATCAAGGGATTTTATGCCTTCTGATTTGGCCACACTCTAAGGAAACCCGACACCAGCATAGAAAGTCAGACATTGACATGGAATCCTCAAGGAAATAGAAAAAGAGGAAGGCATAGGCTTACTTGGAGTAGAGAAACTATGACAGTGCTCAGAGACAAGGGATACACATGGAAGGAGGCAGAGAATAATTCCAAGAACAGGGATGACAGGAGAGCCTTTATCCGTGGCCTACGCTCTCAGGGGAGTGAAAGGCGATGATGATGATGATGACGATGATGATGATGACGATGATGATGAATTTGGTATCTCTTAACAATGTCCTCTTTGCACTGTTTACGGGACAAAGAAACTCGCTTTTAGATCACAAAAAGTTTATTTAACACTCGGGCCAACATGTATTGGATTGTATTACTTGCGTAGAATGACTGCAGCCAGAACAAGAACAGATGTCTGAAGCTGTGATTAACCGCTAACGATAAAGAATTATTAATGAAACTGAATACCTGACTCGGCAGTAAACTAATGTAAATCACTACTGATACTGTTGATTAGTCTTTTTGTGGAGTACAATTTTCATTATAGAAATTACTTCTTCTTGTTGGTGCTAATAGATCAGAAGTTATGATCTAAATAGACAACCTAATTTCCTCTGCTAAACACTAAGAAAATTCAATAAGAACTCCCAGGCACACAACTCCACGGAAGAATATTGAGATACTACAACTTGACTAAACTTGCCAGTCTTCCGACGTAAACAAACTTGTCAACAGTGAGGGTTCCAACAAAGTCAGTGATGTAGTTTTACATCAGACATCACAATTTTATTAATGGATAGAATGAAGGATGAAGTGTGATGATGAATAAATATCACTGCCACAAGACAAGAAATATAGAATACAATGACAAGAAAATTTCCCGGGCGATAACTAGGTCGCCATGTGGGAACAAAGCCGTGTATAACAATAAGGAAAAATACCAATTCACATACTTACAATTCATTCACAATGAATACAACTTCACTTCCAAAGTTAACACATCACAATTCCTTCAGTGGTGAACATCACTCTTGTAACTATTTCATCATTCTATCTAGAATTCTTAAATAACTTGCAAGTCTGTCCTTAAAAGGGCAAAAATCCCCAAAACTACATAACAATAAAGCCAACAACAACAAAAAAACTACATCTCAAAGCAACTCCCTGCCCCACAAAAACAAACAAACAAACAAACAAACAAAATACTGACTATCACATAACTAGTAACTTGACTCTGACCTAACACATAACTAGTAATCGACTCTGACCTAACACATAACTAGTAACTTGACTCTGACCTAACACATAACTAGTAACTTGACTCTGACCTAACACATAACTAGTAACTTGACTCTGACCTAACTCATGCTCTGGCTATATCTCATACTCTCAAAAATCAATTTTATAATCTCTGCTACTGCCTCAACTATCCCGTCATCCTCACTTTCTCCCACGCTATAAACAATCGCATGAACTGAACTACTCATTTTAACATTGCTCTATTTTCAGTATAGAATCTCGTGGAGCACTAAAGTTTGAAAAGCCTTTCAGAAACAGCAGAAAAGGCCTCATGTAGGCTGTGGAGTATACGAAACAAGCATTGAGAACAAATAATTTCGTGTGTCACAACAAATATCAGTCCTCCGTAGCTAAATCACCAAAAGACGCACTTCAAAGTGCAATGCCAACTGGAAGATCATGGGTTCAATCCTGGGACAAAAAAAAAAAAGCAACAACTCACAAGACCTCTGGGAGTCATGACCCAGAGGGGCCCACCCCCCCCCCCCAACCCTTTAGAGTGTCAGGAGTTTAATAGGGGCGAAACACTTGTCGGGGGGGGGGGGAGGTGGGGGGTACTTCCTCTGATGATCTGAAAGAGTTGTGTTGTTGTTCCACTCTGTACAGTAGAGTTTCCTGTATACTCTAGTGAACTAAATTACTGAAAGCTGGAAACTTCTGAATCATTTATCACGATACTTTTTTTCCTTGTAAATTCATGTGAGCTGTAGAGCAGACAATCAGGGGGGACTACTGCAGGTATTCGCACTTTACTTGGTTATGACCCTTACACTAATGGCTGTTCTGCCATACCCGCTGTTTGTTAGCAGCTAAAAATAAAAAGTAAAATCATCGCGGCAGAAATGAGATGCTTGAAGAAAATACTAAATGTAACAAGAGGAGACAAGACCAGAAACGACACCATAATGGCAACGTTTGGAGTAACAGCACATTACGCTACGTCTAGAACAGTGGTTCTCAACCCATGGGCTACTGCCCATTGGTGGTGACAGTAGTATCGTGGGCCGCGATGAAGTCTCAGAGTAGAAAAAAAAAAGTAGATACAATAAAAATTATTCCGCATTTTTCACGAAATGCATAGGGGCAGACTGCACGGATGCAAGCCGCAGAATTGAAGGTCGCTTTATTAGTATGTCGGCAGCGCGGCTATTGGAGAAAGGATGATCTCGACAGCGTTTCTTCCAGCATCAAAGAGAAATGTGACGTACATAAAAAAAAAAAAAAAGACGGCATCGCTTTTGAAGTGCGACACCGACGTCTTTCTGATCGTGTTGCTGAAACGTGCAGTTTTACAAGGTAACTTTAGAGAACTGTCCGCGTAGATTCTGCGAGAGAGCAGAAGTGAAATATAATTCTCAGTAACTGTGTTTTAGTTTAAAAATCATATTTCGTTGGCTTGATAGCCGCTATTCGGTCTTGGTGCTGTATGTAATTCGTATTGGATTAATCAACGTATTCGAGTTACCCACGTAGTGATCGTGGAGATTTTTCGGATAGCCTTTTTTATTGTTTAAACTTTAAAACTTTAGGCGCTAACATGGATCAATTTGTGAAACGTAAGCCTTCGACTTCGCGCAAACAAATTGATAGTAGTGGCAGCGAAAGTGACTGTGATCGAGACGAAGTTAACGTTGATACTTGTAAGAAATCTAAATACGCTCGGAAATATGATGTGGAGTATATTAAGTACGGTTTCATTCCATCAACAAATCACCAAAATCTGCCACAGTGTGTTATTTGTTTGCAAATCCTCTCTAATGAGGTAATGAAGCCGACGAAATTGCGTTGTCATCTAACTACAAGACATCCAGATTTACAGAATAAAACCATAGAATTTTTCGAACGTAAAGCCGAGGAATATAGTAAACAGAAGACAATGTTAAAAACAAGAGCAACTCTCAACAAAAATGCTCTTAAAGCATCGTACCTGACTGCCCAGAGAATAGCAGAATCAAAGAAACCGGACACGAGTGGAGAAGATCGTATCATACCAGCCGCTGTTGACATTTATGACGTATTGTTCGACTCAGGATACGCTACAAAACTGATAACCATTCCCATCTCGGACGATACTGTCCGCAGAAAAATATCTGAAATGTCCGAGGACATTGTCGTGCAGCCAACTGAATGATTACAATCTACTAAGTTTGCTATTCAGTTAGATGAGTCAACTGACATCGCCGACGAGTCACAGCTGCCTCTTTATGTTCGCTATTGTTGGCAAAATAGAATGCAAGAGGAATTTCTTTTTTGCAAGTCACTGCCAGCGAGAACGACGACCGATGAAATATTTCGTGTTTTAAACGATTTTTTCATAACTTTTGGACTGTAGTGGACGAATTGCATCGGTGTTTGCACAGACAGTGCTGCCACAATGACTGGTCGCAACAGTGGTGTTGTAACTCGCATAAAACAAGTGTCGCCCGAGATTGTAGGCACCCATTGCATGATCCATCGTGAGGCACTCACTTCAAAAAAGTTGAATGAAATTCTGGGATCTTTAGTCGAAGCCTGCGTTCGGATTGTAGACTTCATAAAAAATCGAACAGTGAACAGTCGATTATTTGATCAACTTTGTATTGTGTCAGATGCAGAACATAAGCATCTCCTATTGCACTCGGCTGTGCGTTGGCTGTCCAGAGGAAAAGTTCTTGCAAGGGTGTTTGAGCTTCGTTTATAATTGTTGCATTTTTTGACAAAACACAATCTCGACCTGGCAGATAAGGTCGCTGATACTGAGTGGATTGCCATGCTGGCATACCTTACTGACATTTTTTGCCTTTTGAACAGTTTGAACATATCACTGCAGGGTAAAGATGGCAGTATGCTCAAGACATACGACAAAGTTGCAGCCTTTAAGAAGAAACTACGACTTTGGCGTACGCGACTAGAGAACAAATCATAAGACATGCTTCACTTGTTCTGTGAATTTACAGAGAGCAATGAAGTTAATGGCGAGATTTTGGAAGGGGTCACTGGTGTAATAAAAGGGCATCTGACATCTCTTGCTGAATATTTTAACAAATACTTCACACCCGAAGACATTAAAGCGTACGATTGGATTCGTAATCCTTTTCAGCGTGCATTCTCTGAATTAACCAGTCGTGTTCAAGAAGAATTAGCGGAACTGTCTAGCGAGCGCACATTACAAATCAAATTTAACGACCCCGCTGTGGATATCTCTTCCTTTTGGTGCACTGTTTCGCTGGAATATCGGTTGTTGTCAGCCCTGGCGATGAAAGTTCTTCTACCTTTTTCAACAACTTATTTATGCGAAGTTTCATTTTCTGCATTGGCTGCCATGAAAACCAAATATCATTCAAGAATGAACGTGGAGGATGATCTTCGGGTGTTTTTGTCACAAATTCCAGCCAGAACAGACATGCTATCCAACCGGAAACAGTGCCATCTTTAAGGTAAATGAAAAGAATTTTTGGGTAGCAATGAACATGCAGTTAAACATGTAGAGAAAATATTACATAATATTTATAAAATTAGATTTATACCTTGCAAATATAAAGAACTTTATTAGTGGGCCTAAAAAATGTTTCACTTTTAGATGTGGGCCGTGTAGCAAAAGGGTCTGAGAACCACTGGTCTAGAAACAACAGGTCAAATGGTTTGGTCACGTTACACGTCTACCGCAGTAGGATGGGTTATTACAGTCGGAGAACATCACGGAAGTGACGTGTGCCTTGTGAGAAGGCAACTGAAGAGCCCAGCTGAGGGTCGGATTTAGAGCTGTCAGTTTCTACACCCTACCTTCAGTTAGCGGTGGTGTAGTGGTTAGTGCTCTGGCCTACAGATCGGAAGATCCCTGGTTCGACTTCGCACTCGGTCAGAAACTTTTTTTTTCTTTTTGTTCGGACCGACCGACACCTGGGTCAACCAAGCCTAACAAATAGTGGTACCTGCGGTTTCCCTAGGAAAACATAGGCAGGGAGGACAGATATTGGCATCCCTACCTCAAATGTGTGTGTGTGTGTGAGAGAGAGAGAGAGAGAGAGAGAGAAATTTTGGGGAAATGGGGAAATTTTCAGGTTCACAATTTAAGATAACTACGTACCTATGATGAATACAGGGCTGAGAGCATACGAAGGATAACTGACTCCCGACTCAGCCTTGTGTGACGGGTCAAGGACAAAATGACGAATGTGGATCTGTGAGATTCATGGAAACGATTCTCTTCCACATTCTCAACCACCCCCCCCCCCCTAACCACCACCACCACCACCAACACTCCCATTTCTTTTACATTTTTTCATCTTCGGAGTAAGAGAGATCCCACGAGACGGGGAACAATATGTCGGAGTGTGCATATTATTTTTTTTTTTCTTTCTACATTCCACAGCTCACTGACCTAAAAACTGCTACACCCAGAAATCTGCCAATCTCGCTTTTTCCTGTCCATCAAGCACAAACCCTACTTAAAGCTGGGCGGATGTGTATTGTTGAGCATAGGAACTTATTTTACAAACATCAGCTCTTTTGTTCCTGTACAAAACGTGAAATTAGGAAGTAATAAAGAAGGAAATCTGCCAAGTGAGAGTAGGGTATTGCGTTAGTTTTATCTATAGCTCGAGCTCCTACAAGTTCTGAAATCTAGAAATCGCTTCAGACTTTGTAAATGTAATACTGTGTATGAAGTGGTGATTTCAGATAGTGGAAAATGGGCGGTGGGGGGGGGGGGTGGGATAACATAATTGAAGTGGTGATTTCAGATAATAGAAATATAAATTGATGTACTGGTGATTTCAGACAGCGTATGTGTGTGTGTGTGTGTGTGGGGAGGGGGGAGAATGTAATAAAGGAAGTGATGATTTTGAACAGAGTGTAGGTCAGATGATGTGGGTTTTGTTCAAAGAGGAGAAGAAAGAATGTAAGAAGAGTTACAGGGATTTCGGACTGGAGAGAAATATGACAAACAAGGACTTCGGACTGGAGAGAAATATGACAAACAAGGACTTCGGACTGGAGAGAAATATGGCAACCGAAGTTGTAATTCTAGATTTCTAGACAGTGAGGCGTAGTAATGAAATGCCAGCCGTGTGGTACTCTGACCTGGGCATATGCCATGGAGGTGAAGAATAAGACCACTGTACCAAGCATGACCGTAAAAGGCGACTAAGGAAGGTTCGGCATAGGGCCAGTAACCAGACTGCTACAGAAACGGAAGCAATGAAAAACAAAGAAACAAACAAAACAAAAACAAACGCAGGTAGAAGCTGAGACCCATATCAGGTAAACTTAGCTCATGAAGGCTGTGGGGGGGGGGGGGGCCGCAAGGGAGGGGGAAAAAGGCCAAGGACGGGGGTTTGTGGAAAAACTCTAGCGGAAGCCCCATGTGCCAGATAGATAGATGTTAAAAGTATCTTCTTCTTCTTCTCCTTCTTCTTCTGCCGCGTTCAGTTTCTGATGCTCAACTTTCTTGACGAGCAGACCTACTGCTTCCACAAATCTCATGGCCAGCAAGGGCACCTCAAGCGTGTTTCAGTGTTTCCCATCCATATTCTTTTCTCTTGGTTTGGGCTCTTAAGTCTCTGTACAGAGTGCAGATATGCAGGATGTGTTCTGGAGATCACACACAATTGTTTTATTAATGTAATAATTAATGCAGTTATTATGTATTCTTCTTCTTCGTCTTCTTCTTCTAGCAGCTGCTGAATCCCACAGCTTTCCGAGCTACTGAGGCTCATTGCTGTAGACGGGACAAGAACTCTCTGTTCTTGATCTTTTCTTGCCAACTGCCGATTCCAAAAGCGCGTGTATCTTCTTCTAGGTGATCTCGCCATCGTTGTCTAGGTCTACCTCTTGGTCTATCCCCTTTCATTACTTGTGTAGAGGCTATCTTTGTTTGTCTGTCTTCCTCCTTTCTCTCTAAATGCCCGAGAAACCCCAATCTGTTTTTCTTTTAAAATAATGACTGCTGTAAGCTGAGAGTTAAACGATATGTAGATTCTTTGTTACTTCTTATCTTCCAGTGTTATATGGTTAATATTATGTATTAAATGTCGAAAAATTCTGAACAGAATCATTAAGATGGGAGATGCTGAAACATTTAACATTTTTTTCAGTTACGTTCAGTTTTTGTACATGGATACTGGACTACATTGGTGATAATTAACAGCGATTGCTTTATCAGAGAAAAGCTGAAAGAAAAATGTTAGAACGAGGGACTTCGTGCTATGTTCCTCACCTTTTGGAAATAAATCAGTTGAACTATATGTATATATACATCACATAACCTCGTACATATGCTGGCCTGGTTGGTTGAGCGGTTTGGTGCTCGATCTACTAATCCGGTGGCACATGCTTAAATCTCAGCAGTGGATATATATATATATATATATATATATATATATATATATATATATACCAAAAATACCCCGAGGTCTACCCGGCCTCTAGAATTTGCTACCAGAGAAATCTGGGAAAGTAAACGCAGCCAGCCGTGATACTGACCACCTCACACTTTCATGTGCCGATGGTCTTGGAAATACGGGCCTAACACTGTAACCCCAGTATGCCATAATGGCATGAAAACTGGAATTTTACCAAAAACAAAACAAAGTTGCTGTTGATCTTATATATTAACAACAAAGTCACGAACAAGTATGGGGTATGAAACTAAGGTTATGGGTAGGTAAAATTATAACAGTTCAACTTTCATGTTCTGTCCACACGAAAGCCGGAGTGATAACAGAATAAATGTTAATGGACTGATTAACATTTGAATACGGGAAACTTCACTGTCTAGATAAATGAGTACACTTATACACATTTAAAACATGAAAGGAAAAAACAAATGACAGCCACAGCAAGGATTCTCCTTTTCAGTATTTGTTTCCATCATCTCCTCCCCTGCCTCGAAACAAGCATCAGAAGCCCCATCCTCTTGTTCACATCCTCTTTTTTTCCCTCACAGTTAAATGATCCACAAGACACTAACCCATATTCGTCAGTTTTATCCCCAACTTGTAAATATTTACTGGCATGTTCTCAGCATAGCCTAAAACGAGCGTTTGTTTATGCACTCGACCCACGTCTCGTTAGATACCCCACAAACAGGTAGTGTATATACAAATGTCTTCCACGAAGCAGAGAAATGTATTTACCAAGTGATATCTGAAATAAATGGCCATTGTTTTGATCTCCACTACAGACATTTGATCTCTTCTACTACTAGGGTTACCATATTGTGAAACCCCAAAATGGTGACATATCGCTAAACTGTTACTAACACAGAGACTCTCGCATTTTCTTTTTTCGTGGAGCAGAGCTGGAGTAAAAAAAAAAAAAAACCCCCAAAAACCTTCAATCACTGGAAATATGGACAAAACAGGAATTAACAAAAAATGTAACCGGACAGTAATTTCTAACCCCCTAAAATGAGGATATATTCGCATAAATGAGAATGTATGGTAAACCTACTTTCTACAGTACTCGTTATGAGCACTGGCACGGGACTGAGTGAAAATTTCAAACTCATCGGTCACAAGGCAGGTCCTCACACTCGATGTGTACTGACCCCTTTTGATCAGTGGCCTATATGGTCTGACTCCTCTACATGGTTCTGAAACGCTGTCTGGACATAGTATCTCAACATAATACGCGGGAGATCATCATCATCATCATGTGCCGTGCCGACTGGCGTTGGCTATTATGCTTCTCCAGAGTACACGATCCTTCATGCAGGCCATCAGCTCAGTTGGTGATCTCCTCTCACACCATCTCGTCAGACTGTCCAGTATCATTTCTCTTGGTCTTCCTCTTGATCTTCTTCCTTCTATTTTTCCTGTTGTTATAATATTTTCAATGCCCCCTCTTCTCATTGCATGTCCTATGAAAGTACATTGTCTCTCTCTCTTATCTTTTTGACAAGGTTTTTTTGTCTCTCCAGCTCTTCTCATACATTCTTCATTAGTTATTTTTGCTGTCCAGGGGATTCGCAACATTCTTCTAATAAACCACATTTCTGCTGCTTCCAATGATTTTTGTGCAGACTTGCCTATTGTCCATGATTCACTTCCATATAACAAGATAGGTTCAATATAGCATTTTAGGACTCGTTTTCTAACATTCATTGATAACGATGTGTTGGTTAATATGTTTCTCATTCTCTGAAATGCAGTCTTTTCTTGGCCTATTCTGTTTCTAATTTCTGTTCTGCATTTCCCATCTAAGTTATTACTGCTCCAAGGTATTTGAATTTCTGCACCTGCTTTAGAATAGTTCCATTTAATTTTATACTGCATGCTGGTGGATTCTGTTTCTTAGATATAACCATAGTCTCTGTCTTTTTGATGTTCAATGCAAGGCCTTTCTGTTCACTCTTTATCCAAGAGATTTTGCAGGTGTTGTTGGTTCTCAGCTATCAGTACTGTGTCGTCAGCATACCGAAGGGTGTTAATATTGTATCCTCCAATTTTTATGCCTGGTTCTGTGATGATCGTTCTTAGAATATTCTCGCTGTAGGGATAAAAAAAGGCCTGGAGATAGTACACATCCTTGTCGCACCCCTTGTTTTATAGGTTGATATTTTCCAATTCTATTTTCAACTCGAACTGCTGCTTCTTGCTGCCAGTATAGATGTTTTCCAATCCTCAGTTCTTTGCCGTCTATATTGATGTCTTCAAGCATTTTAATAATTTCATTATGTTTCACCTTGTCGAATGCCTTGGTGTAATCAATGAAGCATAAATAGAGGTCTTTCTGTACTTCTAAAGCTCTTTCTGTTAGTGTTCGTAAAGCATAAATGGCACTGTGTGTTCCGGGAGATGTTTTTTTTAATTGCTGATGTAATTATATGTCAGAGATTTATATGTTATCCATTTTATTTAAATTATGCTTTCTTGAAACATGTTCACATGAATGCTATGTAAAAAAAAAAATGGAAAAAAATCGAATAGAATAAAATAAAATGAATGGAGCACTCAGCTGTGACTTGTAAGTAATGCGCAGAATGTTCAGAAATGGGTATGGTGGAGTGTTGAGAATATTTAAACGGAGACGTGTGATGTGTGATAGGTGGGTCGTAAATAAGTAACAGGGATGGGGGGGGGGGGGGTGCGTGAAGAGGAGAGAGAGTGATTCAATGGTAATTAGCCGGGAGAAGGTGGAATAGATGGTTATAGTTGGGGTTGTAATGTGATGCTGTGAGGAGGTTCTGAAATATGTGTTACAAATGAGAAGGGAATCAAACTTAGTGCAGAGGGCTTATGATTGCGGAAAAGGGGAATGTTAGGTGTAGTTGAATAGCGAGTTCAAACCTTGCAGTTCCAGCGTGCCATATTCCTGAATAAAGCTGTTCCTACTTTTTTCCTAGTTTATACATTTTGTTATTACGGCTTTACTGCAGCAGCTTCATGTATAGTTTTTTTTACACACACACACACACGCACGCACGCACGCACGCACACACACACACACACACACACACACACACACACACATATATATATATCTGAACCTTAAGTGCCCAGGGCACATGGGGCTTCCGCAAGGGTTTTCCACAAATGCCTGTCCTTTGCCTTTTTTTCTGCTCTTGCCCAGATAAGCCCTCTATTGCTCAACATCCTCTCTGTTGTTCTTCTCCATGTCTCTTTTGGTCTACCCTTACTTCTGTTCCCCTGTGGTGTCCATCTTAGTGCTGTTTTTGGTAGTGAGTTTTCAGTCATTCGGAGCACATGTCCCAGCCATCGCCAGCGTCTTTCCTCAATAACTGCTGTCAGTGTCTTCTGTGTGCTGTGTTGCTAATTTCCTTCTGCCTTGTCCTGTCCATCTTGATTCCTGTATTCCTAGTATGTCTAATTTGTATCTGTGCATTTCCTTGATGGTTTGTGCTAGTTTTCCAGTCTGGTTAAGTGTTCTTACATTCCAGCTGCCTATTTGCATCTTGTGTTTAGGTTCCAGGAGGTCTGCAGTCGGGCTGGGGACTTCCAGTTATATACTTATACACTGATTATTCGTATACTCCAAAAGGAGTAACGGGCAAAGATGACGATGAGAAATATTTCAGTATAATATTTTGAGAGAAATTTTCTGCGTTTCCTTTTCATCCCATACACGGTAGAAGGAAGCAAATGCTTGCCTTTTATGGAACTATTCGAAAAATCATTTTCTCTCAGTGCTGATGCTTCCATATCACTGGCAAAAACGGCCATAATGCCCGCAGACATAATGCCGACAGACATAACGCCCACAGACATAATGCCGACAGACATAACGCCCGCAGACAAATGCTTGCAGACATAATGCCCGCAGACTTTATATGCCCGCAAACATGACGCCAGCAGACATTATGCACGCAGACACAATGCCTAAAAACATAATGCCCGTAGACATAATGCCCGCAGACATAATACCAACAGACATAATGCCCGCAAACACAACGCCTAAAGACATAATGCCGACAGACATAATGCCGCCAGACATAATGCCCGCAGACACAATGCCCGTAGACTGCGCTCCAGGAATCGGTCTCTCGATGGCTATGTATCCTGTCATCAAGTCGGCGTTCGTTCCCTTATAAATGACACCTTGAACACGCCCAGAGTTGATCTCAGTTGTCACTATTCTCTTCTTCCAATGGTTCTGTTTCCAAATGACCGACGGAGAAGTCTCTCTTGAGGGCTATGCAGATAGTCTCTCTCTCTCTCTCTCTCTCTCTCACTCTCTCTCTAATCAGAGTGTAGAATGTATGGACATGAGATAAGTTTATTTTTTATTTATGTAATCATTTAATTGTGTCTTCATGATTATTATGCTCATTAGCAAATGCTGAATGACTGTGACTGAGTGAAAGCTGTATGATGAAGGGCAGAATGTCAGATGGGCCTGCGTGCCCAGATCTTAACCCTTTGAAAATGAAATATGTTCGTTCGTTTGTTCGTTCTCCATCGTTGATAATCTGCAAATGGATGCATTAGCAGCAGAGAATCTGAGTGAAATAGGAGGCAAAGTTTCGCAAGGGACATGCAAATGTCTCCCTCTCTCTCCCCCTCTCTCTCCTCTCCTTCTCTCTCTCCCTCCCTCTCTCTCCCCCTCTCTCTCCTCTCCTTCTCTCTCTCCCTCCCTCTCTCTCCCCCTCTCTCTCCTCTCCTTCTCTCTCTCCCTCCCTCTCTCTCCCTCTCTCTCTCCTTCCCTCTCTCTCCCCTTTTTTTCAACACACTTTCAAGGATGAGAAGAAAAGCCGCATGCCAACAATAAATATGAATTCAAGTTGTTTTACACCTTTTGTAAAACCATGCCAAATTTTAAAATGTTATGACTGTTAACCCTATACAACCCATGTTAAGCTCGATCACAAATTGCTGGAATTTAACGTAAAACTTCGCACGTTTCTTTTATAAGCGGTGCGCAGGAGTCAACTCGTAGAACACGCGGCACTGAACAGATTTATCGTTTACAACAGTGGTTCCCAACCTGGGCACTCGTACCTATGGGTCGGACTTTTTAAGGGGTAGGCGAGAAGAAGTTGGATAATGGCGGAAAACAGATAAATATGTTGTCAGACTAATTCAGTGTTATGACTACTATATTAGTAACAAACAACTGTGCTAATATGAAGGGGTACAATTTATGGATACACTGCCAAGAGGTACGCAGTCAGAAAGAAGGTTGGGAACCACTTGCTCACAACACTGTATTTTACAAGTACAGACTTTCTTCCCCGCAAATCACAAACAGCAAAAGCCAAGTTATCCATTAACAGATATGATTTGCATAAAGTCTAGGGACAATGAAATGAATCCCTCGGTGAGAATTCTCCATCAGTGCCACGCATAAAATTCAAATGACTTGCTGTATACGACCAGGCTAATTATGCAAGTGGTAAGAAAAGTCACATTACCACACACACACACACAAAAACTGCTAAAAAATGTCACATTCTATGCGTGATTTATGTTTTCTAATTACTTTCTTTTTAGAAATGAAGATATAAAGAGTAATAAGCGACGGCAATATTTCTTTCTCTGCCCCCCCCCCCCTTGACCCCGTTTTAGTGTTCATGTATTCCATTCGTAAGAGAGGAGGCATCTCTTATATATTCAAATATATTTGGATCTGTGACCTCATTCTTTGAATTATTTCTCACATATCTCGGTTATCAGGCTCAGCAAATCAAAGACTGAACGTAATCTATCCCAACCCTTCATCTAACAACAGGCTGTTGTGTCACTTATCTATCCCAACCCGTCATCTAACAAGAGGCTGCTGTGTCACTTATCTATCCCAACCCGTCATCTAACAACAGGCTGCTGTGTCATTTATCTATCCCAACCCGTCATCTAACAACAGGCTGCTGTGTCATTTATCTATCCTAACCCGTCATCTAACAAGAGGCTGCTGTGTCATTTATCTACCCAACCCGTCATCTAACAACAGGCTGCTGTGTCATTTATCTATCCCAATCCTTCATCTAACAACAGGCTGCTGTGTCATTTATCTATCCCAACCCGTCATCTAACAACAGGCTGCTGTGTTACTTATCTATCCCAACCCGCCATCTAACAAGAGGCTGCTGTGTCATTTATCTATCCCAACCCGTCATCTAACAACAGGCTGGTGTGTCACTTATCTATCCCAACCCTTCAATTAAAAAAGGCTGTTGTGCCACTTATTCTGGATGAGAGCGAAGGTTTCGATGTATCTGGCGTAGCCACAGTCTGACGATGAACTTGCCTCTTGGGTCTTGTACAGAAATTGAACAAATCCCTTTTAGCCCAATTCCCATCCGATTCAATATTTGTGTTTCAAGGTCTTCATTCTGCTAGGTGTTAGCAGAAATGGGCTCAAGTTGACATTTACCGGTAGATCATCAAATGATAATAATCTGTTGCTCTTCTTATGTCTCTTTGGAAGTACAGTCTCATGTTGAGGCATATCTTCGTGTTGACTTTTTTTTTAACCCTGAGTGAAGTTAAAAAGCAGGAGGTGTGCAATATTTCTTTAACAGACTCCACCACCATGGGGACTATGGGGATTCTTGTCCCGTTAGCCAGGTTAGGCCTGTTACATGGGAGTACCAATAGAGAGGTGGGACAAGGTCTTTGTCAGCTGTGGTTCGCCAACCCTGACGCTAGCATGTCAGCTATGGTTCGCCAACCCTGACGCTAGCATATCAGCTATGGTTCGCCAACCCTGACGCTAGCATATCAGCTATGGTTCGCCAACCCTGACGCTAGCATATCAGCTATGGTTCGCCAACCCTGACGCTAGCATATCAGCTATGGTTCGCCAACTCTGACGCTAACATATCAGCTATGATTAGCTGAATGCCAAATCTTCCAATCAAATAATAAAGCAATCGCAGCACATCCTTGGCTCACACCGTGTCATCATCGCCTGTACACGATGCCTGAAAAGCCTCAGACTTATCATCCATTGAAATGCCAGCTTCGCATATTTTAAATCCACTAAAGAAAGCATCACAGCTTGCTTCACTTACAAAATCTCCCAGAGGTCAGGCGTCCCGCTGAGATTCGTATCACCGCGGTCGTTAAGATTATCTTCAGGGTTTTACTAAATGCCTAAACATTTAGAGTGATTAGTAGCGTATCATGTTTCGCAGTTTCATTTACTCCTTCTGTGTGTTCTTGGCTTGACACGGTGGCGTCCTTAAGATAACGTCTTCAGATTGGGCAGGCTGTTTGGTAACTCAAGTGCCATTATTTGAAGGGACTGTGGGAGGAATAGTGGATAGAGAAGTCTTAAAATATGAAAGGATAACAGGAAAGCTCACAGAACATAAAAATGTGACTTTTATATTTTCTTATCGCCCGTGAAAATTCTCAACTTACAAAACCTACAAGCTTGTTCTTTTATTATACATATTATGATTACAACGCACATATGAGTTGGGCTATGCACAGCTGAATGAATGAATGAATGAACAATCTTTATTTTTCAAAGGGTGAAGAATTGGGCACGCAGGCCCCGTCTTACATTCTGCCCTTCATCATTCCATCTTTCATTCTTTCAACATACTCGATTTAATATAAGAAAACAAATTTTTTTTAAAAATCAAACTATTACATTCACAAATATAAGATAATGAACTTGCACGAGAGGTAATTAACCTAACAGGATAGCGCGTGCACACACAAATACATTTTCAAAGCACCTCCTCTGACATCAACTCTTGGACATCCATTAAGATAATTTCTAGCAAGATCTAACAAGTTACGTTTAGAACTGTGTTCTTTTAGTACAGAACTCGGTGGTTATGAGATGACAGGCTATTATATATTCTGAAGAGGCATATAGTTACAAGCAAGTAAATACTGAAAAAGGTTTGAGTTAAAGGTTGAAGTATTACTAATGGATTTTAGATGGTAAGGGAGGGAGTTTTAGAACTGTTTACACAGAATATGCAAGGCTTTTCTTGTACAAATTAAGCCAGGGTTTAGGAAGAGGACAGTTTTTTTTAAACGTTGGCTATGTTTAGTGTTACACGTAAACAGTGGCCACAAGTAAGGCATTGCACGACAAAATTCTATGAACAAAAACTTGAGTTTGCTAAAAATGATTCTGAGGAGTAGAATTCTGAGTTCTTTGTGCTGATCTGGAGTCTGTACTGGGTGTTTGCCACAAATCAAATTTAATGCTCGTTTGTGAAGTGAGTGGAGCCTTCTTGTGTTTGAGACTGAGCAGCCATCCTAGATTGTGGAGAAGTAATCTAAGAGTGTTTTTTATATGTGATACGTAGTACGACTTTATTGTGTCTTTGCTGATAAAGTGCTTAATTCTAGCTAGTTGGTAAACTTTCTGTGCTATCAAGTTAGTTAGATTATGTACGTGAGAATTCTAAGTCAAATGTTGATCAATGGTGAGACCTAGAGTTCTATGTTCATGAACGTTTTCTATTTCTGTAGTCCTAGCTCAAAGCTGTGGTGTAGTCTCTGTTGCATTCTGCTGTTTCTGTCCTGTAGCGATGAGCGTGGATATAACTTGTGAGAATTATCTTAGAAGACTTGTTATGCGTTTGATTTGCGATGCAGTGTTGCACGTTTTTGGTTCTAGTGACTAGACCCAATGAGACAGGTTGGGGGGAGGGGGGTGTCCCACCCGGTGCATTGCCTTTATGCCCGGAGCCAGCTTTCAATATTTTAATTGGGGGGGGGGGGGTAGTGAATGAAAACAGGGTGGCAAATCAATAGGGTCAGTGTGACCGTGCCGTTGCTGTATCGTCTTGTATAAACCAGCTTGGTTCAACAAGGGCGGCTAGCTCTGAATTAATATTCACTATTCAGATCTTAAGCAAGAATTCAGCTAAACTGGGACTATATATTAACAGACAAAAAAAATAATGAAAAGTAACCGTGCAAGCAATAGCATCATGGTAATTGAGGGAGTGCCAATTGAGGAAGTAGACTATTTCACATATTTAGGCAGCATAGTGGATAAATGCGGGGAAACGGAAAAGGATGTTAAAGCTAGAATAACCAAGGCCAGGACAGCATTTATCCAACTTAACAAAATATGGTCATCTAAGAACATCAAAACAAGAACCAAACTTAGGCTTTTCAATACAAACGTAAAGACTGTCCTGTTATATGGTTCGGAGACATTGGTTATGACTAGGACAATACAGCAGAGGATACAAACATTCATGAACTACTGCTTGAGGAGGATTTTAAACATTAAATGGCGGGACAAGATCAGGAACGAGGAGGTTTGGGAAAGGGCATGCCAAGAACCAAAGGCTTTGGGGCTCCTATCAGGATCTGGAGAGGACTGTGGGCTTTGCCATGTCAACAGGGATTAAGATCTGATGTGACCAACAACCTGGAACGCAGAAAAGAAGAAGAAGAAGATGTCTACGAAGTGGAGGTGGATTGCCCACACTCTGAGAAAACCCGACATTAGCATAGCAAGACGGGCACTGACATGGAATCCTCAATGAAATAGAAAACGAGAAAGACCTAGACTTACTTGGAGAAGAGAAATTATGACAGTGCTCAGAGACAAGGGATGCACATGGAAAGAAGCAGAGAATAATTCCAAGAACAGGGATGACTGGAGAGCCTTTATCTGTGGCCTATGCTCTCAAGGGAGTGAAAGATGATGATGATGATTAATGATTCAGATGATTCCCAGGATCTTGTCCTTTGTCGAGACATCACAATGTAATAAGCAAGCAAGTCCGGTGCTGACAATACGACAAAGTGAAGTGTATTGCATGAAATGTGATGATGATGGGTACTGGAGGAATGATAAATATAATGAACAACATGCTGAATTACAGATCTTCAGCTCAGCTATAAGTCAGGCCATATAGCTTAGCCATCAAACAGTCAGGCCATATAGCTCAGCCATCAAACAGTCAGGCCATATACCTCAGCCACCAAACAGTCAGGCCATATACCTCAGCGACCAAACAGTCAGGCCATATAGCTTAGCCACCAAACAGTCAGACCATATAGCTCAGCCATCAAACAGTCAGGCCATATAGCTCAGCCATCAAACAGCCAGGACTTATAGCCCAGCCATCAAACAGTCAAGCCATATAGCTCAGCCATCAAACAGTCAATCCATATAGCTCAGCCATCAAACAGCCAGGCCATATAGCTGATATAAAGATTCCACGCCAGACAAACAGTTGAAGAAGACTTCGGACGGAACATATCGACAATTCTCAAGGTTCCTATCACAGCGAAAAACAAACACGTGAGCACCGGTCAAGCGTCCATTTCGTTCTTTTTAACTTAACACACATCCCCTCCTCCATAGCATGCTTAAGCCCGCCAAATCACGTGTTGTCCGTTTCTCGGACCAAATCCGGCCATCAGGAATGCCAACTCAGAAAATGTAAACATTAAATCATGGGCGTCTCCATTAAAAACACAAACACACAAACAATGTGGTTTACACCAGTAACATATACTGGGTTTGGGGGGGGGGGGGGAACGCAGACAGCTTTTCACCGGCTTGCAAAATTCCTCTCTGTTACCTTGCTGGCGAACCGCTATGTGAGGAAACTCCACTGACATTCACTTTTCTGGCTGAAAATGGTCCACCGGCTCACACCCCCACCCCCACACCCCCTCCACGTTTCACGCTCGTGAAGGCCGAATCGTTTTTCACGTCGAAAGAGAGCAGTCTCAAACTGGCGACAAGTGTCAGCTCCCTCTTTCTTTCTTTCTTTCTTTTCCTCGTTTCTGTCTCGTGGCCGAGATTTCGAGTTTTCTATCTCTTAAGAAATCTCTCCACACTCAAAATCTCTAATTAACTTTCTGCACTGCTTACCGTCTAACAACACAACACTTGCCTGCAAAGCTCTTTGCTGATAACCGCGGCTGATTCTTTTGGATGAGTTCATCACCACGACCTCGAAGAGCTTTATCAGCAGCAAGAAAGTTCGAGGAGTTTCGCTCAGTGTGCCTTGATACCCCGAGGCTGGTGCGCACGTGCGCTCAGGGCAGAGCAGTGATTTTTATCAGAGTGCGTTGCTTCATCAGCGCTTGACTGCCCAGCAGAAACTATAAGCTGGGGGTCTAGGGGGTGCATTGTTTTGGGGGGCCTGTTTAGAGGTGAGCCCGGAAGGCTTCAAGGGGCCCGGATTTGATGAAGGAATATAACCGGAGTTCAAGCTTCAGGAGGCCCTGAGTTGATGGATGGAATATAACCGGGTTTCCAGCTTCACGGGGGCCCTGAGTTGAAGAAGAAATATAACCGGGGTTCAAGTTTCAGGGGCCCAGATTAGATGAAGAAATATAACCGGGATTCCAACTTCAGAAAACCCGAAGTTGATGAAGAAATATAACCGGGGTTCCAGCTTCAGGGGCCCAGATTTGATGAATATAACCGGGGTTCCAGCTTCAAGGACCCAGATTTGATGAATACAACCGGAGCTACAGCTTCAGAGGCCCAGATTTGATGAATATAACCGGGGTTCCAGCTTCAGGGGCCCAGATTTGATGAATATAACCGGGGCTACAGTTTCAGGGGCCCAGATTTGATGAATATAACCGGGGCTACAGTTTCAGGGGCCCAGATTTGATAAATATAACCGGGGTTCAAGCTTCAGAAGGCCCAGAGTTGCTAAAAAAAAAACCTGGGGTAGAAGGGAGAGAAGTTTTGCACTCGCTAACAAAATTCTCACTGAGCTCCCCCTGCCCATTACTGCAGCTACAGAGGCAGAAACTTAAGTATGCTGAAATACTAGGCCTACAAACTTCACCACAACTTTAGAAACACAGCATTAGTGAGTAGAGCAACAGACTATACTGAAAGTACGACAGCGCTTACACAGGGAGCTTATCTTGAGGTTATAATGGCAAATATATAATATCTATATTTTAACACAGAAACTCACGAGAACCCATAGCTGTCATATTTTACGAACTGTAAATGCAAGTCACCCTTGTGTTCTGTAAATTGCTTCATGTTATGAGAATCTCAGCGCGGTGCACGTACTCCATAGCACCAACGAGAATCCCGATCAGTGGCAGCAGTGACGGGTTTGTGGCAGAACCCACGATATTCATTTTCTGGAAGACTATGTTGTTACCGATTCGATCATTCCTACCACCCTCCCCCTTTCCCAGATTCTCCCCTCCCCTCCCCAACAAAACAGATACACACACACACATACACACAACGGGGAGATCTGCAGCCAGGCGATGAACCAGTCAACCGTGGACCAATCTGTCTAATGTTCTGAGATCAATTAATTTTTTTTTTCGGAAACAAGTTCTTGTTTGAGTCACCCCAAGCTGAACCCTGGCTTGAGGTCGTTCATTCGTTCGTTTATATGTAAAACATACATATACACACACACACATATATATATATATGTCTCGTGCACACACGAGCACACCCAAACACGTATGTCCATACGTTGAAACTTCTCACACAAACACATCATACTTACGTACGTACATACGCACAACACACATAAACATATGTTCTAATAAATGCTTCATTTGCCAACTTTCAAGAAATGCACCGAATATGCATTTGGCAAACAGCCATGTTTGTTTCCAGTGCTTTCCATAAAAGCTCAAATGTTGGGACTTCATCTCTGACAAAACTCTGAAGTCTGAAATTAAACGCGTGGAAGTAATCAGTGTCAGGTTATATGTATGAAACTTCAGGCGGTTTTGTTTTTTCTTGTTTGCGGCAAATCGGATATTCGCAAGAGACTCGTCAATTACTGGACGAAGTTGTTAATTTGAATGCTGCTAAATTTTGAACATCTCCTCGCCTCCTTCACGAGCCGCTCACGAGCAATTAAGCTCACATGCTCGCGTGGACTGTTTCTAAATAGTGAGGTCCTGCTGACAGAAGCTTCCAGAACACGACAGAAATGTTACAGCAGGTAAATCTGTCTGGTGATTCAAACAAAAACAAAAAAAGAAGAAGAAAAACAAATTCATATCATAACTCGCTAATCCGGGGCACACCCCATTAAATGTGTCATTGCCAGATTGGCCTCTCTAAATCCAAAAATAAGTGGCACTGGGTGTGGGTTGAGTTCTAAACTTAACAGGAGGTCAAGAGATAAACCAAAATCTGGCAAGAAATCTCCAGAGCTGACAGAAGACTGCGCATAGAGAGAGAGGGGGGGGGGGGGGGGGGGAGGGAGAGAGAGACTTTGCCCAAGGACTCAACTCCATTTGAGAAGAGAAGGTAGACAGATTCATAATGTAAGGAGCCAGGAGTTTGTAATGCAAAAAACTAGTCTGTTGCTACGATAACCTGTTTCGTCAGGCCAGTGAAATAGTGGAGAAACGACCACAAGAGAAATTAGTTCAGTAAGATGTTAGGCGGCTTCTATCAACAGCTGATATTTACAGCGTCTAATTACAGCTGATATACACAACTCCTGGCAACAGCTGACACCCACAGCTTCTATCAACAGCTGAAATACACAGCTTCTGTAAACAGCTGACATTCCTGTCAACAACCGGCATGCACACATTCTATCAACAGCTGACATACAGCTTATATCACCAGATGGCATCTACAACTTTTATCACCAGCTGACATTCACAGCTTCCATCACCAGCTTACATTCACAGCTTCCGTTACCAGTTGACATTCACAGCTTATATCACCAGCTTATATTCACAACTTATATCACCAGCTGACATTCATAGCTTCTATCACCAGCTGACATTCTCAGCTTCTATCACCAGCTGGCATTCACAGCTTCTATCACCAGCTGACATTCACAGCTTCTATCACCAGCTGACATTCACAGCTTCTATCACCACCTGACATTCACAGCTTCTACCAACAGCCAACAGCTATTGGAAACACCTGACATCCACAACAAATGACACCCACAGCTTCTGTCAACATCCAACATCTCCAGTTCCTACCAACAGCTGAAATCCGCTAGCTTCGATAAGGGTCTCCTACGACAAAATGATTTGTACAACCATATAAACAGTACACACGGGTAGGTAGTTCAATCGTGGACACCAAACTAAGTTCCGGTGTTATTGCAATGTTTTATACACTCCTTCCTACATTACTTTCAGAAAATTATAGTCTTAAACAGCCTGTTGTCTGAACAATAATCAACAGTTTATTTTAAAACAAGAAACCATATTTTCTAATAAAATCGATACGTTTCGGCGTGTTTTCCGAGTCAAATGATTTAAAATCTTACTCATAGCATTCATACATACCTTTCAGTATTATCAAATGCTTATTTGATGAAATAAGCTGATAACAAATCACAAAACAAATAAGGCAGCTGAAATATATGTCAATGAGGAAAAATTGGAAGAAGTGGAGAGTTTTGAATATCTTGGATCATTACTATCTAATAATGGAGATATAATGAGGGAAAGTAAAAGGAGAAAATCTATCGCTCTTCAAAACAGTAAAACAACTAAAGAAGCCGTAAAGAGGAACAGACAGTGCTACAAAAATAAGATTATTAATGCCATGCATCTTTCCCAAAGCAACATACGCCTTTGAGACCTGGACCAAAACAGATGAGAAACGCAGAAATGTCTTTGAATGTGAATGCTACAGAAGATTCCTTTAAATATCATGGACACAAAAAACAGAACAAATATTACTACTAATAATAATGCAAGGGCATTGAGAAGCCTTTCAGAAACAGCAGAAAAGGCCTCATGCTGGCTGCGGAGTATGCGAAACAAGCATTGGGAGCATAAGTAATTTCATTTGCCACAACCAATACCAGTCCTCCATAGCTAAATCGCTAAAGACGCGTGGCAACTGGAAGATCATGGGTTCGATCCCGGGACCGAAAAAAAAGCAACAACTCACAAGACCTCTGGGAGTCATGACCCAGAGGGGCCCACCCCCCTTAGAGTGTCAGGAGTTTAAAGGGCCGAAACACTTGTCTGAGGGGGGGTACTTCCTCTGATGATCTGAAGGAGTTGTGTTGTTGTTCCGCTCTCTACGGTAGAGAGTTTCCTGCATACATACGACAGTAACTTAATATTGAAGAAGGCTGACTAGTAAAGAGGATTAAAGAGAGAAAACTTAAATATTTTGGACACATTAAACGTCATGATAATCTAGAGAAGACCGTCTTGGAAGGGTACATAATGGGAAAAAGAAAGAGAGAGAGAGAGAGAAAGACCAAGGCGAAGATGGCTGCAAGACATCGTTGATAATCTGCAAATGGATGCATCAGCAGCAGGGCATCTTGCTTACAACCGAGAGGCCGAGAGGCCTACAGGAGAGCTGTTAGAGAGACAAAGTTCCGCAAGGGACATGCAAATGACTGACTGACCGAACTTATAAGCATATCATCATCATCATCATCATCATGTGTCGTCTTCGCCTCGAAGGTTGGCAATCTCCAGTTTTCTCGCTCCCTCGCCGTCATGGTCCACTGAGCCAGGCTGTATCCTGTTCACCTTTGTATGTTACCTGCTTGTAAACCCAAGTTTAAGCAAATCCTCCTGCATGGAAACATGTTCACAAATATAACCTGTAGAATACATCCTGAAAATGTAAACTTGTGTAAACTAACATCCTGATGTTCGTTTTTTACAACGCATGAACGAGCGGATATTTTTTTTTTTTAAAGGACAAAAAACTGGGCACGGAGGTTCTGTGAGACAATTCTACGCCCTGGTGAGACATTTTGCGCACTAGAAGAATTCAACGCCCTGTGAGACATTCTGCAGCCTGTCAGACATTCTGCCTGGCATGTAACTTCGTAAAGAGGGAAGCGAGGGAGCAACGTTCCCTTTATCGGTTTGCGGTCTGTGTGCAAAATGTTCAGCTCATGTGCAAAAAAATTATTGTGTGTGCGAAATGTGCATGATAACAACGTATATATATATATACTGTAAAGGCTTGTACATATAATGACAGGATAGACCTGCTGTACCTCTCAGCAGTGGAAATTCATCTACCCGTTTAACTACCCTCAATTCTCTCTGTGTGCCCACTTACCTCATCACGATTTTGCTACAGTATTACCGAAACTGCGCGATAAAAGGTAATCCCCTCATGCTTTAGAGGCACATAGGGATACGGTGTTAGTGCCCATATTTTCCTTGACCTGTCAGCACACTAGAGGGTGATATGGTCAGTATCACGCCTGGCCGCCTTTCCTTCCCCCAACTCCAGAAGAAGTCGGGCACCCATTTCTACAGCTGGGTGACTGGGGTGGCTCCGGCCGGATTCGAACCCCCCGACCTTCGCCATGAGAGACCAGTGCACTGACCACTTCGCCACTCAGACCCAGTAGAAACATCCGATCCGAAAGTAATTTCTCAACAAGAAAGAAACAGTAAAGAATAAAAACCATGTACCATCTTTGTATTTTTCTTGATGGCAGTTATAGCACGGAAGTAACATCTGGAAACTGGAAAATAAAAGTAGAATTTTCATTTTTGTGCGCGGCTACAAAAAAATTTTGTGAGCGGTGTTTTTTTTTCTAAGCGCGGCCGCGCAGCTTAGAGGGAACAGTGGAGAAGGGGGTGGGGTTGGGGGGGGGGGGTGGAAGAGATCTATGTAATTCTCCGCAGTGGACCAAAGAAGAGGTGTCTTAGAAAGCTCCGCCATCCGACTGAACTAGACTAGACTAGACAGTTCTTCTTTCCTTCCTTCCTTCCATACATTCTTCACCTCTGTTTAGGAAATAAGTCATCAACAAGGGCTTTCCATTTATTTCTATCATGGACTGTTTTTTCTTCTATCCTGGGCTGTTTCTTCTATCCTGGACTGTTTCTTCTTTCCTGGGCTATTTCTTCTATCCTGGACTATTTCTTCTATCCTGGACTGTTTCTTCTATCCTGTACTGTTTTTTCTATCCTGGACTGTTTTTTCTATCCTGGGCTGTTTCTTCCATCCTGGGCTATTTCTTCCATCCTGGACTGTTTCTTCTATCCTGGACTGTTTCTTCTATCCTGGGCTGTTTCTTCTATCCGTCTCTTCTAAACATGACCACAGACTAAACTACTACATCACAACAACATGCTTAACTTGAGCATATCTTCACAGTCATATCCTGGGGGGTGGGGGGAGGGGTCTTGATCAGCTGGGTTTCCTTCACCATGGAGTTATCTCTCTAAGAGATATTCTCGTTCTTATACAGTAATGGTGCCCGACTTCAGATTGCGGAACAAAGTAATCCAGCAATCAGGCTCGCTACTATTTCATTAAGATTTTGTTTTAAGGGTTTCTCCCTCAGTGTTGGTGGCTTGTGGTCGCTCATGAAGTAAAGGTTTGGAACCGCTGTCATATAGTTCTACACATAACGAGGTTTGGAACCGCTGTCATATAGTTCTACACATAACGAGGTTTGGAACCGCTGTCATATAGTTCTACACATAACGAGGTTTGGAACCGCTGTCATATAGTTCTACACATAACGAGGTTTGGAACCGCTGTCATATAGTTCTACACATAACGAGGTTTGGAACCGCTGTCATATAGTTCTATACATAACGAGGTTTGGAACCGCTGTCATATAGTTCTACACATAACGAGGTTTGGAACCGCTGTCACATAGTTCTATACATAACGAGGTTTGGAACCGCTGTCATATAGTTCTATACATAACGAGGTTTGGAACCGCTGTCATATAGTTCTATACATAACGAGGTTTGGAACCGCTGTCATATAGTTCTATACATAACGAGGTTTGGAACCGATGTCATATAGTTCTATACATAACGAGGTTTGGAACCGCTGTCATATAGTTCTATATATAACGAGGTTTGGAACCGCTGTCATATAGTTCTACACATAACGAGGTTTGGAACCGCTGTCATATAGTTCTATACATAACGAGGTTTGGAACCGCTGTCATATAGTTCTACACATAACGAGGTTTGGAACCGCTGTCATATAGTTCTATACATAACGAGATTTGGAACCGCTGTCATATAATTCTATACATAACGTGGTTTGGAACCGCTGTCATATAGTTCTATACATAACGAGGTTTGGAACCGCTGTCATATAATTCTATACATAACGAGGTTTGGAACCACTGTCACATAGTTCTATACATAACGCCAATCTACATGACACAGGTAAGACGTAGAACTATATAACAGAAAAAGAAAATAAAAACGAACAAGCATCTTCAGTAACAATAACAAAATAACGATAAACAAAGCCTGCTATCTTGTATTACGTTTACGTCTTTGTTGTTGTGTATTACAGCGAATAATGATTCAAAGAAATGTGCTTCACTATACAGTCAGAGAAATATTGTGACTCAGCAGCAAACAATCAGAGAAATATTGTGACTCAGCAGCAAACAATCAGAGAAATACTGAGACTCAGCACCAAACAATCAGGAAATACTGAGACTCAGCAGCAAACAGTCAGAGAAGTACTGGGACTCAGCAGCGAAGAGTCAGAGAAGTACTGGGACTCAGCAGCGAAGAGTCAGAGAAGTACTGGAAATCAGCGGCGAAGAGTCAGAGAAGTACTGGGACTCAGCAGCGAAGAGTCAGAGAAGTACTGGGACTCAGCAGCGAAGAGTCAGAGAAGTACTGGAACTCAGCAGCGAAGAGTCAGAGAAGTACTGGAACTCAACAGCGAAGAGTCAGAGAAGTACTGGGACTCAGCAAAAAAAAAACAAACGTTGGTTCAGTTTTATCTCAAACGCACGAGGAACGAAGACGCCGTCCGACCACGTGGCAGCCAGAGGCCCATTGCTGATGTGTGAGATTCGGGGTTGGCGAACTATAGCCCGAGCCCCACCTCTCCTTTGGTACCCCCAGGAACAGACCTAGCTTAGCTAGTGGTGGAGTCTGCTTAAGAAACACTCCACACCCCCTCCCCTTTTTTGCTCTTTAGCTCCATTCGGGGGCCTGAAAAATAGCCGCGATAACCCGCTTCCCGTCCGACACGTTGCTATGCCTCAACACCGTCACCACATCGGCTGCAAACGAACATCAGCTCGTTTAGTTCATGAGAGATGGCAAAAGAAGAACTACGCGTGTATGTTCTTGTTTGTGAAGATATCGATTAAGATCTGTTTTCAAATAAGAAGTTTAGATGCTCAACAATCTCTAGACAATATCCTTGTCCTGAAACTTTTTATCTAGAAATTAAAACGTTTCTGGGCTTTTTTTAAGTTTGAAATTGGATTTTCTACACTACTCTCTTCTCTCTCTCTCTCCGTTCTCTCTCTCTCCGCCCTCTCTCCACTCTCTCTCTTCACTCTCTCTCTATCTGCTCTCTCTCTCTCTGCTCTCCCTCTGCTCTCTCTTCACTCTCTCTGCTCTCTCTCTCTCTCTGCTTTCTCTCTCTGCTCTCTCTTTGCTCTCTCTTCACTTTCTCTCTTCGCTCTCTCTATCCGCTCTCTCTCTCCATTCTCCATCCGCTCTCTCTGCGCTCTCTCTCTCTGCTTTCTCTGCGCTCTCTCTCTGCTTTCTCTCTCTTCACTTTCTCTCTTCGCTCTCTCCATCCGCTCTCTCTCTCCATTCTCCATCCGCTCTCTCTTCACTCTCTCTGCTCTCTCTCTCCGCTCTCTCTCCGCTCTCTCTTCCCTCTCTTCACTCTCTCTTCCCTCTCTCTCTCTTCGCTCTCTCTATCCGCTCTCTCTCTTCGCTTTCTTTCTGCTCTCTCCGCTCTCTTTTCCCTCTCTCTCTTCGTTTTCTTTCTGCTCTCTCCGCTCTCTCTTCACTCTCTCTATCTGCTCTTTCTCTGCTCTCCCTCTGCTCTCTCTTCACTCTCTCTGCTCTCTCTCTGCTTTCTCTCTCTGCTCTCTCTCTGCTTTCTCTCTCTGCTCTCTCTTCACTTTCTCTCTTCGCTCTCTCTATCCGCTCTCTCTCTCCGTTCTTCATCCGCTCTCTCTTCACTCTCTCTGCTCTCTCTCTCTACTTTCTCTCTCCGCTCTCCACTCTCTCTTCCCTCTCTCTCTTCACTCTCTCTATCCGCTCTCTCTCTCTTCGCTTTCTTTCCGCTCTTTCCGCTCTCTCTTCACTCTCTCTCCCCGCTTTCTCTCTCCACTCTCTTCCCTCTCTCTCTTCGCTCTCTCTATCCGCTCTCTCTCTCTTTGCTTTCTTTCCTCTCTCTCCGCTCTCTCTTCACTCTCTCTCTCTCGCTTTCTCTCTCTCTCGCTTTCTCTCTCTGCTCTCGCTTTCTCTCTCTCGCTTTCTCTCGTCTCACTTGTGATCGCTCTCTCTCTCTCTCTCTCGCTTTCTCTCTCCGCTCTCGCTTTCTCTCTCCGCTCTCGCTTTCTCTCTCCGCTCTCTCTTCACACTCTCTCTCTCGCTTTCTCTCTCCGCTCTCTCCACTCTCTCTCTCGCTTTCTCTCTCCGCTCTCGCTTTCTCTCTCTCGCTTTCTGTCGTCTCACTTGTGATCGCTCTCTCTCTCTCTCTCTCTCTCTCTCTCTCTGATGCACATGTTTCCCATGGGGATAACGTGATTCACGAGAACTAAGAATTCCCGGGAGAAAGCAAGAAAAAGGAAAAGACACCTTACATGCCAGGATTGACACTTCAACGACGCTGTCCGTCCCGTGTTACACGAGACCCTGCAGGAGTTGATCACGTGCCGTCGAGCCCAGGAAATTGTTGTGTCAGATACCGGCTCGAGGGCAGTGTGGCTGCCGAAACACTTTTCACCTGGGGAATCTGGAGACACTTAAGACATGTGCTCACAGGAAGAACATCTCAAGACTGCATGTTTTGTACTCACGTTTCAAGGATGACACGAGTTATGCATGGCCCCTGTATCTCTTCAATTCTCAAGAACTTTCGGATTGTCTGTGTGTTCGCTTCTGGGTGGAATGTAAAAATAAATCCTGATTCCAGTGGACGCCTCGAGTTTTGTTTTGAAAAACCGTGCTTCTAAGACATTGGCCAATGAGGTCTCTGCTCAACAACAGAGGCTGGTCACGTGTTTATTCAAAGTTCTCCAAAAACACAGATGCTGGAAATATTAGCTTCTCAGAGAAACGAAACAAACTTTGTTGAATAAGCAAATCTGTGATGAGATTGGAACAGTTTTTTTCCTTCTCTCTCTCTCTCTCTCTCTCTCTCTCTCTTTCTTTCTTTCAGCACAAAAATTTGACAGATCTGGTGATTGTGGCTGGCTTCAAGTTATGTGGAAAATTCCAAATACGAATGTGGTATTTTTTTTAACCGCAAACAGAAAATGGGTTTAATATTTTACATACAGAATCCAGTTAAAATCTTTCAAAAATGTATATACGCAGGTGTGCATTTATGTATATGTTGTGTTTCTTTTAATATAGAGAAACAGAACCAGAGATATTTTATTTGTTTTAATATACAGAAACAGATCGAGAAATGTTTTGTTTGTTTTAATATACAGAAACAGAATGAGAAATATTTTGTTTGTTTTAATATACAGAAACAGAATGAGAAATGTTTTGTTTGTTTTAATATAGAGAAACAGAACCAGAGATATTTTGTTTGTTTTAATATAGAGAAATAGAATGAGAAATGTTTTGTTTGTTTTAATATAGAGAAACACAACCAGAGATATTTTGTTTGTTTTAATATAGAGAAACAGAACCAGAGATATTTTGTTTGTTTTAATATAGAGAAATAGAATGAAAAATGTTTTGTTTGTTTTAATATAGAGAAACAGAACCAGAGATATTTTGTTTGTTTTAATATAGAGAAACAGAACCAGAGATATTTTGTTTGTTTTAATATAGAGAAACAGAATAAGAAATGTTTTGTTTGTTTTAATATAGAGAAACAGAACCAGAGATATTTTGTTTGTTTTAATATAGAGAAATAGAACGAAAAATATTTTTTTTGTTTTAATATAGAGAAAAAGAACCAGAGATATTTTGTTTGTTTTAATATAGAGAAACAGAACCAGAGATATTTTGTTTGTTTTAATATAGAGAAACAGAACCAGAGATATTTTATTTGTTTTAATATAGAGAAATAGAACGAGAAATATTTTGTTTGTTTTAATATAGAGAAAAAGAACCAGAAACATTTTGTTTGTTTTAATATAGAGAAACAAAATGAGAATTGTTTTGTCTGTTTTAATATAGAAAAAAAAAACCCAGAAATATTTTGTTTTTTTAATATAGAGAAACAGAACGAGAAATCAAAATGTTAAACATTTCTGAGCCCTTTCATGACTTATGCAACTGATTACTTTTTTTAAACAATGTTGCGCTACTTAGCTTGGTTCCATTACAAAGAATTAGCCGATGGACATTATAGTCCATTATAAAGAATTAGCCGATGGAAATTATACTCAATTACAGAGAATTAGCCGATGAAGATTGTAATCCATTACAGAGAATTAGCCAATGGAGATTATAATCCATTACAGAGTTAAACCAATTCACATTATAATCCATTACAGAGAATTAACCAATTCACATTATAATTCATTACGGAGAATTAGCCAACGGACACTAATCCATAACAGAGAATTAAGCAATGCACATTATAATCCGCAACGGAGACAGCCAATGCACATTGTAAGTTTGGTCTTGCGTTACACTCACAGCTCGACTGATCTCTTCCACAGCCACAGCCGAAAGAAACAAACAACAAACCTTCTATCGCCGGCATCTGTTCTGTTGAGATTTCTCTGATAACAACAGCTGCTCAATAAAACAACCGTGTGGACTCGGAGAAAGTGCTTATAACATAATCTTGACATTCTTTCCTTGATGTTCATATGAAACTCTACCCGACTGAACATTTGCCCTGGTTATAACAACACTGGCTCTACCCGTCTGATTGCCCACAGGTCCTGTCATCTCATCTTCGTGTTCTCATTATTTCTTATCTTTTAATGACGTTGCTAGTCTGGGCTTTTTTTTTCCTTCTTCTTCTTCTCACGCGCACGAGTTTGTCTATCAGTTTCGCTTGAGTGACTTCTAAACATGTGGCAAGTCAGAGCTTCGCTCCGTATGTTCGCAGAGCAAACTGGTTTTTCTGGTGCGTGTGCCATGGAGCGTGACTGAGTGGGTAAGATGTAAGTAATGCTTTCTAGTCTCCATTGTCCCGGTTCATCTCATCAAGAAAAAAGATAAGATTTCAGGGGACGTCTAACAGTAGGTTACGTGTCTAATGTCATTATATTAAACATGATCCCAGAATGTCTGCATGTATATATGGATACGTGTATGTGTGTGTATGTTCCAGCACAACTCTGGTACGCCTGGAGAAATTTCAACCAAACTTGGTACACATATGACTTACAATCTGGAAAAAAGCACTGTGGGGAGGGGGCGGAGACACCCTATCTCCCCTAGGAGTGGCGTGGGAAGGGGCGACATACTACCTACTAAATTCAGGGAGGAACAAAAGAATGGTCGAAGAGAGATAATCGTGAAATAGAGCGGTGTTGGTCTAAGAGCAGCATTTGTGGCCTCCTGTGGCAAGTCTAAATAATTTGGATGGTCTCTTTTTGTTTTAATTATATCTGTAAAAATATTTTTTAACTTTGTTTTTTTTCCTCATGTTTATATTACCTTTTTATTCTATTCTATAGTAGATTTCATTGCTCAGTGACAGTGTGCCTTTTTTTATTTTTTTCGAATTAGCTTTTCAAATTAGGGAGAGAGAGAGAGAGAGGGAGAGAGAGGAAGAGAGAGAGATAACTTTGTGGTGCTTGCTCAAGGATGGGTTCACGCAAGAATTTATTTGTTCTTGCTACAGGAGGCGAAACTAAAAATATTGTTTATATGAAAGAGAGAGAGAGAGGGGAGAGAGAAGGGAGAGATAGAGAGGGAGAGAGAGGGAGAAAGGTGAAAAGAGATAGAGAAGAGGAGAGAGAGGGGAGAGAGATTGAGAGAGGGAGGTAGTGATGTGGAGAGAGAGATAGAGAGAAGGAGAGAGAGTGTGAGAGGGTAGAGATAGAGAAGGAGGGATGGAGGGAGAGAGAGAGGGTGGAGAGATAGGGACGGAGGGAGAGAGAGAGGGTGGAGAGAGGGAGAGAGATAGGGAGAGAGAGAGATAGATTTGAGATCGCCATGTTTCTCCCAAGGATAACTTTATGTTGATTTAAATTCACCCAAGAAATTATTTATTCTTGCTCCTGGAGGTGAAGCTAAAATGTTGTATCTAATCAAGTTTTGAGTTAAATTAATATTATAGTGAATTTGCAAAATTCTACATTTAAACGCCTGTAAATAACAGTGCTTCGATAGTACACTATAAATAGAATTCATTCCCCTTCCTAATAGACGATTGGGATAAATAAATCTACGGGCAACGCCGGGTAATCAGCTAGTACTGAGATAGAATTAGCCAGATAATGCAGCTTTCATTTCTGTACGCATAGAGAACAACCACGTTTTCAGATCACTTCCTCTTTTCAACCCGTTGAGGTTCAAAGTGTATAAACTAGAAACAAAGTAGAAACAGCTTTATTACTTAACGAGCACACAGTTGTGACGTTTCGGTGTGAACCTTAATCATACAAAAACACACAGGATGAAGAAATAGAGAGAAACGATAAAATATAAATTCACATGAATGCTAAGTTAAAAATGTGAATGGAAAAAAATAGAGTAAAATAAAATGAATGGAGCACGCAGCTTGTGACTTGTAAGAGGTGTTCAGAAGTGCGCATGGTGGAATGTAGAGAATATGTAAATGGAGACTTGTGATGTGTGATAGGCAAAGATTCTTAGTGCCTATATGTGTGCGTATGAGAATGAGAAAGAGAGAGAGAGACAGAGAGGGGGGGGGGGAGAGACAGAGACAGTAAAAACAAAATTAGACACCCAAGCTTGCGTAACCTTTATCATTCAACTTCATTCTGGACATTCTATATCAGTTAGCGCAGACAGACAGACAGACAGACAGACAGACAGACAGACGGACAGACAGACAGACAGACGGACGGACAGACAGACAGACAGACGGACGGACGGACGGACAGACAGACAGACAGACAGACGGACGGACGGACGGACAGACAGATAGACAGACAGACAAACGGACGGACGGACAGATAGACAGACAGACAGACAGACGGAAGGACAGACAGACAGACAGATAGACGGACGGACAGACAGACAGATAGACAGACAGGCAGAGCCTTAAATGATCTTCTTAAATATCCTACATCCACTGAACCACGTTTTTAGCAGCGTTCACGAACTTTACAAGAGAAACAAGACCGTCCTCCAGCTTACCACTGAGCACACAACTTCATAATCGTTGTGTATTATTACCACATGCAAGTGTATTATTAACCGATGTAATTTGTAACAAGCTGTATTTGGATTTGTTTTATTTCTCTCTTTCAAAAACTGTGATCGATCCAACAATTGTTGACACAATCACTGGTTTTGCGAGTCCTTTCAATACCACCACGAAAACACTGTTTAAGACAAAATGAAAACCATGCTCCAAGAAGAAGAAGAGGAGGAGGAGGAGAAGAAGAAGAGGAGGAGGAGAAGGAGTAAGAAGAAGAGGAGGAGGAGGAGAAGGAGGAGGAAGAAGAAGAGGAGGAGAAGGAGGAGGAAGAAGAAGAGGAGGAGGAGAAGAAGAAGAAGAGGAGGAAGAGGAGGAGAAGAAGAGGAGGAGGAGAAGGATTAAGAAGAAGAAGAATAGGAAGACGAAGAAGAAGAAGAAGAGGAGGAAGAGGAGGAGAAGAAGAGGAGGAGGAGAAGGAGTAAGAATAAGAAGAACAGGAAGACGAAGAAGAAGAAGAAGAAGTAGAAGAAGAAGAAGAAGACGAAGAAACACTCCATGGCATCATCTGTAACTTTTTGTCTGAAAAATTAACCGGCATGACATGACTAGGACACAAACTCCGTACATAATAATGTGTGTATGTCTCTCTCTGAGATTATTATATGCACGGTTCAACTCAAGATTCACGAAGCTGTCTATTATAGTTTGTTATGCACCAACAGAAGCAGCTGAAGAGGAATTAAAAGAAGATTTTTACAACAGCCTCCAAGCCACAGTAGAAACAATACCCAAGCATGATATGCTACTCATCTTGGGCGACTTCAATGCAAAAGTAGGTAAAGGAAATGAAGATAGAAGAAGAATCATGGGAAGAGAAGGAATCGGAGAAATAAATGAAAATGGAGAAAGACTGTGCAGTTTCTGTGAAGAAAACATGATGACCATCGGAGGGACAATTTTCCAACACAAAAACATCCATAAGGTGACTTGGAGGTCACCAGATAAAACCACAGAAAACCAAATCGATCACATACTAATAAACAACAAGTGGAAACGGTCACTACAAGATGTGCGAGCAAGGAAAGGAGCAGATATAGGAAGTGATCACAACCTTCTGGTAGCAAAAATAAAACTAAAATTAAGGAAAGCCAGAATCGGAGAACACAGAAAGATACATTTTGATACAAGAAAACTGATAGACCAGCAAACAAGAAATGAATTCTCAATAATACTTAAGAACCGCTTCAGTGTCCTACAAGATGAAGCAGAAATGTCCATATTAGAGTTCAATAAAACACTACAGGAAACAGCAAAAGAGGTGCTGGGATATCGGAAAAGGAGAAAAGAGGAATGGATAAGTGAGACCACATGGGAAAAGATAGAGCAAAGAAAAGAAATCAAGAAAAAATTACTGAACACCAAATCACAACGGCTTAAAGAACGAGTTTTAAGTAATTATGCACAAAAAGACAAAGAAGTGAAGGAATCATGCCGTCAAGATAAACGTCAATACTATGACAACTTAGCAGAAACAGCAGAGAAAGCAGCATATACAAATGACATGAAAACCATATATAAAATCACAAAGCAGATGACAGGTAACTTCAATACAAGATGTGAAAGTGCAGTAAGAACACAAAATGGACAACTGGTCAGTGGAGAAAGAGAAAAAATTGAAAGGTGGAGGGAACACTTTAACACCCTACTAAACAGAACACAAACAGCACAAGCAATAGATATACCTGAAGCAAAAGCGGAACTAAACATCAACACAGGACCAATAACAATAAATGAAGTAAAAGAGGCGATAAAGATGCTAAAATCAGACAGGGCACCAGGTGAAGATGAAGTGACTGCTGAGATGTTGAAAGCAGAAGAAACAGAAACACCAAAACAACTTTGCCGGATATTACAACAAATTTGGGATTTAGAAAAAGCCCCAGAGGAGTGGAAAACTGGTCTTATAGTAAAACTACCAAAGAAGGGTGACCTCAGAGATTGCGGGAACTGGAGAGGCATTACCCTACTGCCACTCACTAGTAAAGTATTTTGCAGAATAATCATCAACAGAATTGTACCAACACTTGAGGAAAAACTTCGGAAAGAGCAGGCAGGATTTAGGAAAGGAAGATCATGCATAGACCATATTTGTACTTAGACAAATATTAGAACAGGCAAATGAGTGGCATAGCACAACATATGCATTATTCATAGATTTTGAGAAAGCCTTTGACAGTGTCAACAGAGATGCACTGTGGAAAATCCTAAGATGGCATGGCCTCCCCCATAAAATAGTTAATCTAATCAAAGCCCTATACGAGGGTTTTCAGTGCAAAGTTATCTGTGGAGAACATACCTCCAGCAGCTTTAGGGTACAAACAGGAGTGAAACAGGGATGTGTACTATCACCAACATTATTTATCTTGGCAGTAGACTGGTTAATGAAGGAGGCAACATCAGACAAACGCAGAGGATTACAATGGACCCTTGACACAGTGCTGGAGGACCTTGACTTTGCGGACGACATTTGTCTATTATCAAGCAGTCACAAAGATATGCAAGATAAAATAAACAAGTTAACCCAGAATGCAAACAACATAGGACTAAAGATCAATGTAGGAAAGACAAAGTTAATGAAGCAAAATGTGAACAACAGAAATGTACTCAGAGTAGATAACAAGTTAGTGGAGGAGGTCAACGAATTTGTATACCTTGGCAGCAGAGTAGTAGAAAATGGAGACAGCACAGAGGACATCAACAGCAGACTTACTAGAGCAAACCAGGCTTTTGCAATGCTACAGAATATATGGAAATCAAATAAACTAAGCATAAATATGAAAATCAGGATATTTAAGAGTAATGTTCTAAGTGTACTACTCTATGGAAGTGAGTGCTGGAAAATCACCAAAACCATAGAAAACAAGTTGAATTCTTTCCAGACTAAATGTTTACGTAGAATTAAAAAAATATTTTGGCCAAACACCATAAGAAATAACATTTTATTGGCAGAAATGCAGATGAAACCACTGACAACAATTATTGAGGAAAGACGCTGGCGATGGTTGGGACATGTGCTCCGAATGACAGACAACTCACTACCAAAAATAGCACTAAGATGGACACCACAGGGGAGCAGAAGTAAGGGTAGACCAAAAGAGATATGGAGAAGAACAACAGAAAGGATGTTGAGCAATAGAGGGCTCACCTGGGCAAGAGCAGAAAAAAAGGCGAAAGACAGGCATTTGTGGAAAACCCTTGCGGAAGCCCCATGTGCCCTGGGCACTTAAGGTTCAGAGAGAGAGAGATGTCTCTCTCTCTCTCTCTCTCTGTGTTTTTTTTGTATATGTGTGTGTGTACAAACATGGAGGGGATCCTGTGATTTACGCGCTGTATGCGTGTACTAAGAAAGTGAATCAACAGTTTCACTTACTGTCCAAGTGAACGTTCAGACTCAGGTAGAAGTTACATTTTAGTCTCTTCTCCACGATCTCCACGATCAGGTGCTTCCGTCCTGCTCCGTTTCCTTCTCAGTCCAGCTCCTCTTTACCGAAGACCTAAGTAAGACACAGATTATACGAGGATGAGTTTAAAAAAGAAACAACAACAAAGTAACCTTCATGTTTGCTCCAAAAACATATGAAGTAAACAAATGTAAATCTCGCAGTGGGCGGTTATGGTTCAGACATGTTATGCTCTCCCTCTCTATGTGCATTTTTGCTGAGGCAGGTCGGTCGTTTTGGAAAATTTAACGTAAGCAGACCTGGTCACAGATGGCCACTCATGTGGAGGCATGCACGAGAGAAGAACATCGCGGAATCATTCTTTTTCTTGGCTGTTGAGGGTGCTACACCTGCAGATATTCACTGCAGGATGAAGAGGCTGTGTGAGGCTTCAGAGGGTATATGAAGGGCACAGCAAGTTTAAAAGTGGGATGTCAAATTTGGCGGATGCAGATCACTCCGACCGGCCTCGCAGTGTGAATAGCCCCGGCGCTAACGTTGAAGTGGAACGAATGATACGGGGAAACCAGAGAGTAACAATCCATGTGGTGGCTGGAGAACTGAAGATTGACCATGGCTTTGCTCACTATATCATTCAATGACTGCTGCAGGACCGAAAAGTCTTCCACGTCCTACGTATTCTCACGACCTCGCGCCATGTGATTATCATGTGTTTGGGCTATTCGAGAGGGCGCCAAAAAGTTCAGGGCGGAAGATAAGATAAAACTAGGAGTGCACAGTGCACAGGTGAGTTCACAGTCAATAAGAAGATTCTTTTTTCCCCTCTAGGAATTCAGGCATTAGTGACGCGAATGCAGACCTGCATTGAACAAGGCGGGGACTATGGTGAAAAGTGATATGGAGTTTTACATTATATTTATCTGTACATTTGATTTAAATTTTAAAAATAAAGTTACTTTTTTTTACTCACCCTCATATGTAAACTATACAGTGTTTATATACCAGTACACATGCATAAAAGAAAAGGCAACACATGTTGCCGAGATATATAAGAAAGTGGCTGAGAGGATAGAAAGACAGCGGGATAGGGGCAAAGAGGAAGAAGAAGAAGACTAAGGCTGTACGTTGATGAGGTCTTACAAAATTTTCTGAGCATCCTGCCCTGTCAAAGTCTTCAGGCCTGAACTTCCTCTTTGGGTTGTGGACGTAATGGAGGAAATCCGGCCTCCAGAAATGTGAATTCTCGTATCAGATAACAAGGCAGAACACAGCTTTCCCATTTACGTCAGTCGAGGAAGGACGAGGAGAAGGAACAAACGGACTTTATTTTCAAAGTGTTAAGAATCTGGCACCCGGCCCCCGTCTACCATTCTGCCCTTCGTCATATAACTTTCACTCGGTCACAGATATTCAGCATTTGCTACATATGAGAGTGAAGAAAAGTATGAAAGATCTTATGATAAGGGTGTAGCTCCATTCACGGATGGGGAGTTTATAAAAAATAAAACCCCCTAGAACGGCTGATAAAGAAGGGATGAAAATGAGAAGCCGGTCTGAAATAAAAACAGGAAGGAGATCTAGAGTAGTGAGACGGTGACAGATAATAAGGAGAGATGGACAGAAGAAGAGTAGATAAGAGTGGCGGAGTTGAAGAAAGGATGAAGAAGATACGAAGAAGGGGATATCGGGAGGGGGGAGAGGAGCGACTCATAGCTGTCATGCTAGCGTCAAGGATGGCGAACCATAGCTGTCATGCTAGCGTCAAGCTTGGCGAACCATAGCTGTCTTGCTAGCGTCAAGGATGGCGAACCTTAGCCTACCAAGACCTTGCCCCCCCCCAACCCAATCTCCTCTCCGTTGCTACGCTCAGTAACAGACCTAGACTGGCTAACGGGGGTAGGGATTGTGTAATCCCAGTAGCGGTGGGATCTGGTAAAGAAGCATGGCAACATCTCTTCTTCCCCGTCTCGCCACCTCCCCCCACCCCACCCCCCCCACTTCAAAGCCCCCAATGGTCGCGTTGTAAGTCCTACTCAAGGGCTGAAAAGAAAAAAAACTACCGTAACTTCCCGTTTCACACACAGCGCTATGCTTCAACACCCTCACCGCATCAGCTGCAAAAAGCATCAAACTCGCAGTTCCAGGACGTGGGGTGGGGAGGGGGAGACAGACAGAAGAAGAACAAGCAAACAAGAAAAGACCGCCCCCACCAAAAAAAATTTTACTCACTCTTTGGCTTTTCCCACTTCAGTATTTGCCTCCAACCGAGCACCCAAAGATTGTCATCAGGAAAGAATATCCTTCATCTTTGCTCAGAGATTCCTCCTTTTAGGACACAGTTAAACAAGTTTTATCACTTGAACAAGACAGGTAGAAACGTTACTTGCTGAGTCTTAAAGTTGTGAGCCTAAATGGCAGCTGCTGCTGCTGCTGCTGCAGAGATTTAAGAAATTGGGTTGATGAAATAAACGATGTGCAGAAATTTTCATCATTTTCCGTTGGAGCCACAGAAAAAATATGAAACTGTCAAAGGTTCTCAGCCAAGACGTACGAAGTAGTGATAAAACCTTCACAAAAAAAAATTGTTCTGTAGATTTTAAATATGAAGTTGTAATTGTTGTTTTTGTTTTCTGAACCAGTGTAACCAAATATGTCACCAAATTAGGTTCTAAGGACTGTTATTGCGTCTCAAACAGCCTCTGGCAGTCAAGTCCAGCTCCTGGCCTTCCCGTGGCAGAACTGTTTAAACTGACAGGAGAAGGGGCGAGGGCGAATATCTGGCGCCTGAAAACCAGATGCTTAGGGTAGATGAGTGGCACGTTTGGTAGCTCATCTGCCGCTGTTGGCGAGATCTTCAGCTGCCGTGCGTGGAGCGGTGTTCCTCCCGGCCAATGAAGAAAGGTGCAAATGGGGTTGCCGCGCAGCATCACTACAGAAAAGGTGGTAGAAAGGATAAAGCGAAGCAAACAGTCAAGTCACGGCACCTCTGGTCTGGAGGTCGGCCACGTCCTGAGTGCAGTCATATCGGGTGAAATGCATGAACCAGCTTGTCCCAGAGGTTAAGACACTGCTGGCGAGACTCTTCAAATTCCGCGCGTGGAGTGAAGCTCCTCCCGGTCAAGGAAGGAAATGCGGAACATAAATAAAGGTTGCTGTGCGGCGCCGATGTGAAAAGGTGAAGGAAAGGATAAAGTGAAGTTTAATCGTAATGTCCAGTAGTATCTCTGCGAGAGCTATACATACCACGGCACCTCTGCTCTAGAGGCCGGCCACGTCCGAAATACACCTACACTGGTGAAATATGCCTAAACCGGCACACACCAGGGGTGGAACTTGATGGCTAGACATGTCATGCCACCTCCGCTCTAGAGGTCGGTCACGCCTGATATACACTCATACTGGTGAATTTTGCCTAAACCGGCTCACCCCAGGGGTGAATCTTGAAGGCTATGCATGTCACAGTACCTCTGCTCTAGAGGTCGGTCACGTCCCAAACACGCCCATACTGGGATAATATGCCTAAACCGGCTCAACCCAATGTGGAAGTCACTAGTGACGAGGATTCGTCCTCCTGGACAAAAGCTCCATCCTGGTCAAAAGCTCCATCCTGGTCACAACTAGGAAGGGAAGCGGCCACGACCACAAAATGCTGAAGTCGGAGACACTGGACCAGTGCAGTCTAGATAGGCAACCACCTCTCATCCGGCGTGGATGTTTGCGTATCTTAATCACGCTGAGGTTTTCCGGTGAGAAAGTCCAACTCTGGACTGGATGGGCAACCACCTCTCACCCGGCGGTGATACACGGGTATCTCAAAACACGTCGAGGGTTTCCGGTGAGAAGGTCCAACTATGGCCTGGGTGGGCTACCGCCTCTCACCCAGCGGGGATGCATTGATATCCTAAACACGTCGAGGTCTTCCGGTGAGAAAGTCCAACCCTAGACTAAACTCGTGCAACGAAAACCACGGTGTCACGCAATCCCGCTTCTGAGACCCACCAAGAATACAGGCTAAAGCACTGTGATACTCTGAACCCCTTGTGGTCCTCTCGTGGATCTCGTGTGGTCCTTTTGGGGACCACAGGCGTAAATTCAGTAGGATCACAGTGCGGTTTTGGTGGTGGAAGTGAACGAAGAAGAAGAAGAAGAAGTCACCGAGTTGCAGTAACCGCTGCTAATACTATTTTTACTACATCCACTACTGCTGCTAATACTATTTTTACTACATCCACTACTGCTGCTAATACTATTTTTACTACATCCACTACTGCTGCTACTACTATTTTTATTACATCTACTACTGCTGTTATTACTATTTTTATTACATCTACTACTGCTGCTACTACTATTTTTATTACATCTACTACTGCTGTTATTACTATTTTTATTACATCTACTACTGCTGCTACTACTATTTTTATTACATCTACAACTGCTGTTACTACTATCACTACTGCTGCCACTACTACTTTTAGTATAGCTACTACTGTTACTACCATTACTGTTTCTACTACTACTTTTACTACAATTATCAATAGCTACGCCGAAGTAAAAAAAAAAGAATATCAAACTACATTACAGGAGCTTACTTTTGTAGCAAAAATAAAATTTTAAAAAAAGCAACAAAAAAAAAAGGAATATAAATATCTATTGCACTGATTAGAACATTCTGCCTACACAGATTGAAATACACTCCTCTTTGTTTTGAGAAAATCTGGACAAAATCAGTAACAAAATTGAACTTTTAATGTTTTAGTTTGTTTTTCTCTTTTTAAAATGTTACGCATGATTTTCAGAATTTTGAGCATTTCGCTTCCGCAAAAGTACGGAAAAAGCGTTTCCTGTGAAAAGACGGTAGGTAAAAAAAAAAACACACACACACAGGTATCTAACTGTCTCGTGAATTTGCATCCGGTTTATACAACTTCCTGAAAAACGAATTATTATATTTTGACGTTTCAAAAAGAGAAGCCCCATGTTTTTTAAAACTAATTTTAAAAAACCAATGACTATAAAAATAACTCAAGAAACTCACTGATTGCAAATATTAAATCAATTAACTTAGAAGTAACCCAAGAAACTCGCGGATAGCAAATATTAAACCAATCAATATAAAAATAAACCAAACAACTCACCGATAACAAATGTTAAACCAATCAATATAAAAATAAACCAAGAAACTCACCGATAACAAATATTAAACCAATCAATACAAAAATAAACCAAGAAACTCACTGACAACAAATGCTAAACTAATCAATATAAAAAAATAAACCAAGAAACTCATCGATAACAAATATTAAGCCAATCAATATAACATTAACCCAAGAAACTCACGGATAACAAATATCAAACCAATGAATAAAAAAAACTAACCCCAAGAAACTTATGGATAACAAATATATGCCGAAGCATTGAAACATCAAGTCCCAGAGCTGTAGGTTTACACACAGCAAACATCAAACTATGAAAAACTGTGCTGCAAGAAAGATATAATCGTCCAGTCTGTTGCCCACACATAGCGTGTCTGAGCGCTACAACTTTACTAAAATATATTCTCTTATCCCCGGGACAGCCTGTCTCCCCCAGTTGGAAAATCAATAACCTTGTTCAGGAACTTTCTCCTAGTCAGACAGTGTCATTTCCAAATTGCTGGTCCATTTCTGTAATAAGCTGCCTGCCGGAATTCCAAGAAGAAAAAATGTATAACTATAGCGTATATAAAAATATACGCTTCTGTGCGTATGTGACAAATATGTTTCATTGGCCGATGTTCCGGTATCATAAATCAATTCTCTGTTGTATTTTTTGTTTTCAGATCTTTACGGCTCCGTGTGCAATCTAATTGAATATTGATACCTTTGACCTTTGAGTTTCTGATTCAGAATGGGGGTCCGATATTCAGTGGAACATTGTTTTGTATCAACTCAGTCAGTCAGTCGGTCATTCAATCATTTGCATGTCCCTTGCGGAACTTTGCCTCCCTAACAGCTCTCCTGTAGGCCTCTGGGTTGTAAGCAAGATGCCCTGCTGCTGATGCGTCCATTTGCAGATCATTAACGATGTCTTGCAGCCATCTTCGCCTTGGTCTTCCTCTTTTTCTTTTTCCCATTATGTACCCTTCTAGGATGATCTTCTCTAAATTCTCATAACGTTTAGTATGTCCAAAATATTTAAGTTTTCTCGGTTTAATTCTCCTTACTAGCCAACCTTCTTCAATATTAAGTTCTTGCAGTATGGATATATTTGTTCTTTTTTGTGTCAATGATATTTGAAGAACTTTTCTGTAGCATTTACATTCAAAGGCATTTATGTGTTTCTCAGCTGTTTTGTTAAGTGTCCAGGTCTCACAGGCATATGTTGTGATGGGAAAGATGCATGCCCTTAAAAATCTGACTTTTGTAGTTCTGTGTGTTCCTCTCCGCATTTTCTTTAGTTGTTTTATTTTTTGAAGAGCGATAGATGTCCTCCTTGTAATATCCCTCATTGTATCTCCATTATTAGTTAGAAATGATCCAAAATAGTCAAAACTCTCCACCTGTTCCAATTTTTCCTCACTGATACATATTTCAGTTGCCTTGTTTGTTTTGTCAGTTGTTATCAATTTAGTTTTTTTATTTTCATCAACTGGTCATAAAAAATGAGAAGAAAACTTCCCAGGATAACATCGTACACGATGGCGGTAAAAAGAAAAAAAACTTCATATATGAGAAATGAAGAACCTTTATGCTCATTTGGAAAATAGTTTATGAGAAAGGGATATAAGCACTGATATAGGAAATTGTAAATATCAAAACGGCAGCCTTAGTACTCAGATTGATAATGGTATATGAGAGATGGACAGAGGCAGTGCTGATCTGAAGATGATATAAGAGATGTGGATAGCATTAGTGCCCGTATTGAAAATTACACAGGAAAAAAAAATAGAGATCTGTGACGTGGCGAGGCATTGCTACTACTACTACTACTACTACTACTACTACTACTACTACTACTACTACTACTACTACTGCTACTATTATTACTAATATCATCACCATCACTACTACCACTGCTACTACTATTACTACTACTAACACTACCACCATCACCACCACCATCACTACTATTACTACTACTACTACTGCTGTTACTACGATTACCACTGTTACTACTACTATTACTGCTACTACTACACTTACAACAACTATTACTTCTATTACTTCTATTACTACTGTTAATACTATTACTACTATTTCTACAGCTAACACTGTTGTTCTACTGCTACTACTACTGGTACTGTCACTACTACTACTATCACTGCTACTACTATTATTACAACAACTACTACTGCTATGATTACAACTGGTACTGCTACTATTATAACTATTACAACAATTACTACTCCTTCTATTACTACTGTTAATACTATTACTACTATTATTACAGTTATTACTACCACTGTTAATACTGTTACTACTACTATCATCGTTATTACTACTATTACTGCTACTACTAATACTACTATTACTAAAACTATTACTACAACTACTACTGCTACTAAAACTACTATTACTACATCTAATACTGCTGCTACTATTACTAAAACTACTATTACTACAACCATCCCTGCTACTGCTACTATTACTACAACGAGAACTGCTACAACAGCTACTACTATTACAATAACTATTCTATTATTACTAGTACTACTAGCTACTACTATTATTATTATTAACAAGGATATAAGGCGCGATAAAAAAAAGTGTTTTTTTTTAAACAAACAAAATGTTAAATGAATAGTAAAGGTCACTAATAACGGTAGAGATTGTGCTAAGCCTTTGTCTCTTACATCAGACTCCCCCTATTTTATTTGGCCTGCTTCTGCTAGCCTTTGGGTTTATCAAGACTTTAACAACGCAGCCACTGGCCTCCAGATTCCATCTTCCCTCTGCCCGCAGATGATGTATTTGTTTCCCGGTTTGCCAGAACAATACTGTACGTGGACTGTTTGTTGAGTTTTCTCATATTTGCTGTCCATGCTTTCCTCTTTAGGATTATCGTTTCTTCTTCTTCTTCTTCTTATAGCGGGGTTGCAGAGTGATGCTGTGAGGAAGTTTGAAAAGTAAGAAGGGGTGGATTTAGTGGAGAGGTACTATAATGATTGAAGAAGATGAGTTTACGTGTAACTAAACAGCGAGTTTAACCCATGTGGTTCCAGCGTCCCATAATTTTGAATGCACCGGTTCTCAAGTGCCAGGCGGCTTATGTCATCTACGTGACATTGTTTAATGGCTGTTACCAGAAAATCAGATTTGCCTCTGTGGTTGGGGCCATTGAAATGATTTGGGACTGGTTTCGAAGCATGCTGGGCGATGTCGTACAGATGTTTTTGCATGCGGTTCCCTAATCTGAGGCCAGTCTCACCGATATATGTTATCCTGCATCTTTTGCAAACGATGGCATATATCACATTTCGGGACTCGCATGTGAATCCCTCATGAAGAGTGAGGATAGTTTTGGGAAAAGTGATTGTTTTCGTTTCCCAAACTACAGGGCAGGTAACGCAGCGGGGGCGGTTACATTTTCTGGTGCCAACATATGTAAGACTCTGCTTCAAGTGGCTGTGGACGAGGATGTCCTTAAGGTTTGGGTCACGTTTGTATGCCAATAAGGGTGGATCAGAGAAATGTCACGAGTGTCACAACTTTGTAATCGTTAAGTAATAAAGCTGCTCCTACTTTTTCCGATTTTATACATTCTGGTATCACAGCTTTACTGCAGTGCTTAGTGTATAGTTGTATACTTATACACCAATTATTGTGTTACCAACATTCATACACAATAATTGGTGTATAAGTATACAACTATACACTAAACACTGCAGTAAAGCTGTGATACTAGAATGTATAAAATTGGAAAAAAGTAGGAGCAGCTTTATTACTTAACGATTACAAAGTTGTGACGTTTCGGCGTGAGCCTTAATCATACAAAAACATACAGGACGAAGAAATAGGGAGAGGAGCTAAAGTATAGATTTACATGAATACTGTAAAAAAAAAAAAAGGTACTTAGCTGTAAATAAGGTGTGGCTTGTCTGGCGGTGTGTGTCAGGAATGGATCTGGTAGGACGTGGAAATTGTTTAAATAGAGACCTGTGACATGTGGTCGGTGGGTTGTAACTGGGAGTGGTGGATGGGGAACCGGGGAGGGGAGAGAGAGTGACGCACTACTGGCCTAGCTAGGAGAATTTGAAACAGGTGATTGGGGAAGAGATGTTGCAGAGAAGAGGGGTTGCTGAGAAAATAGCGGGGTTGCAGAGTGATGCTGTGAGGAAGTTTGAAAAGTAAAAAGGGGTGGATTTAGTGGAGAGGTACTATAATGATTGAAGAAGATGATGTTACGTGTAACTAAACAGCGAGTTTAACCCATGTGGTTCCAGCGTCCCATAATTTTGAATGCACCGGTTCTCAAGTGCCAGGCGGCTTGTGTCATCTGCGTGACATTGTTTAATGGCTGTTACCAGAAAATCAGATTTGCCTCTGTGGTTGGGGCCATTGAAATGATTTGGGACTGGTTTCGAAGCATGCTGGGTGATGTCGTATAGATGTTTTTGCATGCGGTCCCCTAATCTGAGGCCAGTCTCACCGATATATGTTATCCTGCATCTTTTGCACACGATGACATATATCACATTTCGGGACTCGCATGTGAATCCCTCTATACGACATCACCCAGCATGCTTCGAAACCAGTCCCAAATCATTTCAATGGCCCCAACCACAGAGGCAAATCTGATTTTCTGGTAACAGCCATTAAACAATGTCACGCAGATGACACAAGCCGCCTGGCACTTGAGAACCGGTGCATTCAAAATTATGGGACGCTGGAACCACATGGGTTAAACTCGCTGTTTAGTTACACGTAACATCATCTTCTTCAATCATTATAGTACCTCTCCACTAAATCCACCCCTTTTTACTTTTCAAACTTCCTCACAGCATCACTCTGCAACCCCGCTATTTTCTCAGCAACCCCTCTTCTCTGCAACATCTCTTCCCCAATCACCTGTTTCAAATTCTCCTAGCTAGGCCAGTAGTGCGTCACTCTCTCTCCCCTCCCCGGTTCCCCATCCACCACTCCCAGTTACAACCCACCGACCACATGTCACAGGTCTCTATTTAAACAATTTCCACGTCCTACCAGATCCATTCCTGACACACACCGCCAGACAAGCCACACCTTATTTACAGCTAAGTACCTTTTTTTTTTTTTTTACAGTATTCATGTAAATCTATACTTTAGCTCCTCTCCCTATTTCTTCGTCCTGTATGTTTTTGTATGATTAAGGCTCACGCCGAAACGTCACAACTTTGTAATCGTTAAGTAATAAAGCTGCTCCTACTTTTTTCCAATTTTATACATTCTTACCAACATTCATAGATCTCTTGGCTACTTTTTGCTGAAAGTCTACAAACATTCACAGATCTCTTGGCTATTTTTTGCTGAAATTCTACCAACATTCACAGATCTCTGGGCTACCTTTGCTGAGTCTACCAACATTCACAGATCTCTGGGCTACCTTTGTTGAAAGTCTACCAACATTCACAGATCTCTTGGCTATTTTATGCTGAAAGTCTACCAACCTTCACAGATCTCTTGGCTATTTTATGCTGAAAGTCTACCAACATCACAGATCTCTTGGCTATTTTGTGCTGAAAGTCTACCAACATTCACAGATCTCTTGGCTATTTTTTGCTGAAAGTCTACCAACATTCACAGATCTCTTGGCTATTTTTTGCTGAAAGTCTACCAACATTCACGGATCTCTGGGCTTTTTTTTTTGCTGAAAGTCTACCAACGTTCACAGATCTCTGAGCCACTTCTGTTGGAATCTAACCAACATGCAAATGTATCTCATCCATTTATCTTTGGAACCTTGCCAGCATACATTAATCTCCGAGCCAGTTTTGCTTGGAACTTAACAACAACTACAGGCTTTTGAGCCACTTTTTGCTGGGAGTCTACCAACATCTAATCTTTTTCTGTCTCACTTTTGCTGGAATCCTACCAACATCTAATCTTTTTTTCTGTCCCACTTTTGCTGGAATCCTACCAACATCTAATCTTTTTCTGTCTCACTTTTGCTGGAATCCTACCAGCATCTAATCTTTTTTTCTGTCCCACTTTTGCTGGAATCCTACCAACATCTAATCTTTTTTTCTGTCCCACTTTTGCTGGAATCCTACCAACATCTAATCTTTTTCTGTCTCACTTTTGCTGGAATCCTACCAACATCTAATCTTTTTTTCTGTCCCACTTTTGCTGGAATCCTACCAACATCTAATCTTTTTTTCTGTCCCACTTTTGCTTGAAGCCTACCAACATCTAATCTTTTTTTCTGTCCCACTTTTGGTGGAAGCCTACCAACATCCAATCATTTTTCTGTCCCACTTTTGCTGGAATCCTACCAACATCCAATCGTTTTTCTGTCCCACTTTTGCTGGAATCCTACCGACATCTAATCTTTTTTTTTCTGTCCCACTTTTGCTGGAAACCTACCGACATCCAATATTTTTTCTGTCCCACTTTTGCCTGAAGCTTACCAACATCCAATATTTTTTCTGTCCCACTTTTGGTGGAAGCTTACCAACATCCAATATTTTTTCTGTCCCACTTTTGCCTGAAGCTTACCAACATCCAATATTTTTTCTGCCCCACTTTTGCTAGAATCCTACCAACATCTAATCTTTTTTTTTTCTGTTCCACTTTTGCTGGAAGTCTACCAACATCCAATCTTTTTTTCTGTCCCACTTTTGCTTCAAGCCTATCCCCGTCTGAAGGATGTAAGCTGTGATACAGTTTCTAGATAAGACATGTTTTTACGCCCGGCTCTGGTTAAGTTTGCGATTAGCCTTCTTGTTTATGACTTTATTAACGGCAGCAATGACCTCTCCTTATAGCCTAACGTTAACCCATTCTCCCAACCTCCAGTCCCGTTTTGAGTGGGACCAGGTGATAGGTAGGGATGACTTATTTACCGCGAACATTCATGTTTTTCATCCTCAGCCATCATTATGACACCATATTCACTCTCACCACCAAAAAAAAAAAGGGTCTCTGCTCTGTTTAGAACATCACGCTTTAGTCCGGTGTCTAAATTAACTCATGCATGGCCAGATATTACAGGCATAAAGCACCGCTCAATAAGAAGTAAAGTGACGCGAATGTGATGCGGTAAACGCTGAGACAGATATCACTCCGCGGGACTTCTTATATCGCCAAATCACCCCTGAACTCAACGATCGTTTGTCGTGAACTTATCATGCGACATGTAAAAGCTAAACACAGTTCACCTGCGCCAACTCACAACGCCTAGACCAATTTATCTACCACATTTGGCGGGCTGTCTGAGTTTATAAACGCAGGCTTGAAAACATCAGTACCTCTGTCATCTCTAATTTTGATACAGTCATGTGCTATCACACCAAGTGTTATCGTATCTTTTACAAATCTTTAGCTATTTAAAGTTAAATATTTCAACATTTAAGAACACTTTGAAGAAAAAAAAAATCCATTAAATGATAATTGTACTTCGCTGTGCCAGCAAACACTACTTGAAAGATTTTCTACCTTTTTATCTGTCAGAAAGTGTACGAAAATCTTCTCATTCACATACCCTTGTATGAAGACATCATCATCATCATCATCGCCTTTCACTTCCTTGAGAGCATAGGCCACGGATAAAGGCTCTCCAGCCATCTCTTTTCTGGGAATTATTCTCTGCTTCCTTCCATGTGTATCCCTTGTCTCTGAGCACTGTTATAATTTCTCTTCTCCAAGTAAGTCTAGGCCTTTCTCGTTTTCTATTTCCTTGAGGATTTCATGTCAGTGCCTGTCTTGTTATGCTGGTGTCGGGTTTTTTCCGAGTGTGGCCAATCCATCTCGGTTTCCTATACACGATGTGTAAGTTCATAGGGTCTTGTTCCTATTTAGCAGTCAGATACCTATAACTGACGTTTGAATGTCAGGGACTGACGAATCATAGCTCAGCATGACCCTGTCTCACTTCTGCATTGATACCCCCGAAGTAAAAGGCTCTGCTTGGCTAACGAGGTAGGGATCGCCAGGGTGGTGGAGTCTGCTAAAGAAGTACTGCACACTCCCCTGCTTCTTAGCTCCACTAACAGACTGAAAAAATAGCCGCCATAACCCGCCCCCAAGTCGATATCCTGCTGTACATCAACACCTTCACAGCCTGCACAGCTCGGAGATCCAGGAAGATATAAGACAAGACAAGATAAGACACATTCTTCAGTCTGATTTGTCTCAGGTTATGTGTCTCAGTTAATCACTTGTCATCAAGTATTTCTTCATGATTACTCCGTATTTTTCTAGGACTGGGCACAATAAAGTGATAGAGCACAGTAAAATGAAAGAACACAATAAAGTGATAGAGCACAGTAAAATGAAAGAACATAATAAAGTGATAGAGCACAGTAAAATGAAAGAACACAATAAAGTGATAGAGCACAGTAAAATGAAAGAACATAATGAAGTGCTGGAATACAGTAAAATGAAATAAAACAATAAAGTGATAGAGCACAGTAAAATGAAAGAACATAATAAAGTGATAGAGTACAGTAAAATGAAAGAACATAATGACGTGCTGGAGTACAGTAAAATGAAAAAACACAATAAAGTGATAGAGCACAGTAAAATGAAAGAACATAATGAAGTGCTGGAGTGCAGTAAAATGAAAAAACACAATAAAGTGCTAGAACACTGTAAATTGCTAGAGCACAGTAAAATGAAAGAACACAATAAAGTGATATAGCAGGAAAGGAGATAGAACACAGTAAAGTGATAGAACACACTAAAGTGATAGAACACAATAAAGTGATAAAACACACTAAAATGATAGAACACACTAAAGTGACATAGCACAATACAGACCACTGGCATAGCACAATGATGGCAGCACCAACAAAAACTACTCAGGTCATCAAAGAAATAGAGAGATACTACCTAGACGTACTTGGCATCAGTGAAATGCGATGGCCAGAAGCGTGTAAAAAATCGGCAGAAAACGGTAAGTTAATAATACATTCAGGCAGATAGGACAGGAAACACCAAGAGGGGGTAGGTATAATTATGTTAAATGTAGCAGCAAAGAGCCTTGTAGAATGGGAACCAGTGAACAGTCGTATAATAAGAACATGAAACAACCGAAGACATGGAAGAATAACAATAATATGGTGTTATGCACCCACGAACGATGCAGATGATGAAGTGAAAGACTATTTCTATCACCAATTACAACAAATCATCAACAAAGTCCCTAAACATGACATCTTAATTGCTATGAGGGACTTCAACACTAAGGTAGGGAAAGATAACATCGATGTTGAAAAAGTAATGGGAAAAGAAGGAACTGACATGGTTAATCAGAACGGAGAAAGATTAATTGAAATATGTCTAACAGAGGGCATGGTCATTGGAGGCACAATATTTCCACACAAAGAGATACATAAAACAATGTGGATATCTCCAGATGATAGAACTAGAAACCAGATAGATCATTTTTGTATCAGAAAGCAATACAGAACATCTCTCATAGATGTAAGGGCTTACAGGGGTGCAGATGTTAACAGTGATCACAACCTGTGTATAGGGAAAATAAAACTAAAACTGAAAAGCCAACACAAGAAATCCGTACACAGAAAGATAAACAGCCACAGATTACAAGATGAGAATACTAATAGTAATTTCAATCAGGAACTTGCCAATCATTCCACAACACCCAGTGAAGTAGAGGAGATACGTATAGATGAATTATGGAATTATTACAGCACAGCCATAATCACAGCAGCAAAAGCATGCGCTGGACTGGAAAAAAAAAACAAATAGAAAAGCATGGCTATCAGAAAACACATGGAAGTATATACATGAAAACGAGCAGCCAAATTAGACAAGTTGAATGTAAAAATAGATCTTGGAAAAGATCTGGCGAAAGCAACATACAAAGAAATAGACAAGAAAGTAAAAAGTTCAGCTAGAAGGGATAAAAGAGAATACATAGACAGTATGGCGAAAGAGGCAGAGAAAGCAGCAAAAAACAGGAGACAGCAAAACTTTATGTAACATTCAAAGGAAGCTAACAGGTACTATTACATCTAAAGAAGGACCAGTCCTAACAAAACTGGAATCCTATTAATATCAAGTAAAGACCAAAAGCAAATATGGGCTGAACACTTCCAAGAAATACTTAATCGACCGCACCCAAAAGAATTGTTAAATCTTGAAACCGACTTAACAGCCCCACGATTAAATGTCAACCTAGATAAAATTACAATGAATGAAAGTGAAACAGCAGTGAATTTAATGGCTAACAACAAAGCTGTCGGTGAAGATCAAATAACACCTGAAATGTTAAAAGCTATCATTAATGACAACATGAGACAACTACAGAGAATGTTTAATAAGATTTGGAAAGAAAAGGTCCCTTCTAAATGGAAAAAAAGGAATCGTTGTTAAAATACCAAATAAAAGGCAACCTTAGTGACTGTAACAAGTGGAGAGGAGTAACCTTAATATCAGTTATGTCAAAAGTATTTTGCAAGGTCATTTTGAATAGACTTAAAGATGTAGTGGATACCGCAATGAGAGAAGAATAAGCAGGATTTCGAAAAGGGAGAAGCTGTCTCGATCAGATTTTTACTCTCAGAATAATACTTGAAGAACATATTGAAAAGCAGAAACCATTAATACTGAACTTCATAGACTGTAAAAAGGCATTTAATAGCATACACAGAGATTCACTGTGGTGAATTTTAAGTCTATATGGAATACCATCTACAGTTGTCAACATCATTAAGGACTTCTACAATGGATATGTTTGTGCAGTCAAAACAAAAGAAGGGATGAATGAATGGTTCCAGATTGAAACAGGCGTGAAACAAGGATGTATACTATCTTCTTTGCTTTTTGGAATTACAATAGACTTCATAATGAAAAAATGGTGCACAAGTAACACAGGTACTAACTGGGTACATGGGACCCAACTTTAAGATCTTAATTTTACTGATGACATAACTCTTATCAGTAACAATGTGAATTCCATGCAAGAAAAAACAAATATCATGTCTTCACTGGCTAGCAAAATAGGACTTGAAATTAACAAGGACAAAACAAAAATAATGAACATTCCTCTCAATCAAAATGGAAAAATACACATAGAAGAGACAGATATTGAAGAAGTCAATCAATTTGTATACCTTAGCAGCTACATACACCAGGATGGTGACACCAGAAAGGAAGTTAGAATTGCAAGCAGCATTGATCTTCAAGAATCTTGAGAACATATAGCATTCAAAATTTATAAGCACAAAAACCAAGTTAAGACTATTCAATTCAAATGTAATATCCACCCTCATTTATACATGCGAAAACTGGAAAACGACTAAAGAAATAGACAAGAAATTAGACTCTTTTGAAAACAAATGCCTAAGGAAAATACTCGTCATCAAGTGGAACGAATTCAAGAACAATGCAGAGATAAGACAGATGACTGAACAACAACCAGTCTCATGGGTGATCAGGAAAAGGAGATGGACATATGTTGGTCACGAGAGGAGAAGAAACAGTCAGAGAATCCCAAAACAAGCTATCAAGTGGAACACAACAGGCCAAAGAAAAAGAGGCAGACCGCCTGAAACTCTGAAGAAGACATTGTTAAGAGAGGCATCCCTTGATGATGTTGAAAGACTCGCCGAAGACAGGAAAAACTGGCGAACTACCTTGCGAACCTTATATGACGTTTAACGGCACGGGAAGGATATAAGATATAAGATAGCACAATGAAGCGATATAGTCAGCCTACATAAACCCAAAGAACGTAAAAGACGAGAGAGCATTTTTTACATTTAACTAACAGCTATGACTGAATATATGGACAGCAGTCTAGCCACGAGATGGTCTCTTCTTCTCCTTCTTTTATCCTCTCTCTCTCTCTCTCTCTCTCTCTCTCTCTCTCTCTCTCTCTCATACACTTCTGATCTTGGATAGGTAGACAATATAGCCTTAGTCTTCAGCACTTCACACTCACCATGTTAATTTTCTAGTTATCTCCCATCTGTTAATCCTAATTTCTTTATTCTCCGTGATTAATTCAGGATGGCGTTATTAATCTCTGCAAAAAAACAGTATGCTGAAATTGAATAATCTACATCTTTCCCATGAGAACAAACAAATGCCACACTGTAATCGCGTTGACCGGCAACAAATGGAAAACCGAAACTACCGTAGCCATAAAGTATACTGTCCAAATAAAGAAACCCATAACCACGGATGACCCAATTTTAGCCATAACTTTGATATTCTATAGCTTTTTAAATTGAATGAATAAAATGTTCAAATCGCACACAATAATACCTAAGGGTTTAAACACTCACTAGACAGTTTCTTGAATCTGTGTGACGAGAATTTGTTAGTCCCAGGGTTCACAAGTTAGTATGGTGTGTGGCCTCCGCTTGCATCGATCAGCGACTGGCACCTCCTATGCATAGATGCGATCAGATGTCTGATGTGCGCCTGTGGGATGGCTGCCCACTCTTCCTGGAGTGTCTGCCATAGATCGCGACGATTGGCTGGAGAAACGTTTCGGCGACAACCACGTCTTTGTAGATCATCCCATAGGTGCTCGATTGGACTCATGTCTGGAGATAGGGATGGTTAGGGAAGGGTGAAAATGTTGGTGGCAGTCAGGAACTGTGTGGTGAACCATGCAGAATGGAGTCTGGCGTTGTCCTGTTGAAACACAGACCTATGCGTAGCCCAAAATGGAAGGACATGGGATCGAAGAGTTTCATTGACGTATCGTTGCGCATTCAAGCTTCATTCAATCTACACCAATGGACTCCTTCCATTGAAATTGATCATTCCCCATACCATTACACCTCCACCACCGTGCGGCAGAGCTTCATCAACGCAATTTTAGGCAAAACGTTCATTTGGCCTACGCAGACCCTTCTCCGCATATCATGGCGGTGCAACAAAAAGGAAGATTTGCCACTAAACCAGACAAGTCTCCATGGATTGTCAGTTGTCCAGGGCCGATGCTGGTTGACCCAAATAAGTCAATTTTGGCGATGACGTCTCGTTAAGACAGGACCTCGGTGAGGTCGTCGTGCCATCAGTCCAGCTACATGCAGTCTATTCCGGACAGTTTAATCAGACACACGACGTCTTGCAAGCAATGACTGGGCACTTGAGGAAACTGTTGTAAACCTGTTTCTGAGGTGATGAACCAGAATAAAGCGATCAGCTGAGCCAGTGGCTTGGAAACGGTGCCAAAGTCGACTGATGGTACTCTGCTGCACGTTTAAGTGCCTGGCAACCTGACTTTGATTTTCGCTTTCTTGCAGGCGACCAATAGCAATGTTTCGTAAATTTTGCGATAGACGTGCCATAATTGTCTGCATCAAAATTAACTGAATTTGTTTGTGTAACCTCATCCTTTTACAGGGTTTCATTTGCGTCGGAAGTGAGTTGTGTTCACCACAAAAATCACGACTTTTCCGTAAAAGTGAGTTATGGTAAAAAAAAAAAAATGCGTGATTAGCAGGGCAGCTACTGCGTTCTGACTTTACATGAGAACAACAAAAATTCACGCTAAATCATGGACCTGATATCTTGGTGACAATTTTTAGTTTGGTTTGAGATACCGAGGAAAAAAAAGTTTTGTCATAACATATAAAAAATGAAGCTTATATAAGCTATGCGCTGCGGTTTTTTTTGACAGTATATTTTATGCAGGGTGAAAGACAAATCTATGTTGTACCAGTTTCAAGAAATTCTACCGTAATGGCTACAGTCTCAATGTTCTTTGTCCGAACAACTTCCATAAGAGAAATTTTGGCGTCATGAAGTAGTCAATGGACGCAGGATAGAGGATTTTTTTTTGTTGTTGTTTTTGCATTAAGATGGCGAAGTCGTGATAGACGATTATCTATTTGCTTGAAAATGGTCAATGCGATGGACTGGGTTTTTTCACGAACATGGCGAATGCTATGGATGGTTATTTTGTCCATGAAGATGGCGAATGCGATAGGCGGTTATTTTACTGCTTGAAGATGGCGAATCCAATGGACAGTTTTTTTTTCATGCAGATGGCGAATGTTATGGTAGGTTATTATTATTATTTTTTGCATGAAAACGGCGAATGTAGTGGACGGTTAGAGGACACAAACGAACCAAGATTTATTTCTTCTAACTAAGGATTTCTAAAACTGACAGCGGAGGTTGGAAGTCAGACTTTCCAATCAAAGAGAGTGGGTTTTTAGACCGGTTCCCACTACGCTCCAGTCAATAACGACACAGAACAGTTACAAGACACTTGTGTAAGGGCAAATAAGCTGTGAGACCCGAAACCTCTGTTAAATGTAGCCTTAAAAAAAAGGCTCTAACGAACTATTCATAACATAACTGTAAATCTAAGAGCTCTAAATATCTATTCATGACACTGCTGTAAATCTAGGAGATTAATAATTCTATTCTTTGTTTTCCCGTGGCCTGTCCTTTACAGGATGCTAGCAACTTGGTAGCCACTAGTTAAATTAAAATTACAGTTATTCAAAAGTCAAATTTAGTTTAATTTCGTATACAATAGGTAGTGATTATTTTATTTCTTATTTCTGTTACATCTTAACAATGATAACAGAGAATATTGACATACTGCTCAATTTAACACTTCTCAACAATAAACAATATTTTGTTATTTCTTGGTTCCGTGAGTACTACATGTGCTATAATGGGTGTATTTATTTCAAAACTGACACTTCTTGAACGTTTAATACAGTGGTCCCAAGACTGTGGTTCGCGGACCAAAAGGGAACCGCAGACCAAATGGGGTCCACAGAACAGTATCAGGTGGTCCTCGGCTGTTATTGAAATTGGCATTAAGTGACCTCTTCTTCTTCTTCTTCTTCTTCTTCTCCTCTTCTTCTTCTAGATCTCTGGAACTCAAGATGATGTTTTCAGCCCTTCTTCTTCTTCTTCTAGATCTCTGGAACTCAAGATGATGTTTGCAGCACTTCTTCTTCTTCTTCTTCTTCTTCTAGATCTCTGGAACTCGAGATGATGTTTTCAGCACTTCTTCTTCTTCTTCTTCTTCTTATTCTAGATCTCTGGAACTCAAGATGATGTTTTCAGCACTTCTTCTTCTTCTTCTTCTAGATCTCTGGAACTCGAGATGATGTTTTCAACACTTCTTCTTCTTCTTCTAGATCTCTGGAACTCAAGATGATGTTTTCAGCACTTCTTCTTCTTCTTATTCTAGATCTCTGGAACTCAAGATGATGTTTTCAGCACTTCTTCTTCTTCTTCTAGATCTCTGGAACTCAAGATGATGTTTTCAGCCCTTCTTCTTCTTCTTCTAGATCTCTGGAACTCAAGATGATGTTTGCAGCACTTCTTCTTCTTCTTCTTCTTCTTCTAGATCTCTGGAACTCGAGATGATGTTTTCAGCACTTCTTCTTCTTCTTCTTCTTCTTATTCTAGATCTCTGGAACTCAAGATGATGTTTTCAGCACTTCTTCTTCTTCTTCTTCTAGATCTCTGGAACTCGAGATGATGTTTTCAACACTTCTTCTTCTTCTTCTTCTAGATCTCTGGAACTCAAGATGATGTTTTCAGCACTTCTTCTTCTTCTTATTCTAGATCTCTGGAACTCAAGATGATGTTTTCAGCACTTCTTCTTCTTCTTCTTCTAGATCTCTGGAACTCGAGATGATGTTTTCAGCACTTCTTCTTCTTCTTCTAGATCTCTGGAACTCAAGATGATGTTTTCAACACTTCTTCTTCTTCTTCTTCTTCTAGATCTCTGGAACTCGAGATGATGTTTTCAGCACTTCTTCTTCTTCTTCTTCTTCTAGATCTCTGGAACTCAAGATGATGTTTTCAACACTTCTTCTTCTTCTTCTTCTTCTAGATCTCTGGAACTCAAGATGATGTTTTCAACACTTCTTCTTCTTCTTCTTCTTCTAGATCTCTGGAACTCGAGATGATGTTTTCAGCACTTCTTCTTCTTCTTCTTCTTCTATTCTAGATCTCTGGAACTCAAGATGATGTTTTCAGCACTTCTTCTTCTTCTTCTTCTAGATCTCTGGAACTCAAGATGATGTTTTCAACACTTCTTCTTCTTCTTCTTCTTCTAGATCTCTGGAACTCGAGATGATGTTTTCAGCACTTCTTCTTCTTCTTCTTCTAGATCTCTGGAACTCAAGATGATGTTTTCAACACTTCTTCTTCTTCTTCTTCTTCTAGATCTCTGGAACTCAAGATGATGTTTTCAACACTTCTTCTTCTTCTTCTTCTTCTAGATCTCTGGAACTCGAGATGATGTTTTCAGCACTTCTTCTTCTTCTTCTTCTTCTTATTCTAGATCTCTGGAACTCAAGATGATGTTTTCAGCACTTCTTCTTCTTCTTCTTATTCTAGATCTCTGGAACTCAAGATGATGTTTTCAGCACTTCTTCTTCTTCTTCTTCTAGATCTCTGGAACTCGAGATGATGTTTTCAGCACTTCTTCTTCTTCTTCTTCTTCTTCTTCTAGATCTCTGGAACTCAAGATGATGTTTTCAGCACTTCTTCTTCTTCTTCTTCTAGATCTCTGGAACTCGAGATGATGTTTTCAGCACTTCTTCTTCTTCTTCTTCTAGATCTCTGGAACTCAAGATGATGTTTTCAGCACTTCTTCTTCTTCTTCTTCTAGATCTCTGGAACTCAAGATGATGTTTTCAACACTTCTTCTTCTTCTTCTTCTAGATCTCTGGAACTCAAGATGATGTTTTCAGCACTTCTTCTTCTTCTTCTTATTCCAGATCTATGGAACGCAAGATGATGTTTTCAACACTTCTTCTTCTTCTTCTTATTCTAGATCTCTGGAACTCAAGATGATGTTTTCAGCCCTTCTTCTTCTTCTTCTTATTCCAGATCTATGGAACTCGAGATGATGTTTTCAACACTTCTTCTTCTTCTTCTTATTCTAGATCTATGGAACTCAAGATGATGTTTTCAACACTTCTTCTTCTTCTTCTTATTCTAGATCTCTGGAACTCAAGATGATGTTTTCAACACTTCTTCTTCTTCTTCTTATTCCAGATCTATGGAACGCAAGATGATGTTTTCAGCACCTTCTTCTTCTTCTTCTTCTAGCTCTTTGGAACTCGAGATGATGTTTTCAGCCCTTCTTCTTCTTCTTCTTCTTCTAGATCTCTGGAACTCGAGATGATGTTTTCAACACTTCTTCTTCTTCTTCTAGATCTCTGGAACTCGAGATGATGTTTTCAGCACTTCTTCTTCTTCTTCTTCTTCATCTCTGGAACTGCTAGATAGTGTCTTCTGCAGCCAATGCGATGAAGATGTTGAGGCACAGCGTCAGCCTGGAAACCGATCACTTCGGCTATTTTTATCAGTCCCAGAGGATGCTAAAAAGCAGCAGGATGTGCAATACTTCTTTAGCAGACTCCACCACCATATGGACTGAGGAGATCCTTCCTCCGTTTAACCAGGATAGAACTGTATTGGGATTACTAACAGAAAGTTGGGACAGGGTCTTGGTCAATTAAGATTCGCCAACCCTTAGGCCAGCATGTCAGGTGTAGATCCCTGCCTGCCAAATCAGACAGCGTCTTCGCCCCTGCTACCTGTTTATTAAAACAATTAAGGAGTCTTCGCCCCTGTCACCGGTTTACTTAAAACAGTTAAGGAGTCTTCGCCCCTGTCATCTGTTTACTTAAAACAGTAAAGGAATCTTCGCCCCTGTCACCTGTTTACTAAAAACAGTAAAGGAATCTTCGCCCCTGTCACCTGTTTACTAAAAACAGTTAAGGAATCTTCGCCCCTGTCACCTGTTTACTAAAAACAGTTAAGGAGTCTTCGCCCGCGCCACCTGTTTACTAAAAACAGTTAAGGAGTCTTCGCTCCTGTCACCTGTTTACTAAAAACAGTTAAGGAGTCTTCGCCCGCGCCACCTGTTTACTAAAACAGTTAAATGGTCTTCGCTCCTGCCACCTGTTTACTAAAAACATTTAAGCGTTCCTGGCTTTGGGATATCACATATAAAGATCCACAATTTATACGTAGTTGGAAAAGTGGTCCTTTAAACCAAAAAGTTTGGAAATCACTGATTTATGGACATTCATCGAATTTTCGATAAAGTTAGTGCAAAAATAAAAGCGAGAGGAAAGCTTCTAAGGAAGTGAGAAACAGATGACGGAACTGGGAAGGAACAACGAGGCGTGAACGAGGTTTCACTTTTCGGCACGTCAAAACACCTCACGCTACAGATCAACCAACTGATGTATATTGGTTACATCAAACAGAGCGGGCAGGCTTGGCTTTTTATGGGCAGGAAGTGATTCTTTTGGTTTGGCGGAAGTTAAGTAAACACACCCACACACACCCACACACACACAGAGAGAAATATTTTCGCCAGGAACTGACCGGAACCTGGGTATCAGTGTTAAACTGTGATAGCTGAACTAAATGGAAGATGCTGCTTTTTTTTTTTTTTTTGGTAAGGCAGGGAGAAAGACCGGGGAGGGAGGGGTAGAGAGGGGAATGAGTGACGAGAGAGAGAGAGGCGAGAGAGAAGATGGAGTATGGGATTAAGACAGAGAGGGGAATGAGGAAGAGTGACGAGAGAGAGAGAGAGAGAGAGAGAGGCGAGAGAGAAGATGGAGTATGGGATTAATACAGAGAGGGGAATGAGAAAGACGGGGAAAGAGGGGGGAATGGGGGATGAAGAAGTATGAGGAGTGAGAGAGACGGAGGGGGAATGAAGAAAGAGGAGATAGAAGAGAAGACGAGAGGGAGAAAGAGGGAAGGGCTAGAGGAGCGAAGGGAGGGAAAGAGAGGGGTAGAGAAGGAGAGAGTGTGAGGGGAGGAGAGAGACATGGAGAGAGGAGGGAAAAAGATGGCGGAAGGGAGAGAGAAAGGGGATAGAGAAAGCCAAGGAGGGAGAGAGAGAGAGAGAGTAGGGAAGGAGAAAGAGAGGAGAGAGACAGGAGGGAAGAAGAGAGGGGAGAAGTGTGGGGCAGGATGGGTGATGGGGAGGGAGAAAGACATTGGGAGGGTAAGAAGGAAAGAGAATCTCTCCCACCCCTCCCACTGAAAGCACTAACGGGGCTAGGGTGGGGTCTTGACCCTGCTACGCCTTACTGACCTTGACATCTGTGACGTCACAGACAGCTAAGAGAGACACACCTACAAGAAGGAAAAAAAAAACAAACTGAAAACAGAAATAACATTTAACAACATCTGACACACAGGAAAAGTGAGCCAAAAAAAAAAAAAAACACTGGCCTAAAACAATCTGACAAAAAAGAAATAACACAGGGAAGTACACACATAAATATTTGCCAACAATTCCAGGATCCAAATCACATTTTATGGACGTCCGCGCGTGCCGATCAGCAACCAGATAAAATGCTGGCCTTGTACTCCAGGCTTTGTTGCTTCGACGAGCAAACAGATAAAAAAAACCTGACAGTTTACCTGAACAAAGTGCAGACTTAACCTCCGGCGTGTTTGAAGTTTATACTTGCTTCTGGTTAATATTATCACAACACTGGAAGAAAAAATAAGAGTAATAAATATAACACTCCATCGCAGGGCGTTTCTTAACTTGAATCTGTTGGACCACTCGATCGAGCGTCCGTAAACAGACTGAAGAGGCCGATAAACAAATAAGACGAAGAGACGAAACAAGATAATTAATTGAAATTTATCTTTTTGTTTCATACAAAATGTAGGTGCCAGTGTAATTTGTGATCTCTAGGCACAGAATATGTTCATTAATTAGCTATTTTCTTACAACGCAGAAAATTTCAAGTCCACATAACAAACTTTATAACAAACGCATCAGACATTTCTTTTTTTCAAAACTGTAAAGTGACGGGATGCCTACATTTAACTTATACAGCGGTTTAAAATGTGAGTGTACTTTATATAAAACCGAAAGAAACAGTGACAATGGGGAAAAGACAGAAGAAGTAGAGGAAGAAAATAAAAGAGAGAGAGAGAGAGAGGAGGGATAGAGATAGGGGAGAGAGAGATAGGTGGGAGGAAGAGCAGGGAGAGAGGGAAGGGAATGAATGAATGATCTTTATTTTTAAAGAGTAAAGAATTGGGCACGCAGGCCCGTCTCACATTCTGCCCTTCATCACTCCATCTTTCACTCTTCCCACACACTCGATTTAATACAAGTATACAAATTACACTAGGAAAAAAAACATACCAAAAGAGTGTAAGATTAAACTATTACATCCAAAGTAAAAGAGAAGAAATAATTAACCTAATAAAATATACCACTCACACACGCATACATGCCCATACACACACAGACACATACATAAAAAAAATACATTTTCAATATACATCTTCTAACATATGTTTTTTTTAAAACAAACATTAAAATAATTTCTAACACAATGAGAATGGGAAAGAGGCAGGGATAAAGCATAGAAATATGACGTGACCAGGCAAGATCAAAGATGGCCGCTTCCTTGGAAACATGCACGAGAGAGGAACAGCGCGCAGTTATTCGTTCCTTGGGTACATTCCATGTACTTCGTTTTAGGAGAAGTTGTTAAGTTCACGAAATTTTATTCGTCAAAATTATTATGCTCTAACGAAAGTATGGAAACGATAACTACAGCATATATGTTGCGTGGAATGTCTTTTTTGTTGTTGTAACTGTAATTGGATGCATTAATTTCTTTCTTTCTTTTTTAATAAAAGCATTACATTCAAGTATGATGTGTGTGTGTGTGTGCAGGGTCACTGAGAGAGAGTGAGAGAGAAGAGATGGGGGGGGGGGCTTTAGCTAGTATAGGGAAGGTTTTAAGGGAGGGGCCGAAGGGCTGGGGAGGGGGGTAGAATAGCCGGAGTGGATGAAAAAAGTAAGTGGGAGAGGGTGGAGTGTTATGAAGTTTCTAGCAGAGGCCCTGTATTTATATGTGTATGTGGTTTCATGAATTTAACCCGAAAAGGTGAGAATCCGTCGGTCTGACCACACTTTCAGAAGGAATTCATATTGCACGTACACGCGCACTCACGCACTCACGCGCACAGGAGCGCAAAAACTGTTAAGAATCAATTGCTCTTCTGTAATCAAGGGGAAAAAAAACCAATTCTAAGAGTTTTCATATCTGCTTACACACTGCGTTCTACAAACTATCAAAAATGAAGCCAGTTTGACGTGGCTTTTGTGATAAGAGCCTCACACACTTATTTTTAACGTCGTTTGATATGAAAATTATCAAATGATCCAACAAATCCGTACATTTTGCCTTTTTTAAAACGTTCCCCCATAAATTAAAATGTCGTTTTCCTGATTTCTAAATTCTCTCCCTTGAGCTCCCTCATACTGTTTCAGTTTTTCTTTGTTGGCTTGAAAAGTTTCTGATTTTTTGTTTCTAATTTTGCAACATGATAAATCACAACATGATAAATCACAACATGATAAATCACAACACGATAAATTATAATGTTGTTTCTTAAACTAAAAATAAATGCAGAACGTGCTAAGCTGGCAACTTTTTTTAGTCATTTTTTCCCCTCTTCCTTATCTTGCGCTGATTTTGCTTCAGAATAAAGAGGTTTTCTCGCCTATTTTGGGCTGATTTTGCTTCAGAATAAAGAGGTTTTCTCGCCTATTTTGGGCTGATTGTGCTTCAGAATAAAAGAGGTGCTCTCGTTTATTCTGGGCTGATTTTGCTTCAGAATAAAGAGGTTTTCTCATCTATTTTGGGCTGATTGTGCTTCAGAATAAAAGAGGTGTTCTCGCCTATTCTGGGCTGATTTTGCTTCAGAATAAAGAGGTGTTCTCGCCTATTTGGACAGATTTTGCTTCAGAATAAAAGGAGGTTTCTCACTGTCCGAGTGTGTACTTTGTAAGTGTAATGGCCGCGAAGAAAATATAGTACAATAAAGTCTTATCACTTGTGGAACACGAACAACACACAGGAACAGGCTAGTCCTGAAGATGAACATTCAGAGACAAATCAAACTGAAGTAGGTTGACCAATCACAGTTGAAGACGTCTATATCAAACATGATGGCAACAACGAATGGTTCACAGAATTTACGAAGTAAATACCAAATTCTTTGTATCCTCCTTGGTTTTTTTTTTCTTTTCATTTTTCTTTATTTTTTGGAGGCAATTCAAGGAGAGGCAGACCAAGAGAGAAAACTTTAGATGGCTTGACAAAATTGCACAACAACAACAACAACAGAAATGATGAATAACATGAAAGATCAGAAAACTGTGGAGAAACATGATTGCAAGCGCCTCCAGGCGTGGCACATGATGATGATGATATATTGTATTATCTTTGTATGTGGTTCTTGAAAAAAAATGTTTGGCGGAGTATTTGATTGTTGTACGAGTATGTTCTTCACTTATACATAGGCAAAGGTAACATTCCAGCTCCCATGCCGTTAAGGCATATTGGTGATACGGCGTCAGGCCCCGTATTTTCCATGAACTTCGGCACATGAAAGTGTGACGTGGTCAGTGTCACGCCTGGCCGCTTTACCTTCCCAGATTTCTTTGGTACCCTTTTTAGAGGCAGGGCGTTTTTCGGTGAGTACTAGAAAAAATCCCACCGTTGGGACTGAACCCGGTACAATCGGATCAGTAAACCGAGCGCCTAACCACTCAGCCAACCAGGCCTAATTTATTTCTGCCATTCTTACCCCAATTACCCCTCCCCCCCCCCCCTCCCAACTCTTTTCATCTTTTTGTAAAACTGAACCATACACCCTCCATCTACACTCCTTACTAAAAACAGTTTTACTGCAGTCGTCATGTTTCTTATCTCGACCATTAAGCCAACAACTGAGTTATCTAGGGCCAGTATTCAGACATGCGCTCTACGTACTAACCTTTAAGAAGAAAAGCATTTATGCAAATTAGATAGATATAACCGTAAACAAAGAGAGGCTTGAACAAGTGACAAACTACTGATACCTGGGACATACATTAACTGGAGATGGGAGATGTGAGATGGAGATAAATAAAAAAAATAGGAAGGGCAATACCATGAATACAATGTTGGTATCCAGAAATCTGTCCATAAAAACAAAACTGAGATTTGTACAATTTTATATCTACTCTGTTTTACTGGTGAAACCTGGACTCCAAGGAAAAAGATGGAGAGAAAGATTAATGCAGCAGAAATGTTTTTTTTTCTACAGAAAACTAGGCCATATAATATGGAGAATGAAAATAACAAATGTAGAAATTTTAGAACAGCTCCAAGCACAATGTGAACTTCTCAGAGATATAAAGATGAAGAAAACAAAATACATTGGTCATATCAAAAGACCATACTAGAAGGAAAAGTGGAAGGAAAAAGAGCAACAGGAAGACAGATATGTAGATGGGAAGATAGCATACGAGGATGGACAGGGGACAGCTTGACTGAGTGCAACATGAAGGCGAGGGAACGAGGGAACTGGAGATTCATCACCGCCAACCTTCGTTCTGCAGAGATAGGCAGATGATGATGATGATGATGATGACGAGGCATTTGCAAGTGGACTTGCTTGTGATATAGATTAACTCGGCACAGATCCTGCCTGCTGGTGCTGTCATAATATGACGTTTTCTTCGTTCTCTCTGACTGTCCAGTACCTCAGATTTCTGACCCCTATTTCAACAGGATTGGCTCCCTGAGCTGTACCAAGAGCTTGACCATTCCACGCTGTCTCTCTCCACTGCTTCTTGACAATTCAAATATCTGAAGATGACCTTCGTGTCTATCTAGTTTTCTCACATTAGTTGCCACAAACTAGAATCCAAACATGTTATCTAAGACCACAATACTTCGATGAGTGAAGTTTTGTTTCGAGTATATGACACCAGTAATGAATCTCAGATATACCAATACAAGCTGTGATCATTAGAAACATGAAGCATCACTTAAAGTATCACGAAGTGACAAGAACCACAACTGGAGATTCCGAGAGAATAGTTGTAAGATGATGCAAAGCTACGAGGGTTGATGGATAAAAAAAAATGAACTTAGGTATTTATTTAGTTACTAATAAAATGTATAAATATGACGGAAAACGTCTTCTCATTTTTCAACATACAGTAGTTCCTATCATGTTCACTGCAGGACTGCCATTGTTTCATTAATGCATGGATTACTCCAGGGAAAAATATCTTCCGATTAACCCTGTAGCCAGCTATGTAGGGTCTCTTTAAACTTTTCGTCCGCGCTGAACTTCCTCCCAGCTATCGCCTCCATCAGGGGGTCCAAACACATGATAATCGCATGGTGTGAGGTCGCGTGAATATGTTGCATGTGGAAGACACTCTGCACGCAAATTCGTAATTTGCTGAGCTGCTGCACATGCTGTGTTGACTCCGCGTTATCATGGTGTAACGACACATCAGAACTGAGCAGACCGGAATATTTTGACTTGATTAAAGGTTTCAAGCCGTTCTGAAGCAGATGCTGTTGACAGTGGTCTTATTTGGTATGTAAGTATTGGGTCTTTATAGTCTCAGAAGAACGCGAGCGTCACTTTTTCCGGCCGACGGAGTTGTGCGGAACTTCTTTGGTTTCAGCGAGGAAGAATGTCCACCACTCTTTGCTGGCTCACTTTGTCTATCGCTGGAGATAATGTACCCAAGAAACAAATAACTGCGCGCTGTTCTTCTCTCGCCCATGCTTCTAAGGAAGCGGCCATCATTGATCTGATCTGCTGACCTCATATTTCCAAAATGGCCACGTGCATGCGCGCGCGCACACACACATATCTAGAAATGGACAGCATAACGTTTCTGTACTACAACTGTCTGCTACTAGATTTAAACCTTTTAGAGAGCAAAATTAAGGTTATTTTTTGACTCGTTCTGGTACTTTCTGGGCCCCTATCGTACTGATTAGCCATATAGTTTTAATCCGCTGTGGACCCCCTCTAAGGGAAGCCATCCAAACATCGGAGCGATGCACCGGCCGCACCCCCATCTCATTGGGGGGGGGGGGGGGCGCCCCCTGTTATACCAGGGGAGGCAACTACTGGAAGGCACAGAACACTGCACACTATATACAGCCTGCACTGTAATATACTAGACGGAGAAATCATAAACGGAGTTTTCTCCCCATGTTTCTTTCATCCAGCAATTAAAATCTGCAGACAAAACGTCTTTCCTTTGAAGAGACAAACGTATGTTCACCGCCCGAAGCATCTGTTCTCCCCTGCTGCTTGAACTTTCATTAGTAAGTCAACAAACGAAACCACGGGTCCTTGGCAACAGCTTTTCCCCCTTTATCACTAATTTGGCCCATGCTCCTTTCACATCTATTTATAGCCGACCTAGTTCAACAGAGTCGGATTTCCCTCCACCTCATTTCCCGCCATCCCATGCTTTTTTTTCTGGAATTCAGCAGCGGGATAAATCAGATTTCTGGTGACATATTCCCATAGAAAGTTTAATCTCGGAATTCGTGAAACTTCATGGGACGCTGAGCAAAACTGTTAACAGAAAGCGAGAGGACAAATATATGAAGTTTAAATGAAAGTGTAAAGAACTGGGCACGCAGACCCGCCTGCCATTCAAGCCCTTTATCCTGCAACTGTCACTTTATCGTAAGCATTTCATATGCGAGGGAACAATTTATGCGTAACAAACGTTAATGAACTTTGAAATGACAAAACTTACGTACATGGCTGAAAGGACGCTTGAACCTGTACTATCTCCCTGTAACTGCGAGCTTGTTGTTCTTTGCGGCCGATGCTGTGAAGGTATTGAGGCACAGCATCGTATCGGCGTGGGAGCGGGTTATGGCGGCTACTTTTTCAGTCCCGGAGTACAGCTAAAAAGCAGGGGATGTGTAATGCAGACTCCACCACCATGGGGGGGGGACTATGGTGATCCCTGCCCCGTTAGCCAAGCTAGGCCTGTCACTGGGGGTACCAACGGAGAGGTGGGACAGGGTCTTGGTCAGCTGTGGGTCGCTGATTGCCTAATCTGACAGCGTCTTCACACCCCCAGGACACTTATAAGGAGTAATTAAATACGTGCGTTTTAAATATTTCCATTTTCTTATCTGTTAGCATTTAAGGGACAGATAAGTGACACGCTAGCGTTAGGGTCGGCGAAACGTAGCCGACCAATACCCTATCCCGACTCTCTACTGACACATCCCCCCCACCCACCCCCCTATTCCCCACCCAGTAATAAGCCTAGCCTGGCAAACGGGGCAAGTGTAGCATGGCCTTGTAAGTAACGGATATTGTTGTTATTATAGTTATTAATGAATGTGATTATGAAATTATACTGTAAAGAAAATAATAACATCGAATAGCGACAGAGAAAAATGGAGAGGAAAGGAAGAGAAAGGTATAACATTTCCATGACACTAGAACAAGACGCGGACAAAAGTAAACAGTGGAAACAGTGAATAGAAAAAAGACGAGACTCAGTGACGCTGACATGTAGGAAAGACAAAGGAAGGACGCCAGAAAGTAGGATGGTCCAGTGATAACAAAGCGGTGACTGGACGTTGACACGAGTAAACAAAATAGAAAAGACGAATAGGAAAGGCAGACACAATGAAAAGCGAGGACACAATAAACCTCCGACATGAAATAGCAAGATAATGACTTAGGTAAATAACAATTGCATAGACGGAGTTGACATTTGACACCTGTTAGATGACGCGACTGCACACAGTTTTTAAATAAAGGAGTGACTAACTGGGCCAGCCGACCAATTAAATATTTAGAGGTGTGGTCTATTGGACAATTGACTTATGACATATAAGTCACGGGGCAGTTTAAATGACGGACAATCAGAACGCTCATGGGAACCAGTGGACATCTGAAGGGTGGAGCCAAAATACTTATTGGTTAATCCATCAAGCTGCACTAGAAGATAAAAAGGAAGAGGAACCAAGTAGTGGAGAAGGAGGAAGAAGAAGAGACAGAGGATGGAGCCCGAAGACGGAAGAACAGACAATAAGAACAAGGAAGAAGAACCAAGTACAGGGGGGAAACGAGAAAGAAGAAGAGACAGAGGAGGGAGCCCGAAGACAGAAAATAAGAACAAGGAAGAAGAACCAAGAAGGAGGAAGAAGTAAAGGAGAGGAGACAAGAGGACGGAGCCCCGAAGACGGAGGAACAAGAACGGTCAGTGAACTGAGTCCGGTCCAGACAAGAGAAGAAGAGAAGGACAGACAATCAGAGAAGAACAGCAGAAGGAAAACACACACCACAGAAAACACGAGAGAGAAAGAAGACGTGGGTAACGACAGTTGGAATAGATGGACAATTAGAGCAATAGATACTCAGGAAAAGCAGTCTTGCAGAAGTAGTTTTAGGACAGACTGAAGATGTATTTCAAGTGATTATGAATATTTACTTTGAAACTTCGAGTACAGTGATTTAATTGTGTAACTGATTGATCACGTGTTACAGATCTGATATAATACTGAGTTAGAATTGTCCTCGTAATCAAGTGTAGAGTATTCTGAAGTTGAGAACATTGAGAAATGCTCCATGTAGAATATGATAGTTTGATATTGATGTGCTTCAACGACGAAACTAACGAAGATTATGACATATTGCATCTTAGTACAAGTGATGTTGTGAATTCTAAGTCGAATATCTTATTTGTCAGAATTAAATGAATTCTGTAGAGAACATTTCATCGGACTTCCCCTGACTATAGAAATGGCAATGTTTTGTGAATCCTAATCTAAACAACAGAAATCTGGATGTGTCTGAAGATAAAGTCTGTATTAATCAAGAACATCTTCTTTGGTCAGAAATATATAATTCACAACTTGAAAATATTATACTGGTGCTGTCAATAATATGATAGTGCACACACTGACTATTGTTATGCAAGTACCGCTGCAGTCTCCATCTCGGTGGAATAAACTTCTAAAGGAACGCTGCACACACCTTTATTTTTTTTTACAGTAGATCCAACAGCCGGTATACCCCCCCCCCCCACCCACTAATCAGATACAGTGTTGTGCATAAACATCTTCACTACATTGTCCGCAAAAGAACACTAGCTCGCATTTCCAGGGAAATAGAAGAAGAAGAAGAAGAAGTCTCACACATTATTTACAGTCAAACTGATAAAAGTATTAATGCAATAACTGCAACCATTCTTAAACATACACTGAAAACTAGAATAGTCTATGAGGTCTATGAGGAAGGCAAATATTTTTTTTTTGAGAGGGCATGTAATCTAAGTCACAGAGACATTGACAAAGTAATAAATTACATGTAAAGTGATAGCACAAAAGTGACGGAGCACAGCACTGTATGTTTAGCCTATAGAGCACAGTTGCTCTATCATTTTACTGTACACAAGTCTCGTTGTTTCCTATCTGCTAAATTTGCAGTTGAAAGTTACTTGTAGAAACACTGCTTACGAGTTAAAAGTGGTAAGGGAGTGGTTTTCCAAAGGTGACCAGCAGGCCTTCCTTGTACGTGTTTAAATTTGGGCAAATGACAACTGTTTAGAGATCGACCAGCGAGAGAAAGAGATGGAATGAGAGAAACAGAGAGAGAGAGAGTGAGAGAGAGTGAGAGAGAGAGAGAGAAAGAGAGGAACATAGAGAGAGAGGGGGGAGAGATAGAGAGAAAGAGAGAGAGATAGAGTGAGACTGAGAAAGATAGAGGTAGAACTCTACAAGACAGAAAGGAGTGAGAGAGCGTGGGAAAAACAGAGAGAAAAAGAGAAAGGGAGTGAATGAGACACACAGAGAGAGAGAGAGAAGGGGAGAGAATGAGACAGAGAGAGGTGATGAGAGTAAGAGACAGAACGAAAGAGAGAGAGAGAGTGGACAGAGACAGACTGAGTGGAGAGACAGAGTGAGAGAGAATGACAGAAAGAATGACAGAAAGAAAGGAATAAAGACAGAGAGCAGAGGGTGAGAAAAACAGAGCAAGAGAGATAGAGGGAGAGAGAGATAGTGAAAGGAGAGTGAGACGAGAGAGACAGATGAGAGAGGAGAAAGAAGGAGGGAGAGAGACAGGGAGAGAGTGGGAGAGAAGAGACAGAGGGAGAGAAGAGAGAGACAAAGGCAGGGAGTGAAAGAAACAAAAAGGGCGAGAGAGACAGCGAGAGTAAGTGAATTAAAGAGGGGGTGAGATAAACAGAAGGAGGAAGAGACAGAGAAAAGTGTGTGTGTGAGAGAGAGAGAGAGAGAGAGAGAGAGAAAAGTAAAAGAGAGAGAAATGTGAGAGAGAGAGAGAGCGAGAGAGAAAACACAGAAAGGGAAATGAAATTAGGAACTATGTCTAGAGAACTTGAAACTAAAGCTACCAGTATGGAGCAAGACTAATCAGTTATACAGAAACACCATAATTTCAGACATAACATCCCCCCACGGAAACATAGTCTGTCCAGTTTTATCAGAGAACGAATTGCAGTTTCCTTGTGTGCTTTTATCTGTCGGTTGCATTCTTTCCTGTTGTCCTTTGGCAAAGGCAATTTTGTCGAAATATTGAATTATTGTTGCCGTTTTTCGTAATCATTTCATTATGACTATTCCTTAATGTTAATTTCTCTTCTTTCCTCTCTCTCTCTCTCTCTCTCTACCTGTTTTCGTAAAACTGGTTGTATACCTCCGCCTAATTCTGCTCATTGTAACAAGACATCATTATATCATGTATGACCTTTCTCCTGCTACAAAATGCATGAGCACGATGACCTCACTTTTATTCTAAAAATAGGTCTGTGAAGTCGCTTTCTCTCCAACGGGTTTGCTCGTCTATAAAATATATGTTTTTGTAAATACACGACCTTCTTAACACGTTGTTAGCAGCACTGGATATAAAATGCATGAAGTATTAATAGATCCATTGCAATGAATGAGTCTGATGTTCCAAATGCGACTCGTATATTGGAACATGTAGGGAGTGAAGACTCTATCCCGATTAGACAGCATAACTGATATGCTAGCGCCAGGGTTAGCGAACCAAGCTGACCAAGACCCTGTCCCACCTCTCCGTTGGTAGCCCCAGTAATAGGCATAGCTTGGCTAACGGGGGCAGGGATCACCATAGTCCCCCATGGTGGTGGAGTCTGCTAAAGAAGTATTGCGCACCCTCTGCTTTTTTTTTTTTAGCTGTACTCCGGGACTGACAAAATAGCCGCCATAACCCGCCCCCACGCCGATGCGATGTTGTGCCTCAACATCTTCACAGCATCGCCTGCAAAGAACACAAGCTCACAGTTCCAGGGAGATAGCACGAGATAAGACTGGAACATCAACGTCGGTATAAACAATATGAGTACGCCACATGCTCACATTTTCCTGGATATGTCCATTCCTGCTATGACAGTAAACTGAATCTGTGGGAACTAATGTGACAGAATTCATATATAAATCTATGAGAAGCTGACATACGATGAAGTAAAAAAAACGCCATATGCCCTAATTAAAACTCAGCTGATGGCTGAAAAAAATGGGGAAAAGAAAGAGAGGAAGACCAAGGCGAAGATGGTTGCAAGACATTGTTGATGATCTGCGAATGGATGTATCAGCAGCAGGGCATCTTGCTTCCAACAGAGAGACCTACAGGACAGCTGTTATGGAGGCAAAGTTCCGTAAGGGACACGCAAATGACTGACTGATGCCTACAATTACAAAGACAAGATTTCTGTATTTTCAACAATGACATAATCAGGCTTTGTTCGCCCGTGTCATAAATCTTCCCAATAGCATTTTAGAAAGATCAAAGTTAGCCAGAAATCTACACGACCAAGCACACAGACCTAAACAACTAAGCATACTGGCCTAAACAACCAAGTATGCTGACCTACACGACCAAGCACACTGACCTACACGACCAAGCACACTGACCTACACGACCAAGCACTCTCCCCTCCCCCCCCCCCCCTCTCTCTCTCTCTCTCTCTCTCTCTGCCTGTTTTCGTAAAACTGGTTGTACACCTCTGTCTAATTCGGCACATTGTAACAAGATATCATGATATCATGTATGACCTTGACCATCCATCTACGTCGTTGTCGTCCTCTTGTTCTCTTTCCCTCCATCTTGCCCTCAAGTAGAACCTTTATTATTCCCCTTTGAGGTGCCCAAATTATCTCGGCTGTCTTGTTCTTAATGATTTTCAATATTTCTCTTCTCAGTTTATGAACTTCAGAAAAACTGACCTACTAAAATTATCCGCCCCCTCCCTGGTCAAACCGATAATCAGTGAATGAAGGACAAAAAAGACATTACGGTACGCATATTTTTTTCTCTCTCTCTCTCTTTCTCTCTCTCTCTCTCTTTCTCTCTCTCACTCTTTCTCTCTCTCTCTTTCTCTCTCTCTCTCACTCTCTCACTCTTTCTCTCTCACTCTCTTTCCCTCTCACTCTCTCACTCTCTTTCTCTCTCTCTCTCTCTCTGAACCTTAAGTGCCCAAGGCATATGGGGCTTCCGCAAGGGTTTTCCACAGATGCCTGTCCGTCGCCCCTTTTGGGGGATTTTTTTTTTTTTGGGGGGGGGGGTCTCTGTTGCTCAACATCCTCTCTGTTATTCTTCTCCATGCCTCCTTTTGGTCTACCCTTACTTCTCCTCCCCAGGCATGTGCCCAGGTCCCAGGTACACACACCTCAATCCCTTAAAATACGGGACACAGCCAGAATAACAGGTGGTATTTTTTTTAAAAAGCACACATTTTTTTTTGTATGAAACCCCTTCAAGTCGACACATAGAACATTCATTCAACAGCTGCAACATTTTACTAGCGACTGGAAAGTTAGAAAATCAGACCATTTCTAATGAAAACGACTCCCAAGAACGGATTCCCAAACTGAGACCCAACCGTCGGACTATCTCTGTGCAGGATGGAGATGGCGAGTGCCATTTCAAGATAAGGTGGGCTCTCAAGTGTTTGAGAATAGAGAGTCACTTCAAGAGGCAATTTAACGGCACCGAAATGTATGCACAGCCTGAGAGATCCCAGCCTGCAGATGTTCAAGTGTGTGGACAATGTTTGATTCGTCTAGATGGAATCCATGTTTTCTAAACAGCCCGTAGCACTTGTAAATCAACGTGTGGTTTCTAGCTTTCGATACACTGGCTTTGGAATACGTGCAAGAAACCATAAAATATACCTGGCGTCCTAGTTTTACAACATTTTTAAAAAATTATTATACATGGGTAATCGTGTTTTGGATTTACAGCTGAATCTATCTAGTTTTTACGGTATTTTAAAAGATTGTCTGTCAATAGTCTCCCCTCCTCCTCCTCCTCCTCCTCCTCATCATCATCATCATCATCATCGCCTTTCGCTCCTTTGAGAGCATAGACCACGTATAAAGGCTCTCCAGCCATCCCTGTTCTTGGAATTATTATCTGCTTCTTTCCATGTGCATCCCTTGTCTCTGAGCACTGTCATAATTTCTCTTCTCCAAGTAAGTCTAGGTCTTCCTCGTTTTTCTATTTCTTTGAGTATTCCATATCAGTGTGTCTGTCTTGCTGCGCCGGTGTCGGGTTTCCCCAGTGTGTGGCCAATCCACCTCCATTTTCTAGACATGATTTGTAGGTTCATTGATTCTTGTTCTGCCCTTTCCCAGACCTCCTCGTTCCTGATCTTGCCCTGCCATTTAATGTTTAAAATCCTCCTCAACCAGTGATTCATAAATGTTTGTATCCTCTGTTGTACTGTCTTGGTCATAACCCATATCTCCGAACAGTATAGCAGGAAGTCTTTACGTTTGTATTTAAAAGCCTAAGTTTGGTTCTTGTTTTGATGTTCTTAGATTATCATATTTTGTTGAGTTGGATAAAAGCACACAATACTGATAGCTGAGAACCAACAAGACCTGTAAAATCTCTTGGATAAAGTCGCTAAAGGAAGTGAATAGAAAGGCCTTACTTTAAACATCAAAAAGACAGAGACTATGGTTATATCTAAGAAACAGAATCCACCAACATGCAGTATAAAATTAAACGGAACTATTCTAAAGCAGGTGCAGAAATTCAAATACTTTGAAGCACTAATAACTTCAGGTGGGAAATGCAGAACAGAAATTAACAGAACAGGCCAAGCAAAGACTGCATTTCAGAGAATGAGAAACATATTATGCAACACATCTTTATCAATTAATGTTAGAAAACGAGTCCTAAAATGCTATATTGAACCCACCTTGTTATATGGAAGTGAATCATGGACAATAGGCAGGTCTGCACAAAAATCATTGGAAGCAGCAGAAATGTGGTTTATTAGAAGAATGTTGCGAATCCCCTGGACAGCAAAAATAACGAATGAAGAATGTATGAGAAGAGCTGGAGAGAAAAAAATCTTGTAACAAAAACAAAAAAAATAAGAGAGAGACAATGTACTTTCATAGGACACGCAACGAGAAGAAGGGGCATTGAAAATATTATAACAACAGGAAAAATAGAAGGAAGAAGATCAAGAGGAAGACCAAGAGAAATGATACTGGACAGTCTGACGGGATGGTGTGAGAGGAGATCACCAACTGAGCTGATGGCCTGCATGAAGGATTGTGCACCCTGGAGGAGTATAATACCCAACACCAGTCGGCACGGCACCTGATGATGATGATGATGATGATGATGAATAAACGCTGTCCTGGCTTTGATTATTCCTATCTGCCCTGCTTAAGTATATTCTGATGTCAGTCGTCCAGAAAAGTTCCCGTAACAATTCCCACCCTCTTCCACTTTCCCACCCTCTTCTGCTTTCCCACCCTCTTCCGCTTTCCTACCTTCTTCCACTATCCCACCCTCTTCCGTTTTCCCACCCTCTTCCACTTTCCCACCCTCTTCCGTTTTCCTAACCTCTTCCACTTTCCCACCCTCTTCCGCTTTCCCACCCTCTTCCGCTTTCCCACCCTCTTCCGCTTTCCTACCCTCTTCCACTTTCCCACCCTCTTCCGCTTTCCCACCCTCTTCCACTTTCCCACCCTCTTCCGCTTTCCCACCCTCTTCCACTTTCCCACCCTCTTCCGCTTTCTTACTCTCTTCCGCTTTCTTACTCTCTTCCGGTTTCTTACTCTCTTCCGCTTTCCCACCCTCGGCATGCTGCTTTGTTATTCTCTTATCTCCTTCAAGCTACCAGCAGAATGTTCTTAGCAGCCAGCGCTGTGAAGATGTCGAAACATTGGTATCGTTTCCAGTAGGAAGTGTGCTAAGGCGGCTAGGATTAAGACTCCGAGTGCCTCCCATTCCCTTCTCTAGAGAGGTAATACTCTCTTTTCATCATGTCCCATTCCGACGGTTCCGTCGTTAAGCAAAATGAACGTAAAGCGAAACGGACGTAAAGCGAATTTCATGGGTGATGAATATACAGTACTTCACTATCAATAGACAGTTATGTTTTAAAACATAAACAAGAGTGGCATTAAAATTTGTATACAAACTTCAGAAGAAGTAGCTTTACATTAAATGAGTACTATGTATTTAAAAAAATAAATAAATAACATCTCTGAGTTTACGATACGAAGTCCCTGGACAAATGGTCGGAAAAGCGAATCGCAATAAAGCGGACGTCGAAAAGCTGGGTACAGTATTAAACAGATTTGTCCCGATCTAAAAAAAAAAAAAAACCTGGCACTACTTTCAAGACGAGGACGCAGGTTAAAAACAAGATTTCCACTACAGATCCTCTCATCATGCCATTCCCCCTCCTCTGCTATTCTTGCGTCCTTGAGGACTTCTACGGAGCTATGGCGATCTCTCTCAAGTTTCTGTTTTATCCAGAATGTCTGGCGCCAGGTTTAAGGTCATCAGGTCAGGGACGTGACACGCCGTTGGTTGAAGAGAGATTGAAAGATAGCTAAACGAGACTGATCTCTTAAGATGCTGTACTCATACTCCTTCATAAATACCACCCCTCCCTCCCTTCCTCCCTACCGCCCCCTCTCTTTTCTTCTTTGACCACGAGTACCAATATTAAGCTTTCGCCCATTCCCCCCCCCCAAAAAAAAAGTCTGGAACTTAAAACTCTTATGGATAGATTCTCTTTCCTTATGTTTGTCAAAAATGCTATCTCTTGCCTCGTTCTGTCTCTTTGTCTACAACGCTCAGACAAATCTACAACGCTCAGACAAACAGTCTCAGGATGCAGACAGCGATACAAATGTTTACACCTATTTGTCACATTTCATTACGTCTTACCCTCGCTTCCTATCGCTTTCTTTATCTCTTTGTCTTCTTTTTCCCCCGGTCACACTGTACTCGCTAGGAGTCCTGGTAGCACCCTTGGAGCCGGCTAACACCAGGAAGTGCATTTTACTTTAACTCTCAGCTCCCCCCTTCCCCCCCCCCCCCCTCAACAACCAGCCACTTCAATGGCTTTAGAAAAGAAATTGAAGAATAAATTAACCGATCTTAACGTTTTCTTCCGTATACGTTTTCCACAATTTTTAACTGCTGCGAATGTTCACAACAGACAGAACATCATTTCGCAGTGGAACCTTGACTTTTACTACTACTACTACTACTACTACTACTACTACTACTACTACTACTACTACTACTACTACTACTACTGCTGCTGCAATCAGCCGGGGTTTTTTCAAAGTGTTTTGCTGCTTCATATAGAACATGCTCTGGTTCTCCGCAGATAGAAGTTCCCTCCAGACTGCCCCCTTTGATGATTTTATCAACAGCAAAGATGGCAAAATGGATCCTTGCCTTTGGATCTTTCACTGAATCAAACACGGAGGCCATGTCTGGTTCTCACTGTACACTGGTTTTGTTTACATAAAACTTTAAATTCGCCTCTTGGCTGCTCTTTGAAGCCATACTGTGCTAGCACCTTCCACTTAATGTTTCTGTTTACTCGGTCAAATAATTCTGTCAGATCGATAGACGTAGCAGTGCTTTCGCTTTGGTGTCCAGCAGTTTTTCTTTTGAACGTAACAGTCACTTTATCTTGGTGTCCTACATATTTGACATGAGAGTAACAGTCAGTTTTCCCAGCCTCCAATAATTTTCTCATGAGCGTGACAATCTTGGTGTCCAATAGTTTTCTCATGAAAGTAACAGTCTGTTTATCTTTGTGCCCAATGGCTTTCTCATGAAGTTAACAGTCAGTTCATATTGATCTTAACTGTCCTTCTGTTTGAACAGTTTCAGAGCAAATGCTAAGTCCTTCCTTTTGCCCGAAACCAAACTGAGATTGTTTCTGGTTTCGATCTTACTTCAAGATCTTACGAAAATCCTTTCTAATGTGCCTCTGTAGTTTCTACCATCTTTTAAACATTTTCTTTTCCCTGCAATGTTTCAGTCTATAGTGAGTCTCGAAATCATGGGATTACAAAAAATCGTTTAGACACAAGATATTTATTTTGTTATGCTTTACGCTGTCTGATGTGTAAAACTGAGTCTCATAGTAGATATTATATATGGGAAATCCATGTTAGTTTTATACTAGTAGGTTGTTCTTGTAATATGTATCAAGTAAGTTTGCTGATGTGCTATGTGCATGTGAGTCCATCTCCCCTTGTGTGCTTCTTTAATGATAGAAAAATTACGCGGTTGTTGCCCCTGACCATTGATCAAGCTATCCAGGGGTCCCATTTTGTGTCCACCTTTCTTACAAGAAGGAGACCGAAAAAAGCAAAGTGTTTAAATTTTTTCATCTACTTTTCGTGTTTTTATCTGTTGCGTTGTTTTTGTGATGTGATCCTTGAGGGGGAAAAAAAAGACTTTTGGTTGTGAGCTATACTTAGGAAACAGGTCTTACAAAAAATATTTTCTGGTCAGTTCGGGTTGTGTGTCTAGTGGGCGAGCTATCGTTCTACTCTTAGTTGTTACGGGTTGTTGTTCTTGATATTGAAATATATTCAGTGTTATTGTGTCTTGCAGCAAATAACGTCGTAAGCATGATTGATATGATATGTTGTAAGTGATGACCTCATCGAGCATACCCCCCCCCCCGCCCAAACTCATTAAGATTGCTAATATATGGTTTTATATATATATATATATATATATATATCTTGCGCGAATGATAGCATAAGTGCTGGGTGCACCCATTATATGTATTGCAGGGTAGTAGTATGAGTTGTGGTTGTGTTTTGATATATATTATACACAGTTCGATATTGTGTTGATATAAATAAGAGTACTGAGGTTCTATGCAGACAATACAGTCTGGTTTCTTATGTAAGAAACAGAACAATGGTTCAGATTATGCATCTGACATGTGTTGATGCCGTTTTGCTGTGCATATATTAATATGGATATGTTGATATTGACGTTACGTTCAGTATACAGGTGGACTGTGTTGCTATGTTCTTGTGTTATTAAATGGCGTTATGAGGCCCCTCACATTTTATAATGTCTGCTTATTGGATGATTGCTGATATATTGATGTACTCATGCTGGTTTTGTTCTGACGGTGAAGTTAATATTTTTCTTTATTGACATTGGTACTAGAACCAGTTTCACCGCAATCGTCATTTCCCTTATCTTGGGGTTAAACTTTTGCGTTTTTTTTTAATGAACGAATTGGTTTCCTTGTAATTACAACCATATGGTTCAATAATTATTATGTGTGACTTCTGCTCTCTCGATGCACTGATTGTCGTATTGGTTATTAAGAAGTCGCTTTGCCTGAAGTGGGTTTGCCTGAGACCAGCTGCCGGGATGTTCTAGTGGCCTGAAAATGACTCCCAGATGCAGTATTAAGTTCCGGCGGGTTGTCACGGGTCTTAAAATACCGAAATCTTCACTTTTTGTACACGGTCCACTATGTCTATAACTGAGCGAAAAATAAAAGTCACACACAGATAAGAGCTCACCTGCACTTGTTCGCATTAGAGGCAGCCTACAAAACTAAATAAAGTGTTTAGATGGAAAAGTATTATTAAGTTTATTAGTTTATCTCTTTTCATTTATGATAAGGTTAAACTTAGTTAGTGCTCTTTATTTTGTTGTTCAGGGAAACAGCCGAAACATAAACATCATATCATTTAACCTGCGTTAAAACCCAAATATTATTTAGCAGTCAAATGCAAGGCAGGATATAACATATATACTGCATAATCATATTAATAAAACAACACATATACTGCATAATCATATTAATAAAACAAACACAGCAAATGAACTATATCATCTTATAATCATGAACAAATGTTACTTTATCTGTTAAAGAAAAAGCCTCTGTTCACGCAGACAAGGCCGCTATGAGGAATTTCGCAAGACAGTGTGAAATTATCATCCCCTTCATTTTTTTTTTAACGCTCTCGCCGGCATGCAGAGATCAGTGGAATTTCGCTTGATCTGTCACACATCATGTACTGGGAGTTGGGCCATAAGGCTACCAACTTTATCCTGGGACCTATCTAGAGGCGACTCCAGATGGGAAAAAAAAAGATATCGTTATGGAAACTCGCAGAGAAACCAACTGAGCAGGAAAAATTGGCGAACTACTTTGCGAGCCCTATGTGACGTTTAACAGCACAGGAAGGATATAAGATGTAAGATAAGATAACCCTCAAACTCCTAAAGCTTTCCGCTCTAGCGAATAGCCATTCTGTTGTCATCCACTAGGAGCTCTGGATAATCTTCCGACCGGGAACAGGGCAGAGCAGGCTGAGATGTCATCTAAACCAGAAGCTGAAAACTGGCCAAGCAGACCTAAGTGGCTACGGCAAAAGAAGCAGCAGGCACCGCATCACATCCTTCAGAATTACCAGCGACGCAATCCACTCAGGCGCACATACACAAACATACACAAAAGGACATGAGGCTCTATAGGAGAAGCTCTGTGATGATGTTGGAAACGAGAGACGAGCTACCGCATCTGTGAGAGAGAACAGTGTCGATGTCTCAGCGAATGATGAAGGAGCCCTTTCGGTGGGCCCTGGATTAAATGTACCGGTTAAGCCCCTCTATCGGTGAGTTTGTGTACGGGCGAAAGGAAGATCAAAACATTACGTATGCTTTGAAAAGCAAAGGCAAGAATATTAAGCGACCATTTTTTGTTGTTGTTGTTGTTGTTGTAAGTTGAACTAAACTAAACTTTACCCGAACAAAAATCTGAACTAAAAATTGCCTGAACAAAAAGCTGAACTAAACATTGCCTGAACAAAAAGCTGAACTAAACATTGCCTGAAAAAAAAAGCTGAACTAAACATTTCTGAACAAAAAGCTGAACTAAACATTATCTGATGATTTTGTCAGTCGCCTAAACAAAAGCAAGAAAAATAGAAAACTTAGAAAAGAAAAGGAAAAGTATGAAAAGATTAGTCCAGACGACATTTGTTCAGCCATTTCTATAAATTATACAACAGCCATTTTCAGAACAAGGCCCAGAAGTACTTAAATAAGGACAATTACGAAATTTCTCACAGACAAGAGGATACACGTGGAAGGAAGTAGAGAACAAATCCAAGAACAAGGATGACTGGAGAAACTTATTTCCATGGGCCTATACTCCCAATGGATTGACGGGGAGTGAATTTTCAGAAAACAGTTGAATGGACATGAATTATGAAAACAGTTTTAAAACACATTAACCAAATTTAAGTTCATGATTATGACATATGCAAACAGAAGAACTGAAATGGTTAAATTCAGTGATCGCATTAACCAAAAATTACCGATTGAAAACCAGAAAAAAAAATCGAAACCTTTGTAGGTCCTCGGTTACCGTAACCGGTTTATATTATATTTTTTTTTTTTTAAATCTAGTAAAAAGCAACCAGCGAAATCGGGTTGAATGATAATCAGGCCTGTAGGCTGATGATGCTCAATTTGTAGAGGAGAATCGAATCGGCCTGCTTTGATTTTGGTTCAGCATGTAAGCCTTTTGTAAAGATTAAAATCTCGCCGTTAATAAGATTAGAAAAGAAAAAGTTCACACGAACATTTAGTTCCCGCTGGTGTTTGCCAAGTGTGTTTAATTTTACATTTAAAAAAAAAAAAACAGAATGTTGTATTGAGAAAGCCGGTATTTCGGAAAGTTCTTCATGCAAGGTGAAAGACAGGTACAACCGTACCGGTTAACAAAAAATCACAGTGTGACCGCTGGGTTAAATGCTTTTTAAAAAAAAAAAAAAAAAGACAGAATGAGAAAAATCCAAGGCTCTAAACGTGACGCCAAAGGTTACTGTGCTACAGTTACGCTACAGTTGTCTGTGCTGGCAAATGACCATGTCCCGTTGGTGCTCCTTGTTACAAGCCCAGCCTAAAGTAGTCCTCGTCATGACAGATACAACAGAGAAGTTTTTTGGGGTGGTTTTTTTTTTCCCCTTTGGGTACAGTCCAGATCTTCCAGATAGTCGCCAGAACCCAGTCCCGGTTTTGTAGGAGATGTGTGCTTCAACATCCTCCAGAGTTGCCATGCTACACAACCCACTCAGTCTAAAGTCCTTGACCCGTACAGGGGCTCTGTGGCGATGTTAAAAAAGCTGATAGGAAAAGTTGCTCATCATTTCAGTGAGATGAAACAAGTAACACAGCATTCTCTACCGTGAGTTTGACAAGTTTTGAACACACTGATCCATGATATATAAATTTAGATATTAAAAACGAGTATGGGAAATATACATTAGGTCACTGATATTCTGAGATAACAGATATACATTAGGTCATTGATATGCTGAGATAACAGATATACATTAGGTCACTGATACGCGGAGATAAAAGATATACATAATGCCACTGATACGTGGAGATAACAGATATACATTAGACCACTGGTACGTGGAGATAACAGATATGCATGCAGGAAACTCTCTACTGTAGAGAGCGGAAGAACAAACAACACAACTCCTTCAGATCATCAGAGGAAGTACCCCCTCCTCCCCCCTTCAAACAAGTGTTTCGGCCCTATTAAACACTCTAAGGGGGTGGGCCCCTCTGGGTCATGACTCCCAGAGGTCTTGTGAGTTGTTGCTTTTTTTTTTGTCCCGGGATTGAACCCATGATTTCCCATTTGGCACTGCACTTTAAAGTGCGTCTTTAGCAATTTAGCTACGGAGGACTGGTATTGGTTGTGGCAAATGACATTTATGTTCTCAATGCTTGCTTCGCATACTCCACAGCCAGCATGAAGCCTTTTCTGCTGTTTCTGAAAGGCTTTTCAGTGCCCTTGCTCTTGATTGTCCCTTTATGCACAACATTAGACCACTGATATGTAGAGATAAAATATACTCATTAGGCCAATGCTATGTAGAGATAACAGATATACATTAGGCCACTTATATGCGGAGATAACAGATATACATCAGGCAGGTCGCACACAGAGATAACACAATCACTGATAAAAAGATGGAATTGAAGAAGAAGTACTATTGTGATGGAAACGTTAAAAAAATGATAAAACCACCCAAAAGCAAACAATTAAAATATCTTTTAAAGCATGAAAATACACTGAAAAACTGCACCGCGAGCCATAAGCGAAAAGGGCAAGAGAATTCCCACGACAAAGATGGATGATCGACGTCATGAACTGTGTAGGAAACGACCTGGCCCAGGAAAATCGTGACAACAAGAGACCGAGACTACCTGAGGATCCACTGCACCCAACTTTTCTTGAGGTTGTAGCACAGAATGAGGATGTGCTACAGCACTTGGATAACTAAAGCTGTACGGTTAGACCTCGGGGAAAAAAATCATAAACAAAGCACTTGAATTGTTTGTTCACCCAAGATCTAATGATACAATACTGTGCTCTGTTACTTTATTGTGCGAAAGCCTTACTGTTTGTAAAAATGTGTATCTGATAACTAAATTGAAACGGTAAATTGAAAGCGATTTCATTTCGCATGCTAGCATGTAACTTCGTGGGATATTTCCCCTTAGTCTTTTATGCTTATTCCGCTGTTTCCCGTAAAATATCTGCATTTAAACATGGATCTTGGCTCCAAAAAAAAAAAAAAATGGCTCCTGAATCAGTGTAATGAGAGCCTGAAATTCATGAGATTTGAAAGGAAAAAAAAGTATTCATTTACACACATTTACAAACTCTGAAGTTAAAAATGCATCTTTCACAAGTTCACGATATCATTTTCTGGCTAGCCGAGTTGTAAGAAAATCGAGACGTCACTGGTTTATCTGCAGAAGCTTCCTCTATCCGCTGATAACCAGGCTCCCATAGGGTCACTGCGCATGCGCGCGGCGGTTTTACTACTTCCTCCGTGAGAACACGTGACCTACTCGAGGATCTGACAACTTGCAATTGGTTGGGGGCGTATTATTTACTGGATACACGAACATTACAAAATGGCGTCAGAGATAACACTTGACTAATGGCAAGATTATGGAAGTGAATGGAAGCTCGTTCCCAAGATACCAGTGTACGAGTATTTATACTAGACCAGGCCAAGGTATTTAACCAAAGTTGGCGTGTCTGGCTATAAACCTTTCGGAAGAAATAACTTTCTTGCGTGAAAATGTCTCTTAAATCTTGATACTTATCGGATTAAAGTTTGAAATAAGGTAAAGATAAAGGTAAAGTTCCCATTTCTATGTCATTAAGGCATACAGGGGATATGGTGTTAGGCCCGTATTTCCAAGACCTTCGGCACATGAAAGTCTGATGTGGTCAGTATCACGGCTGGCCGCACTCCCCCCCCCCCCCCAACCCCCAAACCCAGATTTCTCTGGTACCCATTTTTATAGGCTGGATGGACTTCGTGGCCTTTTTTAAAAGTGTGTACCAGAAAAACACCCCGCTGCTGGGACTTGAACTAGTTATCACTGGATTAGTTAACCGAGCGTCTAATTACTCAGCCAACCAGGCCGCTAAATTTTGAAATATACCTACCTCAAAGTCTTGAGCAAAACAGATATCTTTACTTCATGATATCTAGAGTTTTGCTCGCTCGCTCACTCACTCACTCACTCTCTCACTCACTCAGTCACTCACTCACTCACTCACTTTTTCTCACATACGTCACACACATCTTGATATTTACTTATGAATATCTTTTTTATCATATTTTGCAAAAGATTTCGCACCGTGCAAGCCTTTGCTTCAGCCATCACTCACTCATTCACGAACCCACCCACTTACTCATTCACGAACCCACCCACTCACTCACTCATTCACGAACTCACCCACTTACTCACTCACTCATTAACGAACCCACCCACTCACTCATTCACTCATTCACGAACCCACCCACTTACTCACTCACTCATTCACGAACCCACCCACTTACTCACTCACTCATTCACGATCCCACCCACTCACTCATTCACTCACTCACTCATTTACTCTGACACGCACAAGTAATCATTCTCAGCAAGGCCAATGGCAACATCCGAGGGTGAACAAATGTTCAGATGGGGGCAAGCGAAGATCTTTGCGGAGGATCGGCTCTGCATTTGACCTTCTAAAATCTATCAGATCTAACACTATCATTTCACAATGTATTGGCTATGGGGGTAAACACTACTAATGGACCATATATTCGAAATCCTGGCTAACCACTATTAATGGACCATATAATCGTATTAGCTGTTTGGCTAAACATTATTAACGAACCATATGTTTAGCTGCCTGGCTAAACATTATTAACGGACAATAGCTGTCTGGCTAAACATTATTATGATCATATACTAGTTGTCTGATTATTATTATTTGACCACAAAACTTACATTAGATGCTACGGCGTAAAGTTAACCTTACATTCACTAATCGCATGTTAAGTATACTTTCCGGACATATTCGTGACACAAAAACAGAGACATCTTCTATGATTCTAAAAACGGTAACAAGCACACGCGCGCGCACACACACACACACACACAACAGAAGATAACCTGACAGTTCATATCCTGTGATATTTCGTAAGAAATGGCACACTATATATATATATATATATGAGTGGCGAAGTGGTTAGAGCACTGGTCTCTCATGGCGAAGATCGGGGGTTCGAATCCGGCAGGAGACACCCCAGTCACCCAGCTGTAGAAATGGGTACCCGACTTCTTCTGGAGTTGGGGAAGGAAATGTTGCCAGGCGTGATACTGACCATATCACCCTCTAGTGTGCTGACAGGTCAAGGAAAATATGGGCACTAACACCATATCCCTATGTGCCTCAAAGGTATGGCAGGATATATATATATATATATATATATATATATATATATATATATATATATGTATATATATCCTTGATACACGTTCTTAAATGATATATTTCTTCATCCGATAAATTACCAGTTTAGAAGAACTAAAGAGTGACCAGTTTGGAAGAAATACAGGACGACCAATCTCAGTTTCTACGAACAGAAAGGAAAGCCATAGAAGCTTCAAATGAAAAAAGTGACATGACGAGAAAATGAATGTGACATAGTAACTTAAAATAACATCGATTATTGAGGGTCAGGGAATGAAACACAAAAGTGGACTCAAGAGAATATTGATTTCACAGAAAAGAGGGACGCAAGACGCGATGGGTCAACATAGGGGCAAAAGAAAAGTGGACTCAACAGACAGAACGGTGGGGCCAGAAACATAAGAGTGGACACAATTTATAGAATATCGCCAGAAAGAGGCCACAAGAGTAGTGGACAAGAAGAGACAGAATGGTAAAAAGGTAAGGTAAAGGTAACCCTGTCATGCCTTAGAGGCACATAGGGATATGGTGTTAGTGCCTATATTTTCCTTGACCTGTCAGCACACTAGAGGCTGATAAGGTCAGTATGACAACTGGCCGCCTTTCCTTCCCCAACTCCAGAAGAAGTCAGGTACCCATTTCTACAGCTGGGTGACTGGTGGCTCCAGGAAAAAAAAGTAAAAACAATATACCGGACAGCCAAAAGAATAATGGATGAAAGAAAATAAATAGTGGATGCAAGAAAGAGAATAGTGGATGCAGGATAAGGAATAGTGGATGCAAGAAAGAGAATAGTGACTCGAGAGTCAAAAGGATATACAGAATACTGCTGTACTCAAGGTATAGAAAATGAATTTTGAGGGAAAAGAATACATTCTGTTGATTTAAAAAGTGTGTAGTTATCTGCAAATAATAATAATAAGGTACAAAACATAGTTTTCAACAATAAAATGTCGAACATTCAAAATTACTGAAAAAAGAATGTGTAACTAATCTTTGTCCACTCATATCGCTACAAAAGATCTCTCTCTCTCTCTCTCTCTCACTCTCGTATGGACAAGAAATGGTTTATTATTTATTTATTTATTCATTTGCTTACTTCTTCATATTTATTATGCTCATTAACAAATGTTGAATGCCTATGACGACCGAGTGAAAGCTGTATGATAAAGAGCAGAATATTAGACGAGCCTGCTTGCCCATATGTTAACCCTTTGAAAATACAGTCCGTTCGTTAGTTCGTTCTCTCTCTCTCAAACTTTTTTCCCGACCCATTCTCCCCCCCCCCCCACACACACACCATCCCGAACTCCATTTATTATGCAAAAGGAGGGGGGGGGAGTATATCAAAGACCGTTAAATATAATTTACGAACAAAGATAACAAAAGTACTTCACCAACTCAACGTTAAACATTTGAACTTATCACATCTTGTAGCTGTCAAAAGCCGCGCGCATGTGAGACAACACCACGTGCTACGACCCAAGTCCAAACTGCAGCCATGACGACGAAGAACAATGAATGAAATATTTGAAACTTACCTCAGTCTCTCTTTTCAAACTGTTTATGCCGTTATGTTTCTGTTTGTTTCCGTTTTTAGTTGCATCACTGGGCATAATACCAAGGGAAATCACTCTACACCTAAAATCTTCCTTGTGAACAGATTAAGCAATGTTGGGACTTGTCACAATTCACTGCCTTAACTCTTTGACCCAGAAAGACTATCTCCGTTCTGTCACTAGAATCACATGACATATCCTTGACACGAGTATTTCATGCAATGGATTTTCAGCAATTTGTTTCTTTTCTTTTCTATTTCACCTTTTTCAACATCTTTTACTTGTTGTATAGATTTTTTTTATTTACATTTTCCTCGCTCTTAGTACAAGAACTTCTTCCATAAATCATCTGTTTACAGTCTACAGATCTGCAGTTTATTTCATGCTGAACAACGAAACCACGCTTAGTTGTTGAATTTGACACGTTAAATCAGAAAACATTTTTTTTAAAACGACATTTTTAAACGAATTTTATAATGGAATATAAATCCTGTATTTGCGTGTACGCAGTGCACACTTGTACGTTTATCCCTGGCCGGTACGTTCAAAATCCCGGGATGTTATCCAGTTTGTGCGCTGAAGTCCAGTTAATGTGTCCCGCAGTGACGGGACGGGGTAGATGGACGTTATGGATTCCTTGTCTACTCTCAGCTCTCAGCGGCAGCTCTGCTTGTACCGTGGGCGTCGCTTGCTGGCAGACTAGTCACTGTCTGTGAGAGAGAGAGAGAGAGAGAGCCAGCGCTGGGTTGTCCGTTTGTTTTCCCTGAGAGCTTTTCTGTTTCTCTGAGCCCGCTTTTAAAGCAGGGACAACAAAATCTGGAGTCGGGCAACAACAAAAAATGAGAGCCTGTTGTTAACTGATACATCAGCCCGTGGTTTCTTCTTCACTTCGACCCATGAAGCAAATATCATCATCATCATCAGGTGCCGTGCCGACTGGTGTTGGGTATTATACTCCTCCAGGGTGCACAATCCTTCATGCAGGCCATCAGTTCAGTTGGTGATCTCCTCTCACACCATCCCGTCAGACTGTCCAGTATCATTTCTCTTGGTCTTCCTCTTGATCTTCTTCCTTCTATTTTTCCTGTTGTTATAATATTTTCAATGCTCCTTCTTCTCATTGCGTGTCCTATGAAAGTACATTGTCTCTCTCTCTTTTTTTTTTTTTTTGTTACAAGATTTTTTGTCTCTCCAGCTCTTCTCATACATTCTTCATTAGTTATTTTTGCTGTCCAGGGGATTCGCAACATTCTTCTAATAAACCACATTTCTGCTGCTTCCAATGATTTTTGTGCAGACTTGCCTATTGTCCATGATTCACTTCCATATAACAAGATAGGTTCAATATAGCATTTTAGGACTCTTTTTCTAACATTCATTGATAAAGATGTGTTAGCTAATATGTTTCTCATTCTCTGAAATGCAGTCTTTGCTTGGCCTATTCTGTTCCTAATTTCTGTTCTGCAAAGATATATCGTGTTTTGATTAAAAGGTTTAAAGTTGAGACTTCATCTCGCGTACGCAAGCTCTGATACTGTAACAACGAAAGCTGAGTTAAGAGTGTAGTCCTGGTTCATTTCGTACGTACAACATGACCTTTGAGCAGGCGCTGTGAGAGCTTTAAGAGTACTCCAAGGCCGAAATAGTAAGCTAGCATCTTTCTCAATGTAGTACAGCATCTGTCAACCGGTGTGCCGCTATGGGTCCGCAGGTTCGTCGCGATAGTCTGGAGTTAGGCTCTATAACAAGCGGTTTTACTCTGGCCAAGATGATCAAATCTCCCCTTCTTCTTCTTCTTCTTCTTCTTCTTCTGTCACCCTGGAGCTGTAAGCTAGTTTTCTTTCCAGCCGATGTGGGGAGGATGTTGATTTTTTTTTCTTCAGTCCCTTATTTGAGCTAAAAAGCAGGAGGATGTGCAGTGTTTCTTTAGAAGACTCCACCACCCATGTAAAAAAAGTAAAGGTAACCCTGTCATGCCTTAGAGGCACATAGGGATATGGTGTTAGTGCCCATATTTTCCTTGACCTGTCAGCACACTAGAGGGTGATATGGTCAGTATCACGCCTGGCTGCCTTTTCCTTTCCCAACTCCAGAAGAAGTCGGGTACCCATTTCTACAGCTCCACCACCCATGAGGACTATGGTAAATCCCTGCCCCGTTAATCAGCTTAGGCCTGCTACTGTGGGTACCAAAGGGGAAACGCGACAGGGTCTTGATCAGCTATGGTTAGCCACCCCTGACTCTAGCTTGTCAGCCATGATTCTCCAACCCTGAAGCTAGCATGTCAAGTATGATTCGCCAACCCTGAGGCTATCGTATCAGCCATGATTCGCCAACCCTGACGCTAGCATGTCAGCCATGATTCGCCAACCCTGGCACTAGCATATCAGCCATGATTCGCCAACCCTGACGCTATCATATCAGCTTTGATTCGCCAACCCTGACACTAGCATGTCAGCTATGATTCGTCAACCCTGACGCCATCATATCAGTTTTGATTCGCCAACCCTGACGCTAGCATATCAGCTATGATTCGCCAACCCTGACGCTAGCATATCAGCTATGATTCGCTAACCCTGACGCTAGCATATCAGCTATGGCTTTCTAATTGCCAGATTGGACAGCATCCTTACCCCCGCTTAATTAAAATTAAATATTTACACGACAAATAAATTCCTTAACCCCGAGCTGAACAAAGAAATGGAGGGTTAGCTTTTCAGGTTTTTTTTTTTTTAGTTTTTGGTTGCAATATTGAGGTCGGTTTTCGATAATCTATTTTAGCCAGGAAGGAGCCGATGACAGCAATGCTTACGTGAAAACTAAAAGAAGAAGAAGAAGAAGAAACCGTAATTAATTGAAGAATTTGTAAGGTAAGGTAATTTCAAGCTGACGTGTCAAGTTTGGCCTTTTTTGTTTAAAAATAACGCGAGAGAGACAAAATCGCATCTGCCAGAAAGGCTTTTGATAGGAAATGGGGGGTCAGCGCAATCGAAGACTTGGCCCCCCGGAACACAGAGCTGAGTATTTACCATTCCAGTTAAAATTGATGAAGCGGAGCAATACTGCGCTAATTTCGTTTCAGGATATTTTGCCCGGGCAGAAATTTACTCAGCAAACAGTCAGCGCTTGGACGAGGGGGCGGGGAATGTGGGGCTGTGTTTGTGGAGTGCTTCCCTGCATTTTGGCGGCCTGGGTGGGGGAGTGGAGGAAGGAAGTCTTCAAATCCGGTCAGGGAAAAAAAAATGTTGCAGCTTCTAATAGCTAATGTTCTCAAGTATTAATAGAGTTTTGGAAAAAAAAATAAATTGTAGGTGAAGTAACGTTTACATGAAACATTTGAATGAAGATGTAAGTCAAACGTTGACAGCTTTCGTGAGGTCTGCGTTTATAAACAGAAGAAAAAGTATGGCTGTATGGGGAGGCAATCATGTATGTTGGTGTTTAGGGAGCGAATAGCGTCCCTTGGTTTGTAGGCAATTTTGTGTACTTCCTGTGGGAGAAAAGTCTCCAGAAGTTTCGAGAATGGTCACGTGATTTGGGGGGGGGGGGGGTCTCGTGGCAGCATGATTTTTTGGGGCTGAGTGAGTGAGTGTTTGTCTCTGACTGTGGTCCAGTGTGGCTGTGTGTAGCCGTCGTTGTCAGCATGTATTCTGGTTAAAGAAGGAGGCAACATCAGATACACCTAGACGATTACAATGGACACTGGACACAGTGCTGGAGGACCTTGATCTTGCCGACGACATTTGTCTGCTGTCAAGCAGGCACAAAGATATGCACGATAAAATAAACAAGCTAACTCAGAATGCAAACAACATAGGACTAAAGATCAAACTAGGAAAGACAAAGTTAATGAAGCAAAATGTGAACAACAGAAATGTACTCAGAGTAGATAGGAAGTTAGTGGAGGAGGTCAACGAATTTGTATATCTTGGCAATAGAGTAGTAGAAGATGGAGGACATCACAGAGGACATCAGCAACAGATTTACTAGAGCAAACCAGGTTTTTACAGTGCTGCAGACTATATGGAGATCTAAAAAAAAAAAAAATACCTGAGCGTGAAGATGAAAATCAGGATATTTAAGAGTAATGTTCTAAGTGTACTACTCAACGGAAGTGAATGCTGGAAAATCACCAAAACTATGGAAAAACAAGCTGAATTCTCTCCAGACTAAATGTTTACGAAAAATTAGAAGAATATTTTGGCCAAACACCGTAAGAAATAATATCTTGTTGACAGAAATGCAGATGAAGCCACTGACAGCAATTACTGAGGAAATAATTCTGCTGGTAGATGTTGGGACATGTGCTCCGGATGACTGACGACTCACTACCAAAAATAGGACTGAGATGGATACAAGATTAGAAATAGGAAGAAATGGAGACGAACTTTATCTGCAGCAATGGACCTTAATAACTCGCAAAGCTGAAGACGAAAAAGAAGAGCAAGAAGAAGAAGAAGAAGACTGGGAGATGTAACTTTAACGGTCTATACCAAGTGTATAAAACATAAATGACTGGCAGATGTACTCTAACGGTCTATGTAGAGTATATAAAATATAAGTGGCCGGACGATGTTAGCAGCGTTAGCTAGGATGGGCCTGTTACTGGGGGGGGGGGGGGGGGGGGGGGGGCACCAACGGAGAGGTGGGGCAGAGTCTTGGTCAGCTATGTTTCGCCAACCCTGACGCTAAGCACGTTAGCTGTGGATCGCCAACCCTGACTCTAGCATGTTAGCTGTGGATCGCTGACTACCAAAGCGACCAGCGCCATCACCTCCATCTTATTTTCGTATAAAGTCCAACGATATTAGCAAAGAATGGCTTCAGCTAAAAAATTCACATGAACAGAGGTTTTAACTTCAGTGGAAACTCACTGAAAAACTACAGGAAACTTGAGCAAAATCACCTTAAAACATGAAAGTCAACCAAGATTAAGGAAATCTTGTTTTATTAAAGGCCAAGAAGTGAAGTTCATTTTTTTTTCTTTGCATTCTGTCTTTGGAGTCGAGCAAGAAAAATTGCTATAAAAGTCGAGTGAAATGAACGGAGATGTGTTCTACACTTCAGATCCAGTTAGGTAAAGAACATGTCGCGGCGTTTTAAAGTCCATTTAAGAAAGATCAAACTTAAGATAAATTTATCCCGCTGCCAAAGAACTTGCTAGATAAGTTTATCCCGCTGCCAAAGAACTTGCTAGATAAGTTTATCCCGCTGCCAAAGAACTTGCTAGATAAGTTTATCCCGCTGCCAAAGAACTTGCTAGATAAGTTTATCCCGCTGCCAAAGAACTTGCTAGATAAGTTTATCCCGCTGCCAAAGAACTTGCTAGATAAGTTTATCCCGCTGCCAAAGAACTTTCTCATTCATTCAGCTGCATGTCCCTTGCTTAACTTTGCCTCCCTAACAGCTCTCATGTAGGCCTCTCGGTTGTGAGCAAGATGGCCTGCTGTTGATGCATCCATTTGCAGATCATCAACGATGTCTTCCAGCCATCTTCGCCTTGGTCTTCCTCTCTTTCTTTTTCTCATTATGTACCCTTCCAAGACGGTTTTCTCTAGATGATCATGACGTCTAATGTGTCAAAAATATTTAAGTTTTCTCTCTTTAAAACTCTTTACCAGTCAGTCTTCTTCAATATTAAGTTCTTGTAGTATGGATATATTTGTTATTTTTGTGTCTATGATATTTGAAAAACTCTTCTGTAGCATTTACATTCAAAGGCATTTATGTGTTTCTCAGCTGTTTTGTTAAGTGTCCAGGTCTCACAGGCTTATGTTGCGATGGGAAAGATCATCATCATCATCATCATCATGTGCCGTGCCGACTGGCGTTGGCTATTATGCTTCTCCAGAGTATCCGATCCTTCATGCAGGCCATCAGTTCAGTTGGTGATCTCCTCTCACACCATCCCGTCAGACTGTCCAGTATCATTTCTCTTAGTCTTCTTCTTGATCTTCTTCCTTCTATTTTTCCTGTTGTTATAATATTTGTTATTTATATATGGGAAAGATGCATGCCCTTACAAATTTTATTTTTATAGTTCTGTCTGTTCCACTCCACAGATTTTTTAGTTGTTTTACTTTCTGAAGAGCGATAGATGCCCTCCTTGTACTTTACCTCATTACATCTCCATTATTAGTTAGACATGATCCAAGATAGTCAAAACTCTTCACCTCTTCCAATTTTTCCTCATTGATACATATTTCTTGAACGTGCCAGAGAAACTTAATCCCGCTGTCAAGGAACTTGCTAGATGTACAGTATCTGATTTCACATGCAAGTGCTCACAGCCAGAGTAAAACATTCTGGAATACGTGATATGTTTTTTACTTTTATCATTTTTTTTTAATCCACGAAGCATGCTATAGGGAAATTAAATGGCTGAAAACGGAAACATCGATTTGACTAGAGAAGCCAGTGAGTACTTCAAACTCATCCTTGACAAGAATTGCTGCATTTGTTTGGCTCACATCAACCCTAAAATAGAATGTAGATGTCTACTACAAAATATTGATGGCTTCTACAAAGCTCGGGGGGGGGGGGGGGGGGGGAGAGAGAGAGAAATCGAAGAAGCAAAACAGTAAAATGAAATAATTAACATTTTTAAACGAGGAAAATGACCTGAACTTTTTTTTTCCTGCTTTTATAAATCCAGCATTGTCTTGTACTTCATTTAACTCTTTCACTGCGGAATTACTTTTCATACTCTGGCAGAATAATTTGATATGAAATTTTGGTAGAAACAAACTGGAAGGAAGTTACTCTATAATTTAAATGATATGGTTTGGGGCTAGAAATGTGCTGCTTTTAATTTTATCTAGACTCTACCTATACAACCTTGATATCATACTCGACATTAATCTGCATATGAGTCCAAGATCTACCAACACTGCCAGTGCTGTTTCGGAGTTAAAAGAGTTAAACACAAACCAAACAAGTGTTTTGCTTTCTTTGTCACAACTCGCTCTCGTGGAGTTTATAATCTCGTCATCTGCTCGGAGAGAACATCTTCATTAACTGCAGAGTTCACCCATTTGATGAACTAGACGTATCTAATATTCGTATTCGGTTTCAGAGTTTATTTCAGTAAACAGATTTACGTAAACAGAAATTATAATCTACAAACGTAGTCTACTGAATTTGTGTCGGAAAATGTAATTTGAGTGTTTGTGTTTTGAGTATGAAAAGAAATATCTCCTTTCATGGTACATCTGAACGAGACGAGAGACAGAGATACACAGAGAGAGAGAGAGAGAGAGAGAGAGAGAGAGAGAGAGAGAGAGAGAGAGAATGAATGATCTTTATTTTTAAAGGGTAAAGAATTGGGAGAGAGAGAATGAATTATCTTTATTTTTAAAGGGTAACGAATTGGGAGAGAGAGAGAGAATGAATGATCTTTATTTTTAAAGGGTAAAGAATTGGGAGAGAGAGAGAGAGAGAGAGAGAGAGCTGTTTGATTTAGTCCTCAACCCATAGCTGACACGCTAGCGTCAAGGTTGGCGAACCATAGCTGACACGCTAGCGTCATGGTTGGCGAACCATAGCTGACATGCTAGCGTCAAGGTTGGCGAACCATAGCTGATATGCTAGCGTCATGGTTGGCGAACCATAGCTGATATGCTAGCGTCAAGGTTGGCGAACCATAGCTGATATGCTAGCGTCAAGGTTGGCGAACCATAGCTGATATGCTAGCGTCAAGGTTGGCGAACCATAGCTGATATGCTAGCGTCAAGGTTGGCGAACCATAGCTGACATGTTAGCGTCAAGGTTGGCGAACCATAGCTGATATGCTAGCGTCATGGTTGGCGAACCATAGCTGATATGCTAGCGTCATGGTTGGCGAACCATAGCTGACATGTTAGCGTCAAGGTTGGCGAACCATAGCTGATATGCTAGCGTCAAGGTTGGCGAACCATAGCTGATATGCTAGCGTCATGGTTGGCGAACCATAGCTGATATGCTAGCGTCAAGGTTGGCGAACCATAGCTGATATGCTAGCGTCATGGTTGGCGAACCATAGCTGATATGCTAGCGTCAAGGTTGGCGAACCATAGCTGATATGCTAGCGTCAAGGTTGGCGAACCATAGCTGACATGTTAGCGTCAGGGTTTTTACAAAAATAAAATATTGTTAGAGAAACAACGGAGGAAAAAAAAAACAGTATAAAAATGTCTTCACAAAACACAATTACTAAGGACACAGCAACAGCCAAAGTCTAGAAAGTTCCACACAGGAACGGTCCGTCAGCACTCCGTGGCCAATAACTGTAGACCATCCGGGGGTATATTTGTCTTCGCTGTAGGCGGTGCCCTGAGAACAGTCTGGGTCATTCCCGAGACAAACTTAACATTGTTTTCTGTCTGTTGATCCATTAACACTGAAGTTCGGGGCGTTCAAAGAAGTGGTATTTTATCTGTAACATCATAGCCATGTGAGAAACAGTATTCTTAATGGAGAGGGACAAAGAAATAAACAGAGACAGAGAAAATAGGGGGATAGAGAAAGGGAGATATAGAACAAATAGTATTCCTTCTTTGAGTGTGAGTTAAATATCCGGTTACTTATCAAATATGGTGAGCTGTATGATCTTCGGATAAACACTTTGGAAACATTCAGTAACCACCATCAGTTTGTTTTTTCCTTTCTCAGACCAACTGTAGTACTTTATACACCAAAAGCCTCACTCTTTGGTGTCTAGCATAGATCATAATCAAACAAGAGTGAGAAAACTAGCCACCAGCTTTGAGAATTTCTAGAGACGGTCGAGAGATAGATGCCTAAAGGTAGACAGAGGTATATTGTTTAGTTTGAAAAAAAGAGATAGAAAGAGAAAGGAAAAGGAGAAGAAAACGACAGTAGCGGGTAATGAGTGAAATTAAAAAAAACAAACAAACAAACAAATAGAAGAGTTCAATATTTCGGCAAAGTGCCTTTGTCAAGGGTCACAGAAACGACAGATAAAAGCAGGACAACAATATGGAACTTTGCTATCAGAGGTCCTCAAAGCGTGAAAGTCAGGCACAGAGCACCAAAGTAAAGATGAAGGGGAGGAGGGGATACTGATCTCTTCGGAAATACCTGCAAAAAGTACAAAAACTCAAGTCTTTCTCTGCACTCCACCATGCGCACATATGATTTAGGTTCACACCGAAACGTCACAACTGTATGCTCGTTAAGTAATAAAGCTGTTACTACTTTTTACTAGTTTATTCATGTTGTTATCACAGCTTTACGGCAGTGGCTTTTGTGTATAGTTATATACATAGGTTTATATACTTATACACTAATTATTCATTGGCAGTACAATGTTACTATAAATATTGAGTTTATCCATTGGCTTCTTTGTTTCCGGCGATTACAAGTATGGCGGGCGTACCTGTACAGAAACGAAGAGACATGTGAATCTGTTTGATTCTGAACTTCATCACTTGATCTTGATCCTGATTGAAGAGTGTAAGTTCTTTAACGTACCCTATACTTTCCTACTAGTTTTGGTTTTAAACTGTTTTACCGTATTTCATTTGTGATAAGTACTTCTGTTCTGTTGACAGTAATCTTTGTTTGTATAGCGACATAAGTAAACAGTCGGTAAATTTACAACCAGAAAGTTTAGAACCAGAAAGTTTACAGCTAGAAAGTTGACAACCACAAAGATATTGAAAATATCCAGATAGCGGGGAGTAAATTCTAACTGACCATTCTTACCAGCTGTAGAACAAGTGCGGCACAAGAGGAATAGTGTTAGGAGGATGAGGGGAGGGATTTCGGAGGGATAGAGAGAGAAAGAGAGTGTGTGAGAGGTGAAAGAGGAAGTGAGAGAATAAGAGAGTGGGAAAAAGTAAGAGTGAGAGAGAGAGAGAGAGTGAGACAAAGAGTGAGAGAGAGAATGTGTGAGAGAGAGAGAGAGAGAGAGAGCGAAAAGTGAAAGAGAGAGTGAGAGAGTAAGAGGGTGGGGAAAAAGTAAGAGAGAGCGAGTGAGACAAAGAGTGAGAGAGAGAGTGCGAGAGAGAAAGAGAGAAAGAATGAAAGAGGAAGAGAGAGAGAGAATTCCAGACATGGAACATCATGATTGAAGAATGAAGTTACAGCACTAACAATACATACAAAAAAGTAATTAAACAAGAAACGAGAATGTAAAGAAGAAACGGAGAGAAGATCACCTACACCAGGGGTTCTCAACCACTGAGGAGTCTGCCCCCGCACGGGGATAATTTTAGAGTTTCTGAGGTAGCCAATGCGACCACAGATTGACAGACGGGGAATATTGATCTTTCTACAACGTAAATCAATTCTCCAACAGTTTCAACCTGTCAGTCTGTGGTCTCAACTCTCCCTTTCCACCCACAACCTTAAATTCCCCCGGGGGGGGGGGAATTTCCCCAACGGTTGAGAATCTCTGCACTATAGATCTGCCAGGCGCAGTTCTAAGAGAGTTGGTTAAACTTTATAAGGAAGCCTGACTGATTGAAAATCTCCAGCGGAATGAGCAAAGAGGCCCAGCGTGATTTACACAGAGTCACGGTACAAAACACGCCAAGAGTTAGTCGCTCATGCGCCATCTTTTCAAATTGATATTGGCTTCAGATAAAGGTTTTGATGCTTTTGAGCGTCTTAGATTGTAATGTATCACCGAAGTTTAAAAAAAAAGCACACGCCAAGACCTCCTTTCAAAAGCTGAAATCCATACTTTATATTAAGCCACTATCTATGAGATTCAGGAAGAAAGTGCTACAGTGTTACCTGTACCGATCCTGTTCTATGGGCACGCAGCGAGGACGGTCAGTAAAGAGATACGAAGAAGGCTGGAATCAGCTGAAATGTGGTTCTTAAGAAGAACCAATGACATCGAGAAAATCGAACGAGACTGACAGAGGCACAAGAAACAAAGAAAATTATAACGTTGCTCTGGAAATCAGAATCTAGATTTGTCGGGGCATCCTTGGAGAAGCGGCTGGCTAGAGCACATAAAGAAGGGATCGAGGGTTATGGAAGGACACGATATCCTACGCCTGCCGGCAGAGACCTTGAGGGAGTGAGAGAGCCTGTAGTGAATGTTTTCACTTGAGCGAGTTCTGGTTTTGCGCATGCGGGAATATATAAAAAAAAATGTTATGGTGTTTAGCAGAAAAGATCACAAGCCACAGATAGACATAAATATAAACAACCAGAAACTGGAATAAGAGTTAAGCAACGGCTACCTAAGGCAGATACTGACACGGAATAAGGAAAAGGGGAATGGGAATGGCAAGAGAAACATTCAGCACCATGAAAACAATCCTGTTATCCAGGAATCTATCCATAAAAACAAACAAACAAAAATGAAATTTATAAAACGCTATGTCTGTCCTGTACAACGGTACGGAGCACAAGCCTGAAGTAAGAAGTTGGAGAGAACGATAAATTGCAGCAGAAATGTGGAGAGCTGCAGGAAAGTAGGTAATATGCCATGGAAAAATGAAAAGAACGAGTGTACACACTGAACAAGTATTAGAACAACTACAAATACAACGCGAACTTCTGAAAGAAATAAGGATCAAGAAACAAAGTACATTGGTCATATCAAAATACATAGTAACATACTGAATTTCTGTAAAAAAAAAACATAATTACTATGGACACAGCAACAGCCAAAGTCTACAACGTTCCACACATCAACAGTCAGTCAGGTCTTTGTGACCAACAACTGTAGATCTTAGGAAAGGGGGGGGGGGGTAATATGTCTTCACCGTAAGAAGTGCCCAGAGAGCAGTCTGGGTCGTGCCCAAGAGACAGAGAAAAGAAGAAAATGTGAAATTAAAAAGAGTGAGAGGTAGACAGAGATACGGATGGAAAGATAACACAGGAGAGAGGACATGATACAGCCTGACTGAGGGCACCATCGCGGCAAGGGAGAGAAGCGACAGAGTTTCATTATCGCCAACTTTCGTACTGAATAAGGCACACAACGATGATGACGGTGGTGGCGAAGAATTTGGTGTGTGTGTGATAGCAAAGGACGACACCGATACCCCACGGGAATCATACAAGAAAAAGTGGGACATTTCATTTTTGAATAGAAGATCCTAAACATTGATCTGAAACCTGTGAAAATCCACTTCTTCTTCTTCTTCTTCTTCTTCTTCTTTAAGCAGCTGCTAACTTCAGCAGCTTTCGGAGCCACTGAGGCTCAATGTTGCAGACAAGATACATCTCCATTTCATTCTGTTTTATATCTTTTCTTGCCAATTGTTGATTCCAAGGGCGCATATATCTTTGTATACAAGTAAGGTGTCTCATCATCGTTGTCTAGGTCTATCTCTTGGCCTATCCCTTTTCATCACTGCTGTATAGGCCATCTTTGTCTGTCTATCCTCCTCCATTCTCTCTAAATGCCCCGAGTCACCTCAATCTGTTTTTTTTTAAATAATAGCTGTTATAAGCGCAGAAACAAATGCCTACGGAAAATACTCGGCATCAAGTGGAAAGAATTAAAGAACAATGCAGAGATAAGACAGATGACTGAACAACAACCAGTCTCATGGGTGATCAGGAAAAGGAGGTGGACATATGTTGGTCACTTGATGAGAAGAAATGATCAGAGAATCCCAAAACCAGCTATCAAGTGGAACACAATAGGCCAAAGAAAAAGAGGCAGACCGCGTGAAACTCTGAAGAGGACATTGTTAAGAGAGGCCAAATTAACAGGCATAAAATCCTTTGATGAGGTTGAAAGACTCGCCGAAGACAGGAAAAATTGGCGAACTACTTTGCGTGCCCTATGTGACGTTTAACGGCACGGGAAGGATATAAGATAAGATAAGATATAAGCGCAGAATATCCACAAAATATCCACAGAATACCCACTGAATACCCACTAAATGTAGGGAAGATAACAACGTACACATCTGGCCATGATAAACACACAGAACAATCGACTGATGAGCACGGGAGGTGATCAAATCAAACTCAAACTGAAGAAAACTGAAAAGCTCAGTCGATACGATAACGTCTGCTATAGGTTTTTTTTTGTTTGTTTGTTTGAGTCACACTATCCCTGACCTATGAACTTAACTCCTTCTTGACTCGATGGCCAGCGTCTTTCTCAGCAAGGTCTCTTAACTGCGTCATTTTATCCACTTAACTCCCTTTCATCAAAAGCATTGAGTTACCTTTCTTTCCTCCTCTATAAATGCTTCATCAACTTAGCACTAAGAACTACAGTGATAAGATATTCGATGTCTCTAAAAACAAACACGACCATCTTTTCTAATTTCCAATACAGGACTTTCACGGAATCACCCCCAGCGGATCGGGACGTGTAATTTTAAAGTTAAAATTAAATTTTAATCCAAAATCAGTAGACTAGGTTTATAACTTTATTTACAAACGTGCTTATCAGACCTATATGTTATACCTTTCTACTGAGAGATTTCTTCAAAGTAGCAATATTTCCACTAAGATACATTTTTAAACAAATCTTGGTATTTCCTATCATGCGGTGGTCAAAGATGAGAATATGGGGACAATATGGGACACATGTTTTAAAAACAGAGTACATTTAGGGTCCCCGACCGAAGTAATAGGATTCCCGGGACATATCTTTAAAATACGAGACTGCGCCGTATAACAGGGTCGATTGGTCACTTTTTATATAAAACGTTGTATTCTTTGTATCCCCTGATATTGCCTTCACGCTTTTACTCTGTACTCTGGCCCGCACGTCTTAGTTTCTGTAAAGTGAGAGAACACAGTTTTGTAGGACTGGACTTCGGAAAAAAATCGTAGACAAAGCACTTTAGTGAGACGTGAGTTTCTGGTACGTCAACAATTTTTGCCCACTCTCTGAGAATTTCAACTTCGGGAACAAAGTTCACCCGAAACTACTCGTAGTAATATAAAAGACCGCTACTGTAGAGTCCACCACCTAACACGTGACTCCGGGGGTTCTCATAAAGTCCATGACATTTGTCAGAGCTGCTCCTTGTTTGGGCAGGTACTCTTTATCATCTGGGCTGGAATCCACGTTAAAATCATCTTTTAACACTGCACGGAACTGCTCAGTGCATCATCGGTGTCTTTCTCGGCTCTGCCCGTGCTTGTTTTCAGCCTGTCTTAAACCATGGTCACGCTAGACAAAAGGGTCTTGAAAGTAGCCTCGAGGCTACCGTGAAACTTGACATTGCAGTTCGCTGACATCAAAGTTCTAAAGTTTTGCGATTCATGCGCAAATGTTCGATTCGTGTGCAAATATATTCTCAAAAGAGAGAAAAAAAAACTCATTTTGTTTGCACATTTTCAACGTAATGTCAAATTTCAAAGTATCATTTAAAGTTCTCACACACACACACACATAAAAAAACTAACTAAAATCAAACGAAATCGGGAAAACAAACTCATATAGAGCTACCACATTCTTTCTTAAGCGCTACTAAAGCGTAAAGCAACATCAGGATATTGGAAAATAAGAGCACACAATTTGATTATTTTTGCACAGCGTACAAAATTTCGCGCGCAGCATACTTTTTTTGCAGCTTCCAGGGAACACTGGCTGAGAGGACATCAACCCACATTCATGTGTGCATTCAAAGATATGAGAAGAGATATGGCAGCTCGCTTTCACTCACAGCATTCATTAAGAACATCGCCATATCTATCATCATTATATCAGAACAGAAAACCCGAGCGGATGGCTCGACAAAATTCAGAACAGGGACAAGAAGTTGGGAAGTATGAAGCTAGTGCTGCTATTACTTATGATACCACTCACTGGCTTGTTTGATAAGGGATAACTCTTCTTAACAGATATCCTGCCTTGTTAAAACTTATAGGGGCTAGTGGGATGCAAGGTTCTTACAAATTTACCGATTAAAACGAACTCCGAAAGAAATGGCTTCAATTCCCCTGAAGAGATACATATCGTGGCGTGTCACGCAGGCAAGACTATACAAAAGAGCCTGCAAATAAACACGAACTTACAATGGAGGCAGAAACTAGGCGTGTATAATCTCGCTTTTAATCTTCCGCTCGGGGAGTTATTAATATCCTCCGCCGCCTTTGTTTATCTGGCGGAGGTGAGTACGAAATTCCACGGAGATTTCGTGAAAGTTCATTTCCTGTCTCTCCTGACACGTTGGTGTTTTATCGGCCAACGGAGATCTTCAACGCCGAGCACGTGATTCCATAGTTACCCATAAGTCCCTGTCACTTGTCAGAGTTGGTTTCTCCCAGGAAGCGATGTTTCCAAGCTGATGTCGACTGTAGACAAAAGTCTGGTGATTTTTATCCTCTTAGAATGTAATGTTACGTTTGCTTGAGTTTTGGTTTGAAGTAAACCGAGAAATTAAATTTACAAAAGTTTACAAATTCTGGCAGAGTACATTTACCTTCCTCCAAATATTCTGAACGAGTGCTATGCATCAACAAGTACATAGAAAGATCATACATATTATTTCCCTTCAATGCAAATATCAGAGGTCAAGAGACTGCGTCATACAAAAGTCCCTCCTGTTCCATAGAAAATTCACATTTGTTTCCAATTCAGCGCATGAAAGAACATTTAACATTATCCTACAAGTGATCTTTAACTCTGTCATGCCAAAGCAACACTGGCACACCTATGTGAGTGATGCATACACAGCCTGACCCGAGGGGTTTCAAGCAAAGAACCGCGGGGACACAGATCAAAAGGAAGACCACCGAAAAGATGGAGTTATAGAACCACTCACGAATTACGAAATGAGCATCACTGAGGCCACTCATATGGCCCCAATACGCCAACTGCGTCTCCCCTCGACACATCATGGCACAAGAGGAAGGACAAAGTAAAGTAAGCAAGTAAGTAAGTAAGGCTATAGATTACTTCTGTTTGGCCCCAGTTAAAGAAGTTTTAAAATTTGGCGACGGGCACACCTGTGTTAGGAAAAATACATTTTCTAATAGAGAGAACTTCTTACTACAGAGCAATGCTTACAAAAGTGCACTGCACACACAAGGGTACGGATTGAACGAATCGACAGAGCCGCTGTCTTTCAATCAATCTCTCACTGAAGACCTGGAATCGACTCTCTCAAGCCACAATTTCAATCAACTCAGTTATAAAACTAGGTACTCGACAAGCAATGTTGAGGAAAGATACTGTCCCCAAAGACGGAGAATATCTCCTTACAAGGACAGCTGTCCTGGAGTACTCTGCAGTCACGGCAGCAAGTGCAAGAAGCGAACAAGAAAGGAAATGAACATGAATACTCACTATTATACTCATCCTCAGCAAAGAGAGAAAGAGAGAGAGAGGGAGAGAGAGGTAAACAGAGATTTAGATAGGAACATAACATACGAGAGTGGACTTGATACATAAATATGTACGGATGTAAATATTTATGTAAATATGATGCATTAAAAAAATACGCCAATGTGAGACATCTTTAACGTGACATAGTTACTCACAGACGTGTAGGTGATGATGAGGATGATAAAGACGCCACAAACAATGATAATGAAAGGTTGTTGATGACTGGGATTGTAAAATGAGGCAATGTAAGCGCTAACAGATGTGTTAAAGTTTATTTAGTGTGTGAAAACATCAGGTCTGATACATACATCATGTGGTAAATGTTATGGATACTTTCAAACGCTTACACGAGAAAGAAGATAGTGAAAGGGCGAGAAAAAAGATTAACTGGAGAAAGAAATAAAAGAATAAAAAACATTACACTGTGCTAGAAATATTTTAGGTTGAGAGTTGGGAGTTGGGGTGAACTGAAGACAAGGGTATGAGACAGAGAAGAAGAAGAAGGAGAAGAGGGATGGAGAGAGAGAGAGAGAGAGAGGGAAGGGAGAGCAGAAAGAGAGATGAGTAGCGAGAAACATTGAAAAAAGAAGATAGATAGATAGATAGATAGATAGATAGATAGATAGATAGATAGATAGATAGATAGATAGATAGATAGATAGATAGATAGATAGATAGATGGGTGGGTGGGTGGATGGATGGATGGATGGATGGATGGATGGATATATAGGTAGGTAAATGGTTAGGTGTGTGGATGGATAGATGGATAATAGATTAGACATACATTTATATCGGTATCGGCAAAGGATCAGCAACAACCTTTTTAGTGTCTCCGATGATATATATATATATATAGATATATATATATATATATATAATATATATATATATATATATATATATATATATATATGATGCATCAGCAAACAGGGCATCTTGCTTACAACCGTGAGGCCTACAGGAGAGCTGTTATGGAGGCAAATTTCCGTAAGGGACATGCAAATGACTGACAGACTCACTTATATCAAAATGTATAAACTAGGAAAAAAGGTAGGGATAGGTTTATTATTTAACGATAACACAATTGTGACGTTTCGGCGCGAGCCTTTGTCAAACAAAAACAAACAGGACAAAGAATCAGAGAGAGGAGACAAAGTACAGATGCACATTAATAGGATGTTAACAAAATAATAAAAATGAAAAAATAAAGAAAAATGGCAAATGACATATCTCAGCTTCTGGAATAACACAGAACCAAATTTGCTTGTATATCCTCGATAGGAGAACAAACAATAACCAATGGTTACAATGTAAACAGAGCGTTCGTTCTGAAAAGGTGCAAAATTGTGCATGGTTGAGTGTAGAAAATGTTAAGAGACAAGGATGGGCACAGAAAGAGCAGAGAATTATTCTAAGAACAGGGATAACTGGAGAGCCCCTATCCATGGCCGGTGCTCTTAATGGAATGAAAGGCGATGATGATGATGATGATGATAGTGAATGGATAGGGATTTGTGATGTTTGATAGTAGATGATGGTAGGGAAGGGAAGACAATCCATTTAGGAGAAGATGAAATGAATGATTATGGTTGTGGTAGAAGAATAGTAATGTGATGAAGTGTGAGAGTACTAAACTATGTGCAACAAGTGAGAAAGAGTAAGATTGTGGAATATTATGTTTAGCTGAATAACGAGTTCAAACCATGTGGTTTCAGTGTCCCAAAGTCCTGAATGTAGGGGTTCTAAAACTCTAGGTGGCTTGTGTCATCTGCGTGGCACTGCTTGATGGTTGTCACCAGAAAATCAGATTTGCCTCTGTGGTTGTGGCCATTGAAATGATTAGGGACTGGTTTCGAAGTATGCTGGGTGATATCGTATAGATGTTTCTGTACGCGGTCCCCTAGTCTAAGGACAGTTTCATCTATATAAGTTGTCCCGCATCTGTTGCACACGATGACATATATTACATTGCGGGATTCGCATGCGAATCCCTCATGGAGAGTCAGGATAGTTTTAGGAAAGGTGATTGTTTTCGTTTCCCAAACTACAGGGCAGGTAACACAGCGAGGGCGGTTACATTGTATGGCTCCAACATATGGAAGATTTCGCTTTAAGTGGCTGTGGACGAGGATGTCCTTGAGATTTGGCTCACGCTTGCATGCTAATATGGGTGGATCAGAGAAGATGTCACGGGTGCCAGAGTCGAGTTGGATTAGTAGCAGATGACGATAAAAAAATTTTCTTAACCATCTGACCTTGCGGGTGGAAAGGCAGTACTAACTTAACTCTGTCAGATGGGGTAACAAGCTTTTTTCTAAATGCTTCCTTGCGGTTTATTAGTTGGATACGGTTGAAAGCTGCACGAAGGACATTTTCTGGGTAGTTGCGATGACGGAAAAATTCTAACAAATTCTTAGACAGATCGATAAAGTCCGAGTTATCCTGACATATGCGGCGTAGACGGACTAGTTGGGAGTACGGGATGGAGTTCTTACGCGCTTCAGGATGGGAGAAGGTCTAGAGTAAATAGGCGTGGCTGTCGATGGGCTTGTAAAAAAATGGAGGTAACAAGGCTGATTGTGCCAATAGATATTTAAATGTCTAAAAGGTTCACAGACTTGTCAGAAATTTCATAAGGGAATTTTATGTTAATATTAAATGAGTTAGCGAATTCGATAAACTTTTTTAGCTCGTCCTGTGGCATACTGGTGACTCCTATGCCGTCATCGATATATAGAATTCTGGAAGTCTACCAGGGTAGGTTTCCTATAACTTAACTTCCAGAAAGCCCATAAATAAACAAGCATAGCTGGGGGTCCATTTTTGTACCCATGGCAACACCACTGATTTGCTCAAAGTATTCGCCGTTGAATTCAAAAGAATTTAGGTTGAGTACTAGCTATGTAAGTCTTGTTATGCCATCTGTGTTAATGGTGGGGTGAGGGTCTTTGTCGAGAAAATAACAGAGCGCTAAGAGTCCATCTTCATGGGGGACAGAGGTGTAGAGGGAATAGACATCAAGGAGAAAGATGTGATAGGAGTGGTGCGGAGAGAGTGTGATCGCTTCAAGAGTAATGAAGGCGTGGTTGGTATCTTTCAAATAAGAGGGCAGTTTGTGTACTAGTGGCTGAAAGTGCTGTCCAAAAAAGTCAGAAATGTGCTCAGTGGGGCATGAACACACTGATACAATGGAACGTCCAGGGTTACCTGGTTTGTGGATTTTAGGAAGAGGATAGAAGGTAGGTGTGCCTAAACAGCTGTTCTTGATGTGAAGGGAGACAGCTGAAGGTGGGAGACTACCTTATCGAATTAAATCTTTGATGTAATTAAATCTATGCGTATAGTTGTATGCATACACACTAATTATTGTATGAATGACTGATATATACGAGTATATATATCTATATCTATATATATATATACCGATTATGGGAGATGTGTGACAGAGATAAAGAGAAGATTAGGAATGGCAAAACAAGCATTTAACACTATGAAGATCATTCTGTTATCCAGGAATCTATCCATAAAAAACAAAACTGAGATTTATCAAATACCTAAATCTGGAATCTTAACTCAAAGCTGGAGAGAATAATAAATTTAGCAGAAATATGAAGCCACAGGAAAGTAGGTTATATATTACAAAAAAACGAAAAGATCAGATGCACAAATATTAGAACAACTACAAGTATAACATGAAGTTCTCAAAGAAACAATCAACAAGAAAACAAAATACTTTGACCACATCAAGAGACATAGTGATATACTCAATACCATATTAGAAGGAAAGGTGAAAAGGAAAAAAAGAGATAGACAGAAATTTAGATGAACAGATGACATACGGCAGTGAACAGGATACATCCTAGATAGAAATTTAGATGAACAGATGACATACGGCAGTGAACAGGATACATCCTAGATAGAAATTTAGATGAACAGATGACATACGGGAGTGAACAGGATACATCCTAGATAGAAATTTAGATGAACAGATGACATACGGGAGTGAACAGGATACAGCCTAGACAGAAATTTAAATGAATAGATGACATACGGGAGTGAACAGGATACAGCCTGGCTGAGTACACCATCAAGGCGAAGGAGTGAGGTAACTGAAGATTCATTACCCCCAAAGACCTTCGTACCGAAAACGGCACATGATGATGATGATTCCCCGAAATATACTTCTACGCTATTAGTTCTATTTTCCCCTGGAGTATTTCTGTAACTTCTACGCTCTGAGAAAAAGATCTTTGGTCGTGGTATAATTGTGTTTCTATCTCCCCTTTTTCTACCGTAAAACATCACCTATGATTGTATTACTCCACATTTTATCTGTTTGTGTCGCGCAGACAGTGAAGAAAATCACATTTGTTAAAGATTTGTAGCTGCTGGCGTCGTACACGACACAATCTCGAGGTCAGACAGTTTGTTCTCAGCGCTGGCATTGTTCTGACTGGCATGAGCGAGACGTGTTGGAAAGTCTGTTTACCTTTCACCTGGACCCAAAAAAAAAATGTTGCACTTATCGCAACTTTTTTGAACTCCCTTAAAGCTCCGGACGTGGAAGACGTTTTAACTCCAGCCTTTCTCAACCTATGTGGCTCCGCGGGACCCTTGGAATACGTTTTTTTTTTTTTTGGAATACCCCCGGAACCCCTGCATTAAAATATTTACACCGCTAATTTTGTATAGTATACAAAATGCTAATCAGGTATGGCTTGCAGTATACACAAATGAAACATCTTACATCCTTCCCGTGCTGTTAAACGTCACACAGAAGGATTTTAGTTCGCCAAATCTTCCTGTTTTCGGCGAGTTTTTCAACTTCATTAAGGGATTTTACGCCTACTATTTTGACCTTTCTTAACAATGTCTTCTTTAGAGTTTCACGTGATGGATTTTTTTTTCTTCGGCCTGTTGTGCTCCACTTGACAGCTTGTTTTGGGGATTCTCTGACTTTCTTCTCATCACATGACCAACATATGTCCATCTTCTTTTTCTGATCACCCATGAGACAGGTTGTTGTTCAGTCATAAGACAGGTTGTTGTTCACTCATCTACCTTATCTCTGCGTTGCTCTTGAATTCGTTGCTCTTTATACCGAGTATTTTCCTTAGGTATGAAACGCGGACTATGAATAAACAATTAATGCAAAGAATAAAGGCTGCTGACATGTGCTTCTTACGAAGAATGCTTCGCATACCATGGACAGGCAGACAGACAAGTGAAGAAGTATTACAGCAGGCAAAGGAACGTATCAAACTGGTGCATACATAAGAAAACGGCAATCAAAGTTTCTCGGACACATCAGCAGTCGTGAAAGTCTCGAAAAATTGATCATGACTGGAAAGATAAAATGACAAACGACAGAGAAGGCAAAAAAGACTGCAATACCTGTACGGCCTGACTGCATGGTTTGGTGAGAAAACAACAACTGAATGAATTCGAGAAACGGAAGTTCAATCGAGATGTGATGGAGAGAGATGACATCCTACGCCTATCAGCGTGGCACTATCTGATCTGATATGGCATGTGCATTGTTTAGAACTAAATATTATTTTTTAACTAACCTTGGGCCCACAAAGAACACCAACAGTAGAGAATGGAGAGCTAGAAAGAACACTGAACTGAACAGCTTATTTAAATCCCAACGAATTATAAATGTCTTGAAACTAAACAGACTACGCTGATTGGGCCATGTAGAAAGAATGGAACAGAACAGACAAACGAAGATTATGTACGCACAAGAGATGAGGGAAACAAGACCAAAGGGTAGACCAAGACAGAGATGGAAAGACAACATAGAAGAGGATATAAAAGAAATTGATATCACCAACTGGAGAGAGAAGATTAGGAATAGATATGAATGTAGGCGAACTTTATCTGCAGCAATGAGCCTTAATGGCTTGTAAAGCTGAAGAAGTCTTAGACGAAAGCTAAAGTATGTAACTAAGCCATAGGGTTTCTGCGAGAAGTGCCTAAGAGGAATTTTTTTTTCAGTCACGATGTATGGGCAGAACCCCTGTAGGTCCGTCGCGGAACCCAGATTGAGAAACCCTGGTTCAGAAGTTAGAATGTTTTTTTTTTTTTAGTTCGTATGGTTTTAATTGTTACTTTGAACTTGCATCGTTGGAGGGTTGTAAAATGATAAAAATGGGGTAGATACCTCGGTGTTATTTCTTTCTTTCTTTCTTTCTTTCTTTCTTTTGTAAGTTGTTTGGAGTCAGGCCGAATAAACAAGACAGCCTTCAGCGATGCGGACAGAACTATTCGTCCCCGTCTTGAAGTGAATCATCATCATTATCATCATCATCATCATCATCATCCCTCTGTACTCCCACTGAAGCATAGGGCATCAACAAAGCTTCCCCGGCCAAACCTGTCTTAATCAAGTCGGGATACTTCAAACCTTGTCTTTCTCGCTTCCTTTGGTTCTTCCTGTACTGTGTGTCTCCATGTTCCTTATGGCCTGCCCCTCTTTCTTTTTACATAAGGCATCCAAGTCAAGGCGATATATGGGTGTCTTGTGTTATTCCATTCCTAGTATGTGGCCCAACCATTTTCATCCTTCCATTCGTAGCATGCGACTCGGGCATTTTCATCCTTCCATTCGTAGCATGCGACCCAGGCATTTTCATCCTTCCATTCGTAGCATGTAGCCCAGCCATTTTCATCCTTCCATTCGTAGCATGCGACCCAGGCATGTTCATCCTTCCATTCGTAGCATGCGACCCAGCCATTTTCATCATTCCATTCGTATCATGCGACCCAGCCATTTTTATCTTTGTCTTTGAAGTGAACAGAGTGGATATAAAAGAAAGCAGTAAATGGACAATTAAAGTGCAATGATTTAATATTCTTATAAGAATGTGACGAGATGCCTACAGGAGAGCTGTTAGGGAGGCAAAGTTCCACAAGGGACATGCAAATGACTGATTAACTGACTGACTAACTGACTGATAAGAATGTGATAATATTGGTGCGAATAATTAAAGTCAATTACGACAAATTCAGATCTAAAAGGTTATAGCTAAAACAAATTCACACACTCCGTGTCATCATCTTCCACTTTCCCAAGACAGTTTAAAAGAAAAAAAAATTAGACTACTGCGCCAGAAAATTTTAATCTTTAAAAAAAGAATTAGACTACTGAGCTAGACAATTTTAGTCTTGGGGAAAAAATGAATTAGACTACTGAGCCAGCCATTTTTAGACTTGGGGAAAATGAATTAGACTATTAGGCCAGCCATTTTTAGACTTGGGGGAAAATGAATTAGACTACTGAGCCAGACAATTTTAGACTTGGTGGGAAAATGAATAAGACTGCTGAGCCAGATATTTTTTTGACTGGGGGGGGGGGGGGGAATGAATTAGACTTCTGAGCCAGACAATTTTAGACTTGGAGAAAAATGAATTAGACTATTTAGCCAGGCAATTTTGGACTTGGGGAGCAAAATGAATTAGGATATTGAGTCAGACATTTGTAGACTTGGGGAGAAAAATGAAATAGGGTATTGAGTCAGATATTTTTAGACTTGGGGGGAAAATGAATTAGACTTCTGAGCCAGACAATTCTTAATCTTTAAAAAAAAAGAATTAGACTACTGAGCCAGACAATTCTTAATCTTTAAAAAAAAAGAATTAGACTACTGAGCCAGAAAATTCTTAATCTTTAAAAAAAATTAGACTACTGAGCCAGACAATTCTTAATCTTGAAAAAAAAACATGAATTAGACTACTGAGCCAGACAATTTTTAGTCTTAAAAAATGAATTAGACTATTGAGCCGTCTTTGAGGACCTCTTATGGGAGGATCCTGTCCTTCCACCAGGTGCATTGACCAGGTGGTGGATGTAGTTCTAGATACACAGGTGAGCTACGAATAGCTGAATAAACAGCCGAAGATCAAAACAGGCAACCTGCCGCTTTGAGGGTCAATCTCTTTAGACAAAGTCTAGCGGAGAACAAATCTTTACAAACCGAGCAGAAGACAAGGGGAAACCACCGCGGTGCTATAATTCCCTTGTCAAATTACTCTTCACAAAATGTATGGCCGCCTTACAAGTTATTATTTCAAATAGCGAATGACAGTGATTGAGTGATACCGATACACGGCAGATGTTTATGATAAGGTCAAAGTTTACGCTAGTTTACAACGTCCCAAAGGGCTCGCACGCTAGTTCGCCAAGTCTCCCTGTTTTTAGCGAGCTTTTCAACAGCATAAGGGATTTTATGCATACTATTTTGACCTCTCTTAACAATGTCTTCCTTAGAGTTTCACGTGGTCGACCTCTTTTTCTTCGGCCTGTTATGTTTCATATGATAGCTTGCTTTGGGGATTCTCTGACTGTTTCTTCTCATCACGTGACCAACATGTGTCCATCTCCTTTTTCTGATCATCCATGAGACATGTTGTTGTTTGCTCATCTGTCTTATCTCTGCGTTGTTCTTGAATTCCTTTCACTTTATACCGAGTATTTTCCTTAGAAGAATCTAATTTGTTGTCTATTCCTTTAGCTGTTTTCCAGCTTTCACATGCATAAATGAGGGTGGATATTACATCTGAACTGAATAATCTTAACTTGGTTTTTGGGCTTATAACGTTTGAGTGCCATATGTTCTCAAGATTCCTGAAGGTCGATGCTGCTTTCTAATGTCGCCATCCTGAGAACTATACGAGAACTACGAACCAATTAATTAAAATATATATAAAACAAGAATTTAGGGTCAATAATTTTACTATGGAAACGTTACAAGAAACAATGATTACACTTCGGATATGCTGTTTTTTGTTGTGGAAGTTTTATACAATTTTATGGACAATAAATATGTTTAGATATTTTTTGTATGCCTCCCCATCTGCTCTCCACCAGAATCTCTCTGAAGATTACGGTTATCTCTAAGGATGAAACTTCTCTGGAAAAGAAATTGTCCAAATAATTTTACCTACGAGGAAAAAAAACAAAAAAAAAAAGAAAAGAAAGAAACCATGGCGCTTCTAAAGTTACACCAGCTTTTCTCTCGTGTTTTCGCTAAAACACCTCCAGGGACCAGGTCAGCTAGAACTGAGAAAAACAGCCATTAAGTGATGGACGATGGGGCCTCGGCTGGGCAGGAAATGTCTTGCCAGTGTCCCTACTGACCGCCTCCTGCTGGGGTCTTGCCCCCGTACTTAAAGCCAACACTTGATTTTAGGACCTTGACTAAACCGGTACTTTCACGTGACTGGTGTCCAGAAAATGATATGCTTGATTCACTGGAAGATAACAGACGTTTGCGCACTTCACAGAAGAGTCTTTAATTTCTTTGGAGTCATGGTCAGAAATGATGGGAGAGCGGAGCATCATCTTTCAGCTTAGCTGACTGGTAAAACTCCTATTTTTTTCCATTTGTTTACCAGAGACCTTGCGTGGTTTCTCAAACAAGTAAAGGCGCGGTTCACGGGCAGACATGATTTTAAGCTTAAGTACAAGCAGTCCCTGGGTTACAAACCTCCCACCGTTAGACCGTTAAATCGAGGGTTTACTGTACCGTACTAAAACAAAAATACTAGGGGAGTAAAGAAAAAAAAAATAAAGCTAATAAAATCAGGAAGTTCAGCTGTTTTGCTACATCCAGAGACATGACAATATACTGACCAAGTTTTTGGTGAGGGGGAAATCTAGGGTAGTAGAACAAGTATAACAAAACGTGCAAAAGAGTAGGCAACATCAGCAGATGAACAGAATTTAGCTTATCCACGTATGTACTCACGTAGAAGAAGCTGATTCACGGCACTTCTAGAATATAAATCATTCTCAGTCATTTAATGTTAGTCAAAGGAATTTTGTAGTATATCTTGTCGTTTCTTCTGTCCTTGGTTTTTTTAACTTTTAGTTTACAGCAACTTTTGTGCAGACCTGCCTATTGTCCATGATTCACTTCCATATAAGAAGATAGGTTCAATATAGCATTTTAGGACTCGTTTTCTAACATTCCTTGATAAGGATGTGTTGGACAATAATCATTGGAAGCAGCAGAAATGTGGTTTATTAGAAGAATGTTGCGAATCCCCTGGACAGCAAAAATAAGTAATGAAGAATGTAGGAGAAGAGCTGGAGAGACAAAATATCTTGTAAAAAAATAAGTGAGAGACAATGTACTTTCATAGGACATGCAATGAGAAGAGGGGGCATTGAAAATATTATAACAACAGGAAAAATAGAAGGAAGAAGATCAAGAGGAAGACCAAGAGAAATGATACTGGACAGTCTGACGGAATGGTGTGAGAGAATATCACCAACTGAACTGATGGCCTGCATGAAGGATCGGGTACACTAGAGAAGCATAATAGCCAACGCCAGTCGGTACGGCACATGATGATGATGATTGCAGCAAGTTAGGCGGCCAACGTGAAAACCACGTGGACTGCCCTCTTCATTGACAAATCTCTTTTCGTTTCTTTCTTTCTCCGATCTCCCTGTAACTGCGAGCTTGTTGTTCTTTGCAGCCGATGCTGTGAAGGTGTTGAGGCAAAACATCGTATCGGCGTGGGGGCAGGTTATGGCAGCCATTTTTTTCAGTCCCGGAGTGCAGCTAAAAAGCAGGGGGTGTGCAATGCTTCTTTAGCAGGCTCCACCACCATGGAGACCACGGAGATCTCTGCTGCGTTAGACAGGCTAGGCCTGTTACTAGGGGTATTAACGGAGAGGTGGGACAGAGTCTTGGTCAGCTATGGTTCGCTAACCCTGACGCTAGCACATCAGCTATGGGTCGCTGATTGCCTAACTGGGCAGCGCCTTCAACTCCCCTCCCCCCCCCCCAAATGACGAATCTCTAAGATCAGGGGATCAGGGGATACGTTATGTGCCGCACGGGACATAGTTAATGACCATACTTCTCCACTCTTGCGATTCTTGGCGTTTCCTTTGCTTTTCTTTCCCCATGCCACTCGGTCAGTCCGCTGAGATATTCTTCTCTTGGGCTTTGTCTCGCTTTTTACTTGAATTTTCCAGTCGTTACCAAGAAATTTCGATTATCTTTCCATCATCATTTTAACTAGTTTCCGTTACTCTGAAACTTTTGAGGACCTCTTAGTTTTTCTATGTGTTCAGGATATTTGTTGCATCTTTCCCAACACATCTCTGTTGCTTCGAATTTCTGTATCATCTGTTGTTTTTCCACGTTTCACAACCATATAGCAATTTTGGTTCTGTATAACATTGCAAGAAAGAGAGGAAGACCAAGGCGATGATGGCTGCAAGACATCTTTATAATCTGCAGATGGATGCATCAGGAGCAAAGCTTCTTGTTTACAACCGAGAGGCCTACAGTAGATCTGTTAGGGAGGTAAAGTTCCGCAAGGGACACGCAAATGACTGACAAATGACTGATAACATTGTAATACTTTTTTTCACTTGAGAGGACATCATTTTGCTTGTTGTATCTTCTTCACGTTTGTCTTACTTATTTGTGATTTTATTTCATTTATGCACTTGCCATCAGCGGCCTGATTAGTTGAGTGATTATGGCTCAGTTTACTAATCCGGTGGTATCGGGTTCGAGTCCCAGCATGGGATTTTTTTTCTGGAACAAATCAGAAAGGCCCCCGGGTCCACCCAGCCTCTAAAAATAGATTGCAGAGAAATCTGGGAAGGTAAATGAGGCCAGTTCATGATACTGAACACATCACACTCTCATGTACCGAAGGTCATGGAAATACGGGCCGAACACTGTTTATCCCCAGCGTACCAGAGACGGGAATTTTACCTTTTACCTTTACTTGCCATCAGCTGTTTCTTATTTGTTGCAAGGCAAATGACCTGTGTCAGTGTAATCCCGTTTGAAAGGTTGTTGCACTTCGTTTTATCTATTCTTTTGATATTTGCCATTGCTTCTGTCTTGTTGCTGTAGTGCTCTAAACCTTTTGTTCTTTTTGTTGCTGTCTTTAACAACTTTGTTCACTAGTTTCTGCAAACTGCTTTCACTTTCTGCTATTAGAAGGGTGTAATCCGCCCTATATATCTATACTACAAGAGCTTAATATTGAAGAAGGCTGGCTAGTGAAGAGGATTAAAGAGAGAAAACTGAAATATTTTGGACACATTAAACGTCATGACAATTTAGAGAAGATCGTATTGGAAGGATACATAATGGGAAAAAGAAAAAGAGGAAGACCAAGACGAAGATGCTGCAAGACATCGTTGACGATCTGGAAATGGATGCAACAGCAGCAGGCCATCTTGCTCACAACCGAGAGGCCTACAGAAGTGCTGTTTGGGAGGCAAAGTTCCGCAAGGGACATGCAAATGAATGAATGAATGAATCCGCCCTATGAAAAGTTCCTGATATTATGACCACTTAATGTTATTCCTTAAAGAATGGAAGAGAACAGACATACATAAATGATGTATGTACAAGAGATGAGGGAAACAAGACCAAGGGGGTAGACCAAGACTGAGATGGAAGGACAACATAGAAGAGGATATAAAGGAAATTGGTGTCACCAACTGGAGAGAGAAGATTAGGTGTAGAGAGGAATGGAGACGAACTTTATCTGCATTAATGAGCTTTAATGGCTCGGAAAGCTGAAGAAGAAGAAGAAGAAGAAGAATGTTATTCCTTTAAAACTGTAATATCTCTCATGATTTTTAATCAGACTAGATCAGATGGTTGTACAAGCCCTCGTCTTACGTCTCGTTTTACATCTTAAAACTCGCCTATGTTATTGTTCACTCTTACTCAGGGCTCTTTGATTCCAGTGTAACTCGCTTCACAAACGAAGGTGAAGACGCACTCATGCTGAATGACCTAGCGATCAGTGACACACAGATAACTGCTTGCGTCAGGGTTGGCGAACAGTAGACAGCCAAACCCTATTTTACCACCCAGCAGTGCCGCCTTAACGCATGGGCCCATCTGGGCACTGCCCAGGGACCCCAAGTGCATTTTAAATGTGTGTTGATTAATCTTTACTTTAGAGCATGTTTTCTTACTTATAATCTTACATCCTTCCCGTGCTATTAAACGTCACATAGGGCTCGCATTTTAGTTGCCAAATTTTCCCGTTTTCGGCGAGCTTTTCAACCTCATCACGGATTTTATGCCTATTAATTTTCCCTCTCTTAACAATGTCCTCTTTAGATTTTCGCGTGATCTGGCTCTTTTTCTTTGGCCTGTTGTGTTTCACTTGATAGCTTGTTTTGGAATTCTCTGATCATTTCTTCTCATCATGTGACCAACATATGTCCCATCTCCTTTTCCTGATCACCCATGAGACGTTGTTGTTCAGTGATCTTTCTTATCTCTACATTGTTCTTGAATTCGTTCCACTTGGTGACCAGTATTTTCCTTAGGCATTTGTTTTCAAAAGAATCTAATTTCTTGTCTATTTCTTTAGTCGTTTCCCAACATTCGCATGCATAAATGAGGGTGGATATTACATTTGAATTGAATAGTCTTAATTTTGTTTTGGTGGTTATAACTTTTGAATGCCATATGTTCTCAAGATTCTTGAAGATCGATGCTGCTTTTGCAATTCAAATTCTAACTTCCTTTCTGATATCACCATCTTGGTCTATGTAGCTGCCAAGGTATGCAAAATGTTTCTTACTACTGAAAGTTAATTTTAATGAATGTACTAATAAAAATGCTTAACTCTACTAACTATGTATACGTTGTAATTCCTAACATTAGAGAGAAATGGTGGAGGTCCAGCGAATTACTTTGTCCAGGGACCTCCGATGGTATTAAGATGGGCCTGCCTCCCAGTGATGCCCCTGGAAATGTAGGGAATAGATAAGCAGTAGTTACCTAGGTTGATTGGTAACCCTAGCGTAGAAGTAATGAGTCAGCAACTGGGCAGCTTAGGAGTGCGCAATTCTGAGTGTCCAGTTCCCGGACCCAGTATATAAAGAAAACGTGATACAATTTTATCAGGTCGGGTTTTGTACGCTAACCGCGTAGGGACTAGCGGGGTCGGGAGGAAAGGTTATTTGTCGTGCTAGCGTGAATGAGATGTTTATTGTCGGTGGAAAACCATATATATATATGTAAGTTAATAATCGGTTTATACTTTTGTGATATGGGTGCGTGCAAGCTGTGTCAATTCTGTGCTTTCCTCCTCCGACCAGGCCCGACCTCACTTAGGCATGATTTAGATAAATAGAAATAGACACTGAATAATCATAATTTCATATTAACAAAATTATGCTATGTGAGATGTCATGTTTTAGCAACGTGCAAATTGTAGGTTGTGTATGCGCAAATGAACGGGGAATAACATATTACTGTGTTCAGTGTAAGAGCATGTTTGCATACAATATATGCCAATTAGTTAGTTTATGATCACAGTCAGAATCTTAATCTTAGTTTATGATCACAGTCAGAATCTTAATCCTTCAAGTATTTTGTGATTTTGTGCTGAGAACGATTTTTGTTGCTAAGCAAACTAACATACATGTGTAAGATTGTTTTACTGATCTCTGTTAATTCATGATTGATCTATTATTGTAGGATTCCAAAATATTGAAAGACATTGTTTTTAATGATGTTGTTAATATATAACAACATATATATTTGATGATTCTTTGTTTGATTTTAATAACTATGTAAACAGATGATAAATAATCAAATAACAACAATATACGTTCATGATTATTTGAAGAAGAACTGTTTAATTGTGTTTATTTTCATTTTGTGTAATGTGTCGATGTGTAGCTGTATAATCGCCATTGTTGTACGAGATTTACAAAGAAAAAAAATTGTAAAGTGCATTCTGTTTTAAAAAGTGTTTTTAAAGATTTCACTAGTCCTTGGAATCTACATTAAAAAAAAAAGACTTAACTAGTCAGCGATGTCTTTAGGGTCTACATTAAAAAAAAACTTAACTAGCCAGCGACGCCCATAGGATATACGCTTTTTTAAAGACTTAACTAATCAGCGATGCCCCTAGAATCTACGCTTTTTTAAAGACTTAACTAGCCAGCGATGTCCCTAGAATATACGCTTTTTTAAAGACTTAACTAGCCAGCGATGCCCCTAGAATCTACGCTTTTTTAAAGACTTAACTAGCCAGCGATGTCCCTAGAATCTACGCTTTTTTAAAGACTTAACCAGCCAGCGATGTCCCTAGAATCTACGCTTTTTTAAAGACTTAACCAGCCAGCGATGTCCCTAGAATCTACGCTTTTTTAAAGACTTAACCAGCCAGCGATGTCCCTAGAATCTACGCTTTTTTAAAGACTTAACCAGCCAGCGATGCCACTAGAATCTACGCTTTTTTAAAGACTTAACTAGCCAGCGATGTCCCTAGAATCTACGCTTTTTTAAAGACTTAACTAGCCAGCGATGTCCCTAGAATCTACGCTTTTTTAAAGACTTAACTAGCCAGCGATGCCACTAGAATCTACGCTTTTTTAAAGACTTAACTTGCCAGCGATGTCCCTAGAATCTACGCTTTTTTAAAGACTTAACTAGCCAGCGATGTCCCTAGAATCTACGCTTTTTTAAAGACTTAACTAGCCAGCGATGTCTCTAGCATCACAACCCCCCCCCCCCCCTCATCTTTACGCCAGCATTCAAACAGCTGCTCTCCTTACAACCGCCCAGCCTCAAAGCTTGGTCCCCCACTTATCAGATGTTTATTACATTCTGATAACAGATATCGGAAAGGAAACTAAACCAGTCTCTCCGAACTGTCAAACGTTCTACACAGAAACACACACGCTCAAGTTCACTGTAAATAGGAGATAACTCACATCTGCACTGTTTACACGTGGTTTTCACAAGTAAAAAGATTCTCTGCTAATAGGGGAGATAACCCTTAGAAAAATTTTTTTCTCTGAAAACAAGCTACGTCATAAATTTTTGTTGCTATCTGTACTTGGATCTCGACGTTATGATAAGGAGATGAGAATGGCGATAAAAGAGGTCTGCAAGTTGTTTTATAACGAACACCATTTATGGCAGCTGCAACAGAAGCGAAAACCAAGGGTAAGAGAGTTGAAACAAATACAAAACTGTTTTTAAAATCTCGTAATTAGCAGGATATTAAATATTACCTACAAAATAATTGGCTCACATTTGTTACATATCAACAATTTCATATGAAAGCGAGTAATCAATAATGTGAAAAAGAAATGAGCAGAGGAACTGGAATGACTAAATGCATATTTAACAAAAAGGAAAACAACATCACATCTGATTAGATATCCAGTACTGCGTTTAAGTCCTTTCCCTTGCCAAATCCCAACTCACTACTTTCAAGTTTCAACTCACTACTTTCAAGTTTCAACTCACTACTTTCAGGTCTCAACTCACTACTTTCAAGTCTCAATTCACTACTTTCAGGTCTCAACTCACTACTTTCAAGTCTCAACTCACTACTTTCAGGTCTCAACTAAATACTTTCAAGTCTCAACTCATTACTTTCAAGTCTCAGCTCACTACTTTCAGGTCTCAACTAAATACTTTCAAGTCTCAACTCATTACTTTCGAGTCTCAGGTCACTACTTTCAAGTCTCAAGTCACCACCAACACCTCAAGGCAAGTTTCAAGTTGCCATTTTCAAGTCTGAAGTATCTATCTTCAAGTCTCAAGTTTCAAGTCACTTCTTCAGGTCTCAGGTCGCTACTTTTAAGTCCCAAGTCAAGTGTCAAGTCCCTATTTTAAAGTTTCAAGTCAAGTGTCAAGTCACTACTTTAAAGTTTCAACTTAAATCCGAAGTCACTGCTTTAAATCTCAAGTTGTCTCAAGTTACTACTTTCAAGCTTCAAGTTAAGTCTCAAGTCACTACCTTCAAGTTTCAATCACTACTTTCAAGTCTCAAGTCACTACTTGTAAGTCCCAGGTCAAGTGTCAAGTCACTGCTTTAAAGTTTCAAATCAAATCTGAAGTCACTTCTTTAAATCTCAAGTCATGTCTCAAATTACTACTTTCAAGCTTCAAGTTAAGTCTCAAGTCACTCACTCCCTTCAAGTTTCGAGTCAAATCTCAAGTCCTTACATGCAACTTAAAGTTGAGTCTTAAGTAAAAAATTCAAATCTGTGAGTCAAAATGTGGAAAAGTTACTTTTATTTTCTGTAACTACAGCAGAAACACTAAAAACATTATATCAGAGCAGACCAGGTGGCAGTGATGGCGTTATCCGATAATTACCGGTGAACTCTCTCCACCCACCCACACATCCACTATCTCACCCACCCATCCACTAACCCACCCACCCACACAAACACCCACCCACCCACCCACACATCCACTCACCTACCCACACAAACACCCACCCATCCACTCACCCACCCCCACAAACACCCACCCACCCATCCACTCAACCATTCACTCACACAAACACCCACCCACCCACACAAACACCCACCCACACACTCACCCACCCACACATCCACCCACTCACCCACACACCCACCCATACATCCACTCACCCACCCACACACACACGCGCGCGCGCACACACACTAGTAAAAAGCAAACAGCCAAATTAGTTGGAGAATAACTGGATCAGTAAGATGATGATGATGATGACGATGATGATGATGCTCAATTTCCTTGGAGGAGAATCAGACAGCTTTAACCTTGGTAGGGCACGTGAGTATTTTGTAAATAGTAAATGTCGTAACAAATAAGGTCAGAAACATCTCACTCAAACATTTCATTCTGGCTGACGTTTGTAAAGTGTATTTAATTTTACATTAGAAAAAAAATGATAAGATGCCTTACAGAAACACAAAACCGGTCATCCAAGGTGAAGGACGGGTACAAGTGTACCGTTTTAGAAAATCCTATCGCCCATCGCTGCTGGATGCTAATAGTCTTTTCATGCCTTTCAGTGGTTACGTTTCTTGATTAAATTTCCGCGCTCTTGTCCGCCATGTTTCACAAAACCGACGTAGGTGGCGCTGCCCGCGCGTTACGTCGACAAGTGCTGCCATCTACCGAGCCATGCGTGAAGTAAGACGCTATCCGACCAGGCAATCAGCTACCCATAGTTGATATGCTAGCTTCAGGGTTTGCGAACCATAGCTGATATGCTAGCTTCAGGGTTAGCGAACCATAGCTGATCAAGACCCCGTCCCATCTCTCTGCTGGTACCTCTAGTAACAGGCCTAGCCTGGCTAAAGGGGCAGGGATCGCCATAGTCCCCTATGGTGGTGGAGTCTGTTAAAAAAGCAGTGCACATCCCTTGCTTTTTTAGCTGTGCTCCGGGACTGAAAAAAAAACCCGCCATAAGCCGCTCCCACGCCGATACGATGTTGTGTCCATCAACACCTCCACAGCATCGGCTGCAAAGAACACCAGCTCGCAGTTACAGGGAGATAAGACAAGACAAGAGAAGATACAATTCTAGATATTTTTTGACAAAAAGTAATAATGTACACCTTTTATGTAAGAGAGAGAGAGAGAGAGAGAGAGAGAGAGAGAGTGAGAGGGAGAATGTGTGACAGAGAGAATGTGAGAGAGAGAGTGAGAGAGAATGTGAGAGAGAGAGTGAGAGGGAGAATGTGTGAGAGAGAGATTGTGTGAGAGAGAGAGAGAGTGAGAGAGAATGTGAGAGAGTGTGAGAGAGGATGTGAGAGAGAGAGTGAGAGAGAATGTGAGAGAGAGAGTGAGAGGGAGAACGTGTGAGAGAGAGAATGTAAGAGAGAGAGAGCGAGAGAGAGAATGTGTGAGAGAGAGAGTGAGAGTGAATGTGAGAGAGTGTGAGAGAGAGAATGTGAGAGAGGGAGAACGTGTGAGAGAGAGAGTGAGAGTGAATGTGAGAGAGTGTGAGAGAGAGAATGTGAGAGAGGGAGAACGTGTGTGAGAGAGAGAGAGAGAGAGTGAGAGGGAGAATGTGTGAGAGAGAGAGTGAGAGTGAATGTGAGAGAGTGTGAGAGAGAATGTAAGAGAGAGAGAGTGAGAGGGAGAATGTGTGAGAGAGAGAGTGAGAGTGAATGTGAGAGAGTGTGAGAGAGAGAATGTGAGAGAGGGAGAATGTGTGAGAGAGAGAGAGTGAGAGTGAGTGTGAGAGAGATAATGTGAGAGAGGGAGAATGTGTGAGAGAGAGAGAATGTGTGAGAGAGAGAATGTAAGAGAGAGAGAGTGAGAGGGAGAATGTGTGAGAGAGAGAGTGAGAGTGAATGTGAGAGAGTGTGAGAGAGAGAATGTGAGAGAGGGAGAATGTGTGAGAGAGAGAGAGTGAGAGTGAGTGTGAGAGAGATAATGTGAGAGAGGGAGAATGTGTGAGAGAGAGAGAATGTGTGAGAGAGAGAGAATGTGTGAGAGAGAGAATGTATGTGTGAGAGAGAGAGAGAGAAAGAGAGAGAGAGAGAGGAGTTTTGTGTATAGATGGGGAAGAAAATTTGTAGATTGAGTTATTACTTTCCATGTTGCCCCCGACATCTATTCCCAAATGCGATTATTTCCCTTGTCTCCCGGGAGACGGCGCCATCTTCTAGCACAAAAGCAATCAGCTAATGCGGTGTGCAGGCCGGCGCTGGGGTATGCAGCGCTGTGTAGCGGTGATCACAGGGAGGAAAGTTTTAGAAGCTTTGCCGTGTGATCATATCACGATGGTGACTGTGACGATGACGAAAGCTGGCGGTCACGGAAACGAGTCAAATTCTGAAGATTGACCATACTCGGCACAAATTTCAGAAGGATTTGTGAGATCACAGGCAGAAAGCAGACTATTATTGCGTGATCAAGCGAGCAGACACATGCTGTATACAGAACGATCTTGATTGTGAGGGCTGGCGTCTCAATGGCTTGTGTGGGCGTGTTCGTGTGGAATGAGAGAGGTCAGAGATAAAGATATTCAGACAGACAAACAAGGACAGAGACATAAGAGAAAGAGAGAGAGTCTTAAAGAGAGAGAGAAACATAGAGAGAGAGAGTCTTAAAGAGAGAGAGAGAGAGAGAAACATAGAGATACAGTCAGACAGAAATAGAAAGACAAAGTCAGGCAGAAACAGTCAGATAGAGAGTCTTAAAGAGAAAGACAGTCCGATAGATAAAAGACAGATAGACAAAGAAAGATATATAGCTGGAGAAAGACAGTGACATTCAGACACAGTCCGACAGAGAGAGAGAGAGAGAGAGAGAGAGAGAGAGAGAGCGAGAAAGAGAGAGGGAGACGGATCAACAGACAGAAATAAAAAATCCGATAATCACAGACAGTCAGACAAGACAGCCAAACAAACAGAGATAAACGGTCAAACAAACAGAGGTAGACAATCAGACAGACAAAGGTAAACAATAAGAGGCGGTCAAACGAACAGACGGATAAGCAGACAGATACAGAGTAGACATATATTTCGGTTGTTTCCCTTGCCAGCATGCTATAAGTGCAAGAATGTAAACAATCGTGTTTGACAAGTGGCACGGCTTGTGACATTTCTTGGAAACCTCCCTCGTGTCGAACACGTGCTGTACGTTAGTCTCTCTGACACAAGATAATTTGCCTAATGTAGCTACTCTAAAACTGTCGGAGAAACCCAAGAAACAAGACCTGGAGTTGTATAAGAACGAGTTAAATAGAAAAAAAAGCAACAAACAAGAATAAGCATATGAACAATGTATGGAGATTTCGTACTTTTTTTTTCTTGTTTTGTCTCCATCATCAAGAATCCTTGGTAACAAGGGAAGCAATTAGAATTCTTGATCGCGCTCGACGATTTCCTTCATACAAACACTATTATCGCTCTACCGCCTGTGCCAGTGAATATCGCACATAATGTTCATCGATGATCCTTCGCATCAGTCCTTGACGATAATCCACTCAGCGATGACGCCATTTTATGAACTACAACAGTTCAACTGCGAAACTAGTCAGCGTCGCTCTCAACACGAACTCTGTAGTTAAGGCGCCAAACTGAACCAGAACACACAAAGACCCCCCTCCACTTCCTCCCACGATAGTTCACCATTGGCCGAGGAGACATAACGAAGAATCACCAGTGCCGTAGTCTGTGCCAAGTTCGCAGCTCACAGTGATGCTATGCCACTAAGCTCAGTAGCTCGGCACACAGAACCAACCTCCATCTTGAAAGCAATTCCAAGTAATACGGTCTACTGACCTAGACTTTACTGTCGGTCAGAAAGATGAACCTGTCGGAAAAAAAGTACATGAATATTCCTTCATGATAGCAAACTGGGCTATTCGCTATACAAGCAAACTGTGCAGTTCATTATACAAACACACTGGGCAGTTCAGTATAGAAGCAAACTGGCTAGTTCAGTATACAAGCAAACTGGGCAGTTCAGTATACAAGCAAACTGGGCAGTTCAGTATACAAGCAAACTGGGCAGTTCAGTCTAAAAGCAAATCGGGCTCTTTATTACAAGCAAACCAGACTGTTCGGCATAGAAGCAAACTGGAATATTTAATGCACAGTCAAACTGGGCTCTTCACTCCGTGAACAAACTGGGGTGTTTAGTATACAAGAAAACGGGGCTGCTCAGGATACATGTAAACTAGAACCGTAGGTGTAGACAATCAATCAATCAAATGCCGTGTGGCGTAGGCGAAGGAGTAGACAGGGAATATAGAATGCGAGTTTCTAAAGGTTGGGTAACCTGTGAGCTATAGTTTCATGATAATGACAACAAACAGCAGCGTAGCTCTCTCCTGAGGTGGTGGATTGGGAGATGTATGATCATAGCTCTGGCCATATAGCTGCAGTTAAAATAAACGAAGAATCACACACATTAAAAAAAAAAAAAGTAGACACTGTGTACTTCAAATAGCTTTATCGACAAAAAATAAAACCACAAACAAGATGGTCTGTATAGCTTATAAAGGGAGAGAATAAGACAAAAAACATCAGTCGTTTTAGAATTATGGAAATATAATTAATTTGCAGGAACTGGATGGCACATGCATGTACAGGATATTGCGATCAAATCTATATATTCTTGCGCAAATAATGTGTGTCGTATGTATCGGCGGGAGGTTGGGGGGGGGGGGGGGGGAGGCGGATGGATTGTGAAGAAAGTCAATGAGGTATTCATTCAGGAGTTCCTGTCCTTCCATTTCCTCGTCTCTTGCGAATTCGGCGTCTCTGTTTCCATTACCTCTGAGAGCAAGCTCTTTCTGTGTGATACTTGTCCTGTGAGAGTTAAGTTAGGGAACAAAAACCAGATACTTGTCCTGTGAGAGTCAAGTTAGGGAACAAAAACCAGATACTTGTCCTGTGAGAGTCAAGTTAGGGAACAAAACCAGATACTTGTCCTGTGAGAGTCAAGTTAGGGAACAAAAACCAGATACTTGTCCTGTGAGAGTTAAGTTAGGGAACAAAAACCAGATACTTGTCCTGTGAGAGTTAAGTTAGGGAACAAAACCAGATACTTGTCCAGTGAGAATCAAGTTAAGGAACAAAAACCAGATACTTGTCCAGTGAGAATCAAGTTAAGGAACAAAAACCAGATACTTGTCCTGTGAGAGTCAAGTTAGGGAACAAAACCAGATACTTGTCCTGTGAGAGTCAAGTTAGGGAACAAAAACCAGATACTTGTCCAGTGAGAATCAAGTTAAGGAACAAAAACCAGATACTTGTCCAGTGAGAATCAAGTTAAGGAACAAAAACCAGATACTTGTCCTGTGAGAATCAAGTTAAGGAACAAAAACCAGATACTTGTCCTGTGAGAGTCAAGTTAAGGAACAAAAACCAGATACTTGTCCAGTGAGAATCAAGTTAAGGAACAAAAACCAGATACTTGTCCTGTGAGAGTCAAGTTAAGGAACAAAAACCAGATACTTGTCCTGTGAGAATCAAGTTAAGGAACAAAAACCAGATACTTGTCCAGTGAGAATCAAGTTAAGGAACAAAAACCAGATACTTGTCCAGTGAGAATCAAGTTAAGGAACAAAAACCAGATACTTGTCCAGTGAGAATCAAGTTAAGGAACAAAAACCAGATACTTGTCCAGTGAGAATCAAGTTAAGAAACAAAAACCAGATACTTGTCCAGTGAGAATCAAGTTAAGGAACAAAAACCAGATACTTGTCCAGTGAGTACTTCACATTTCACTGATCCCTTATTACATAAAACATTAAATCAGCCTAAAAATTGGAAACTGCACATTTCCAGCGATCACCGCAAGCGAGGAATACTTACCACAAGACATATCTAAGAAATATTCCAAGAGATCTATGTCTAAGCATAATAACTCAGAAATATCTGACAGTAATAACGCAGAAATAATTGAAAGTAATAGCTCAGAAATATCTGACAGTAGTAACTCAGAAATATCTGGCAGTAATAACGCAAAAATAACTGACAGTACTAACTCTGAAATATCTGGCAGTAATAACTCAGAAATATCTGACAGTAATAACTCAGAAATAACTGACAGTACTAACTCTGAAATATCTGGCAGTAATAACTCAGAAATATCTGGCAGTAATAACGCAAAAATAACTGACAGTAATAACTCAGAAATATCTGACAGTAACAACTCAGAAATAACTGACAGTAATAACTCTGAAATATCTGACAGTAATAACTCAGATATATCTGACAGTAATAACTGAGAAATAACGATTAATAACTGAGAAATATCTGCCAGTAATAACTGAGAAATATCTGACAGTAATAACTCAGAAATAACTGACAGTAATAACTCAGAAATTTTTCCGGAAACAAGAACGAAATGAGATTTGCCAGATTGACCGAGATCAAAAGCATAGTTTTTATCGCGACCTTGGAACCATAAATTACCACGCCACTGTGCGTCTGTCTCATCTGCCTTTACGCGGATGCTACTGTAAATATTGTTGATTTATATTTTCCCGGAGATTCGTAGCCTTTTTTCCCCCACAACTGTCTTGTCATTTTCCGTTTACATTATAATTATATTTTACAAATGAGTGTGCTATTGGCAGTGGATCTCGCTGTGAGAGTGAACTAATAATTCTTGGCAATTGATGGCAGGCACATTTTAAAAACTCTGGCCATTTCCGTAGTTGCGCAGAGGTAGTTATTTTTTTCACCCGAGTTATGGAGCAATTTGAATAAGTCAAAAAAGAAAAATAAAGTAAAAACAGTTTTATTTGTTCATGTTTGTTGAACGTGTTTGTAGCTTCAAGAGGCTTAAAGATGCAACAAGGCGTACAGGTTGGTGATTGCCAGTTACCGACCCCAAAAGATGGATGGATGGATGGATGGATGGATGGATATAGCGACCCGGGAGGACAAAAGAACTATTATTTTCTGTACTAACACGTTATGTTATCCAAAAGACAGTGATGGATCAGTTTGTGTTTGGGGTGTGTAATACAAAGTCATAAAGTAATAGCAGATATCATAACTAGAGAGGCAACCAGGTCATATATCAATAGATGAACGGTATAGGTTGGAATGGGGGGGGGGGGATTAACTAAGTTTAGTTTAGGGGCCTTAGTGATTAATCCATCACTTTGTTCCTGATGGTTTAATCACGCTTGTTCAAATTCTGTGATTTTCTGTTTGTTTTAGGTTTGCTAATCCGTTTGTAATGGGCATTTACAGCTTTGCTTCTTAAACATTAGTTCAACTAAACCGTTCTAAGTCATTTGGCAGGTATATGATGAAGGTAATGAGAGAGAAAATATTCCACGTATATCAAACGCAAGAGAGAAAATATCCCACGTGTATCAAACACAAGAGAGAAAATATCCCACGTATATCAAACACAAGAGAGAAAATATCCCACGTGTATCAAACACAAGAGAGAAGATATCCCATACGTATCATCCACAGGTGAGAAAATGTTCCACATACTGTATATCATACACATATTGTACTATATATAATCACAGAGAAAAAAGACAATGTCCTGCATACATCATACACAAGAGAGAAAATGTCCCAGACATATCATAAACAAGAGAGAAAATATCCCACATGCATCATACATAAGAGAGAAAATGTACTGCATATATTATACACAAGAGAGAAAATGTCCCACATATATCATACACAAGGGAGAAAATGTCACACATATATCATACACAAGGGAGAAAATGTCACACATATATCATACACAACGGAGAAAATTTACCACATATATCATACACAACGGAGAAAATGTCCCACATATATCATACACAACGGAGAAAATGTCACACATATATCATACACAACGGAGAAAATGTCCCACATATATCATACACAACGGAGAAAATGTCCCACATATTATATTACACAACGGAGAAAATTTACCACATATATCATACACAAGGGAGAAAATGTCCCATATATTATATTACACAACGGAGAAAATGTCCCACATATATCATACACAACGGAGAAAATGTCCCACATATTATATTACACAACGGAGAAAATGTCCCACATATATCATACACAACGGAGAAAATGTCCCACATATTATATTACACAACGGAGAAAATGTCCCACATATATCATACACAAGGGAGAAAATGTCCCACATATTATATTACACAACGGAGAAAATGTCCCACATATTATATTACACAACGGAGAAAATGTCCCACATATTATATTACACAAGGGAGAAAATGTCCCACATATATCATACACAACGGAGAAAATGTCCCACATATTATATTACACAACGGAGAAAATGTCCCACATATATCATACACAAGGGAGAAAATGTCCCACATATTATATTACACAACGGAGAAAATTTACCACATATATCATACACAACGGAGAAAATGTCCCACATATTATATTACACAACGGAGAAAATGTCCCACATATTATATTACACAACGGAGAAAATGTCCCACATATTATATTACACAACGGAGAAAATGTCCCACATATATCATACACAAGGGAGAAAATGTGCCACATATTATATTACACAACGGAGAAAATGTCCCACATATATCATACACAAGGGAGAAAATGTCCCACATATTATATTACACAACGGAGAAAATGTCCCACATATATCATACACAACGGAGAAAATGTCCCACATATTATATTACACAACGGAGAAAATGTCCCACATATATCATACACAACGGAGAAAATGTCCCACATATTATATTACACAACGGAGAAAATGTCCCACATATATCATACACAACGGAGAAAATGTCCCACATATATCATACACAACGGAGAAAATGTCCCACATATTATATTACACAACGGAGAAAATGTCCCACGTATATCATACACAACGGAGAAAATGTCCCACATATATCATACACAACGGAGAAAATGTCACACATATATCATACACAACGGAGAAAATGTCACACATATATCATACACAACGGAGAAAATGTCACACATATTATATTACACAACGGAGAAAATTTACCACATATATCATACACAACGGAGAAAATGTCCCACATATTATATTACACAACGGAGAAAATGTCCCACGTATATCATACACAACGGAGAAAATGTCCCACATATATCATACACAACGGAGAAAATGTCACACATATATCATACACAACGGAGAAAATGTCACACATATATCATACACAACGGAGAAAATGTCACACATATTATATTACACAACGGAGAAAATTTACCACATATATCATACACAGAAAATTAAAAAAAAACAAAACAAAACAAAACAACAAAACTAAGCATGAATACGAAATTCAGGATATTTAAGTTCTAAGTGTAGTAATCAATGAAAGTGAATGCTGGAAAATCACCAAAAACCATAGAAAACAAGTTGAATTCTTTCCAGACTAAATGTTTACGAAGAATTAGAAAAATATTTTGGCCAAACACCATAAGAAATAACATCTTGTTGGCAGAAATGCAGATGAAGCCACTGACAGCAATTATTGAGGAAAGACGCTGGCGATGGTTGGGACATGTGCTCCGAATGACTGACAACTCACTATCAAAAATAGCACTAAGATGGACACCACAGGGGAACAGAAGTAAGGGTAGACCAAAAGAGACATGGAGAAGAACAACAGAGAGGATGTTGAGCAATAGAGAGCTCACCTGGGCAAGAGAGCAGAAAAAAAGGCAAAAGACAGGCATTTGTGGAAAACCCTTGCAGAAGCCCCATGTGCCCTGGTCACTTAAGGTTCAGAAAGAGAGAGATATATATCATACACAAGAGAGAAAATCACTCAGATATATCATACACAAGAGAGAAAGTATATCAAAACAAATGATACATAAATCTAAACTCCTGTAGACTGGAACAAAATAAAACTTGAATTCATTAGACATTCATATGTTTTGGGTATATGTGGCTTACATATCTAACTGACCTCCATTACCTGCAAGTTAAAAGACACCGCAAGACACTTTGTTAACGAGAAGACACTAAATAATAACACTTTCAATCACAACGAAGCACAAAAAATATGGACCTGTGTAAAATAGGTCATTCAGTGGGTTTCTAGTAAGTTACTGAGAACAAAAGAAGAGAATAGAACTAACGACCTTATCTTTGGGCAATTTTACAAAAGCAGAACTTTTTGTTGAGACACTGTTGAACCTACGAGGTTCTTGTTTAAAACTAAGTAGCTGACATAGCTGAGCAAGAACCGATGCTCGGTTCTTCCGGTGAAAGCGGGTACTCGGTTCTTACAAACCGATTCCTGATACCGAGTAGTATCCACATGGAACCGGATTTATAAAACAGAATCCAAATCGGTTCCGAACAGGAGGTGAACCCGTTTAGTAGAACTGTTTGCTGACGCCATCAGCGTACACGGACTAGCGTGTGATGGCGGAAGAGTCTGAAAGTCCAGGCATCAGAAGACACCGCGCCGGCTTACATCCCGCATCTTGCCCCTCATTTACGTTCCCTTTCCTTTTACAATACACGTTAGAGCCTGTATTCTGTCAGTGTTAATCGATGAACCATATAAACCACACTAACCATATATATTTCTGTACTGTGCAGTTATTAGACGTACTGATGTATTTTGTTAACGTTGAACACATCAATAAAAAAAACAACAAATATATCCATACTACAAGAACTTAATATTTTATGAAGGCTGGCTAGTAAAGAGGATTAAAGAGAGAAAACTTAAATATTTTGGACACATAAAACGTCATGGTAATCTAGAGAAGACTGTCTTGGAAGGGTACATAATGGGAAAAAGAAAGAGAGGAAGACCAAGGCGAAGATGGCTGCAAGACATCGTTGATGATCTGCAAATGGATGCACCAGCGGCAGGCCATCTTGCTCACAACCGAGAGGCCTACAGGAGTGCTGTTAGGGAGGTAAGGTTCTGCAAGGGACATGCAAATGAGTGAATGAATGAACACATCAATATCTCCCCCTCCTTTTTCCCACCCAAGGATTTTTTTTGGTTGTCTTTCCTTGAATCACCCTTTTCTATATCTACTTCATTCACCGCGGTTCGGCGTGTTTGACTGTGAAGGTTATGTGTAAATAAATGCTCGAAGATCTTGTAACAGTTCTGTGTGGAGACACGGGGGAATTTTCATTTGTCTTATTTGCAAATCATCGCTCACATTTACCAACACATGAATAGTTCGTTTGTTTTTTTTTTTATAAATATACCTAAGAGTAACTATGAGAAGAGCTGGAGAGACAAAAAACCTTGTCAAAAAGATAAGAGAGAGACAATGTACTTTCATAGGACATGCAATGAGAAGAGGGGGCATTGAAAATATTATAACAACAGGAAAAATAGAAGGAAGAAGATCAAGAGGAAGACCAAGAGAAATGATACTGGACAGTCTGACGGGTTGGTGTGAGCGGAGATCACCAACTGAACTGATGGCCTGCATGAAGGATCGGGTACTGTGGAGAAGCATAATAGCCAACGCCAGTCGGCACGGCACATGATGATGATGATGATGAAGAGTAACTATATAAATATATGTATATAAAGTCGTGGTAGTAAAGCTGTGATAACAAAATGTTAAACTATTTAAAACAAACATAGGAACAGCTTTATTAGTTTACGAGCTAGTTCCGAAATTCAGCTTTATTTACTTAGCATTCCCTTTCTGCGCAGTGATTATTTCCTCTCTACTAAGTTCTACTCTTTTCTCACCTGTAACTTATAACCTAGGAACCCTCACTTTACAATATTACAAACCCTCTACATATTCGTTTGTTCTACCAGTCTTTTTCTCGGCATGATGACCATTACATCCCTCTCTCTCCTTTTAGATCCCCCCCCCCCACACACTAGATTTATTACCAACACATTCTAATTCTTCATTTAAACAGTCACATAACTCTACCACACGCACTCTACGACTCAGCTTTTTGCAAGTCACAGCTATGTTCTCTCTCTCTCTCTCTCTCTCTCTCTCTCTCTCTCTCCTTCCCTGTTTTTTCCACTCTTATTTGTTACATATCATTCGTGTGAATTTATAGTTTACCTTCTTTCTCTGCTTCTTTGTCCTACATATTTTTTTATGATTAACGTCACAGCTGTGTTCTCGTTAATAAATCTGCTCCTAAATCGCCTTCTGTCTCATGGTTGATCAGAAAAAAAGAAGATGGACATATGTCGGTCATGTGATGAAAAGAAACAAACAGAGAATCCTCAAACAAGCTATCAGGTAGAACACAGCAGGCCGAAGAAAAAGAGGTCGACCACGTGAAACTCTAAAGAGGACATTGTTAAGAGAGGCCAATCAATGGGCATAACATCCCTTAATGACATTGAAAAACTCGCCGAAGACAGGACATCTTGACGAACTACCATGCGGGCTCTGTGTGACGTTTAACTACACGGGAAGGATGTAAGATGTGAGATGTAAACCACTCCCTTTACCAATGAAAATAACTCCAGGAATCGGTTCCATGAGTACTTACTTACTAAACGGGTACCCGAAAAATACGGTTACTAAAAAAAAAAAAAACCGAGTAGCGCCCAGATCTACTGGCTGGTTCTGTTATGAGCACATAAAGATACCCAAAACTGCGCAGGAGTGTAGCAGCAACTTTGATTATTGACAGGGGGGACATAAACCGGCATACTGGTCTGTTCACCCACGCTTTGTTTATTTATCTCCCCTCTTAGCTTGTTACTGGGATTATTCCCCCACCCCCAACATTCTCCCACCCCTACCCCAGGAACATTTTAATCGGTGGTTCACAGAACTATTCCCCCCCCCCCCCCCGTCTCCTTCTCTTTCCGCACGTCCCAAAGAGGCGATAGAAAATGAGGATGAGGGAGGGAAGGATGAGTGGCAGGTAGCATCACAATCAACCAGAAAATCAGTCAGCCCCGCCACCGTCAAACCCTCCCCCCCACCCCCCACAATTTGATTAGCCATCCACTACGAGCTCCCCGGAAACCCTCCGTATCCTCCCTCACAACAGGAGAGGCCCTCCGGACTCCGAGACAATTCACTGTCAGGACCCCTCCTCCCCCCTCCCCCAAATTGGGCCCTGTATATGAAAGAGGACGGACGGGACCTGCTAGAGATGCGGACTAAGAGACAAAGCCGGGGGTAGCAGTCAGAGAAAGGTTTGAGACCCGCTGGTCTGAGACGCGTCAAGTAATCCTGTACATGCGCGTGTCACGCTAATCTTTTGCTGTGCTCTTTACCTGCCCTACCAAACGCCGCACTCTGCCCGGGTGTACAAGAGATCGGAGCATTCCTAGCCCCTCGATAACTCGTGTCACGCTTACAGCATTCGTATTGTATCTAGTTAGTAAACAACCCAAAGCCAATCTTTATCAACAAGGCTATTGGCTCCAACCTCGCCACAACCCCCCCCCCCCCCCCCCAAAACCAACTTATACGTATATGAGGAAGGGAACAAAGATAAGTAGCGAACCATACGGTAAAAAAAAATATAACCCAGAATTTAAAAAAAAGCAAAATAGATAAATAAATATCAACAAGGTAGAGGTGGGAGGGGGGGGAGAGGTTGTCCGATTTGGCACTTAGCGACCCACAGCTAACATGTGAACGTCAGGGTTGGAGAGCCATAGCTCACCAAGACCCTGTCACACACCTCTCCCCCCTGATATCCTCAGTAACAGGCTTAGCCTGGTTAACATGGCAGGGTCGCCGTAGTCCGCGTGGTGGTGGAGTCTGCTAAAGAAGCATGGCACATCCCCTGCTTTTTTTAGCTGTAGTCAGGTACTGAAAAAAAAAGTAGCTGCCATCACCCATTTCCAGTCTGACACGATGCAGAGCCTCAACAACTTCACCTCATCGGCTGCAAAGAACACCCAGCTCGCAGTTCCATGAATGAATGAATGAATAATCTTTATTTTTCAAGGGTAAAGAATTGGGCACGCAGGCCCGTCTTACATTCTGCCCTTCATCACTCCATCTTTCATTCTTCCCACACACTTGAAGAAGAAGAAGAAGAACACACTTGAAGAAGAAGAAGAAGAAGAAGCCAATGTCGGAGGGCACGATTTGTCATTTTCTCCATATGGTGAATACATCAACAAACCGAAATCTTATATCTGCAAAATGGAAAGATTGAAATTTTGACCCAAAAGACTTTTTTTTGTCCACTATTTTTTTTGGACAGATATGTAACATGTATATCCAGGTGCCTACGTAAGATAAAAGGAGTGTTCTGGCTAAACAACATAAGTAATGGCCCCTTGTTAAGACAGACAGACATGACACCATTGTCGACAGTGATTGAAAGAAGAACGTGGCGGTGGATTGCCCACGTTATGAGAAGGGACCGGCTAGCGTAGTGGTTAGAGCACTCGTGTAGCAACAAAATGGTCGAAGGTTCGAATCCCCAGCTCAGCGGGATTTTTTTTCCAACCAATACGGCTCCGAGGTCGACCCAGCTTAGTGATCGACCCAGCCTAGTGAAGTGGGTACCAGAGAAAATCTGGGAAGGAAAGGCAGCGAGGAAATGAACTGGCCACCCTGCCTCATACGCTGATGGCCCAGCATAATGAGGTCTCTAACGCTTCATCCCCTACGGCATTTCCTATGGGACTATCTATCTTTATGAGAAGGGACAGGCGGATCTTTACCACGAACAGCTTTGATGTGGGATTCCGCAGGGTAAAAGAAGCACGGGACGACCCAAAGAGACATGGAGACGTAGAGCAGATAGAATGCAGGAAACAAAGCACTCACATGGGAGACAGTGCAGGAAACAAAGCACTCACATGGGAGACAGTGCAGGAAACAAAGCACTCACATGGGAGACAGTGCAGGAAACAAAGGACTCACATGGGAGACAGTGCAGGAAACAAAGGACTCACATGGGAGACAGTGCAGGAAACAAAGGACTCACATGGGAGACAGTGCAGGAAACAAAGGATTCACGTGGGAGACAGTGCAGGAAACAAAGGACTCACATGGGAGACAGTGCAGGAAACAAAGCACTCACATGGGAGACAGTGCAGGAAACAAAGGACTCACATGGGAGACAGTGCCGGAAACAAAGGACTCACATGGGAGACAGTGCAGGAAACAAAGGACTCACATGGGAGACAGTGCCGGAAACAAAGGACTCACATGGGAGACAGTGCAGGAAACAAAGGACTCACATGGGAGACAGTGCAGGAAACAAAGGACTCACATGGGAGACAGTGCAGGAAACAAAGCACTCACATGGGAGACAACCAAGAAGATAGTGAAGGATCGAAATAAGTTAAAAATCCCTCTTATATATACGTGTGTGCGAACAGACAAGCTAAAAACAATACACCAGATAAATACACGAAAATTAAATTAAAAAAAAAACTTAGCTCTTCGTTGTCCTCCTCTTAAGAAAGCCGCCCAAAATAGATGGCCCAAAATAGATGTTGGAAAGCAGGCGATTGACTGAGAAATGAGAGAAAGATACCATGATAAAGCATACATGACCTCATTCCCCCATAAGGCCACACAAACCCCTCCCCCCCCCCCCCCCAGATAACTTTAGTCCACACGAAAGCCACCAAGATGACGCAGAAATGACAATGAGAAAATAATATAGGGAGGGAGGGAGGGAGGGAGGGAGGGAGGGGGGGTAAAGGAGATCCCTGAAAGGAGAAAACTGCGTGTTTAGGACGATTTAACAAGGAAACGCATCGAAAACCTCTGGCGGCTACAGAATAGGATAGGACAATACTGGAAAATAGGGTTAATAATGTTAATAATAATGTTAATAATATTAACCCTAACTCACTCACGGGGGGAAAAAAATGAGAATATGAAGCGAAATAAATCAGTCTAGAAAAATAAAACTAGGCATCAGGAGCAGGAATAAGAATATAGAAAATAGTTCAGGCACAGCAAACAAATAGAAACGTGGTGTAGTCCAAATAAAATTGAATTTATTGTTAATTCTCGCAGGGTGCGAGGCGGCCGGCTTGGAAAATAGGTGCTGTTTCAGAGATTCCCCAGAAATGCTCATCGGAGAAAATAAGAGCCCAAATGCAGTGAGATAAATGTCATGTTTTTCTTGGTGGTACTGTTGTTGTTAGCAGTGCCTGGCAACTGGTGTCAGTGCCTTCTTGAAAATGCCGTTTAGATGTTGGCGAAAACGATATCCTAGGCGTAAGTCGGTCTGTCCTATATACTTCATATTGCATCGCTTGCACATAATGGCACAGGTGATATAGAGAGATATGCAGGTAAAGCTCTCCTGAATTGATAACGTAAACTTTGGGAAGAATACATGGCATGTTTCATATGCTGTACAAGAGAACGTGATTTAATTCCAAGTAAACGAAGGTTAGGAAAAATAAAACTAGAAACCAGAAAAACTAGAAACCAGAAAAACTAGAAACCAGAAAAACTAGAAACCAGAACAACTAGAAACCAGAAATTTAAGGGAGAGAGAAGTGGGGGGGGGGCCGGAGAGAATGAGGAGTGAGAGAGGCAGAGAGAAAGAAGGGAAGAAAAGAGAAGAGACGAGAAGAGAGAGAGAGAATGAATGAATGAATGGTCGTTATTTTTAAAGGGTAAAGAATTGGACACGAAGGCCCGTCTTACATTCTCCCCTTCATCACTCCATCTTTCATTCTTCCCACACACTCGATTTAATACAAGTATACAAATTACATTAGGAAAAAAAAACCATATCAAAAGAGTGTAAGATTAAACTTATTACATTCAAAGTAAAAGAGAAGATATAATTATCCTAATAAAATAGTTCTCACACACGCATACACGCACACACACATAAGGTATATACATAAACGAAAATACATTTTCAGTACAGATCTTCTAACATATCTTTTCTAAAAAACATTAAAATAATTGCTAACAAGTTGCTTTTCGAACTATGTCATTTTAGTACCTGAGAGAGAGAGAGAGAGAGAGAGAGAGAGAGAGAGAGAGGAGATTGATTGATTGATTGATCTTTATTTCAAAAGGGTTAAGAATTGGGCACGCAGGCCCGTCTGACATTCTGCCCTTTATCATACATCTTTCACTCTATTCCAGACATTCTACAAATATGCTGTTCATGTAACAAACATAACTAACATTGAAGCTGAGAGACACAAAATAAAATAAAACATTTATGCTTCGCTCTTATCCATTCACTCAGTACACAAGTAACTAACTACATATATCTACTAATGACTGCTACTGACTATCTACTAAACAAAAAATTCAGGACTATTCAGAATAAACAATTAACTGTATTCGGTGTCTGTAAGTGCAGTCTAAGATAACTTATTCTTCAGCTTCTTCTTCGTTTTCTTCTTCTTCTTCTTCTTCTTCTGCTGAAGAATATATATATATATATATATATATATATATATATATATATATGGCTAACTTATATTTCAACCTGTACTGAAAAAAAAAACCATTTGTAGAACCTTCTCATATTTTCTGGTTCATAAAAATCAAATAAATCTCCCTTCCTTGCTCATTTTTTTTCTGTCACACAAATTTGTTACGTACATAAAAAGTATCATACACACAATCCTTCATTTCTTTAAGCTGATTTGGGTTGGGGGGGGGGGGGGGGAGAGAAAAATTTCTCCCTGTTTGTATTTCTGACCCTAAATAAGCAGATAATTTAACACCATTCATTTTTCCTGTTTCCGCCCAGAAAGTCAGAGGGCAAAAAAAAAACACACAAAAAAAAAAAACAGTTCAGTGCATTATTCCAAGGAAGGGAAAGGTGGTCATAACGACGAAGGGAACAATATGTAATAAAAGATATCACACAGAGACTGGATATCTCCAACTTTCAAGCTCTCAATTAAAGACCAGATAGCACACAATGTTCTGATAAGCCATTTACTTCTAACTGTGCGAACTTTCAGTTTTCGTCCCTTTATTCATAAGCTTTGGGTTGTGAGGTATTTCGGGTGGGGGGAGGGTACAAATCTTTCATCTGATACTCTTGTCCTTGGCCCCAGCTGTCTGTGAATGCTCTTTCACTGCCCAGATGCTGATAAAAACATCACATCAAGTTAGCAGCAGCGTTCGACGATAACGGCTGGAGTTTGACGATGTTTACAGTTCCCTAGCAACCGCCTTGTCTGTAACAGCCGCATCTAGAGCGGAACATGTGTTGTTTACAGTTTACCCGCACACCCACGTTCAGATTTATGAAGCCTGGATGTGAACACTGTACTAATCTACGTTGTAAACGTCAGTGATTTGTGAAGAAGAAGAAGGAAGAAGAAGAAGAAGGATGATGAAGAAGAAGAAGAAGAACTACAACAACAACAACAAAACGAAGAAGAAGAACAACAACAACACCAACAACAAAACGAAGAAGAAGAAGAACTACAACAACAACAACAAAACGAAGAAGAAGAAGAAGAACAACAACAACAACAAAACGAAGAAGAAGAAGAACTACAACAACAACAACAAAACGAAGAAGAAGAAGAAGAACAACAACAACAACAAAACGAAGAAGAAGAAGAACAACAACAACAACAACAAAACGAAGAAGAAGAAGAACTACAACAACAACAACAACAAAACGAAGAAGAAGAAAAGAAGAAGAACAACAACAAAAACGAAGAAGAAGAAAAGAAGAAGCCGAATAAGCAGAAAACCCTTGCAAAAGAAGAAGCAGAAGAATAAGAACCTGAAGAAGAAGAAGAAGAACCTGTTAAGAAGAAGAAGAAGAAGAAATCTTATGACGGTGGCAATTCTTATTTGAATTTCATCAAATGTGTAAAATGAGAAAATTGTTTTAAAGTTGACGTACATATTGTTGTATGAGACCTGGCTGCTTTGTCATGCCACCGCCGAATTTCATCTTCTCTTAGATCGTAAGTTCTTAACTGAAAGAGATGCAAATGATGGGCGCATAGGTGAAGTGTATTTAACCGAAAAGCATTGTTTATAATCTTATTTGTATAATTTATTGTTCCTTGTTCTTATTTCATGCTGGAATACCACATTTATGTTACTTTTCTCGTTGTTGTGATGTGTATGTGTTGCACTTCTTTCATCTCAGGCACTCACTGTTTGCAATGCCAATGGACAAGACCTCAGGATCAGCCTAAAAAATCATTTAAAAAAAGTTTATTTATCACTGGGCCCGCGGGGTGCCAGAGTATATTATTCAATAGAACAGGTAGAACGTTATGTCGCTAGCTTTCTTGAACTAATTTCAAATCAAAACATACCATGATGAACAGAACCCAAAGCAGAGAGCGTGATTCTGATGATCGGGCGTAAACTACGAGGGGTGATTGATAAGTTCTCGGCATAAGATACAAATACTTGAAACGCACAGTTGACATTAGGTTCATTTGTAGATCAGATTAAAGTAAGATTAAACACCACATTTCAAGAAATTAACTGCAACCAATTTTTTTTTAACAGGCTACTGAAGTAGTAAGGGGTGGCAGAAAGTGAGAAAATGGATAAAATTTCTGATCGAGCAGTCATTCGCTACCTCTACACCAAGGGCTTATCATCGAAGGAGATCCATGAGGATATGGTAGAGCCTCTAGGGGAGAGTGCCCCTTCTTACAGCACAGTGAAGAAATGGGCAGATAAATTCAAGCATGGAAGGGAGAGTCTGGAAGATGATCCCCATCCAGGAAGTCCAAGAACGGTAACCACCGATGAAACCACCGGCAGAATCCATGACATGATAATGGAGGATCGACGACTTCTTGAGCTGTACATTGATACTGAGTTAGGCATCTCCTACGAACGTGTTCATGCCATTATTCACAATGATCTTCAAACGACAAAGGTCTTTGCTCGATGGGTCCCGAAACTTCTTGAAGCTTATCACAAACGACAGCGTCTCACTTGTCAAGAGACAATCTTGGCCAATTTTCTGCAGATCCTGAAAAGTTTATTCAGCAATTTATGACTATGGGTGAGACTTGGGTTCATCATTTTCAACCAGAAACCAAAGAACAGTCAAAGCAGTGGAAACATCATGGATCCCCACCTCCAAAGAAAGCAAGGGTGGTTCTATCTGCAGGCAAAGTGATGGCTTCCATCTTTTGGGATTCACAAGATGTGCTATTGGTAGACTATCTTCAAAAGGGCAGAACGGTCACCGGGGTCTATTACGCTAATCTTATGAAGCAACTGCGGGTCAAACTGAAGGAAAAGCGTGGAGGGAAATTGACGAGAGGAGTCATCTTTCAGCAAGACAATGCTCCAGTTCACAAGTCGGAGGTGGCAATGGCTGCCATTCATGAATGCGGCTTCCAGCTTCTTGAACATCCCCCTTATTCCCCAGATTTGGCCCCTTCGGACTATTACCTGTTTACCAAACTAAAAAAGGAGCTCAGTGGTCGCAAATTTGCTTAAGATGATGACGTCATTCATGCTGTAGACCACTTCCTACTGGCACAAGATGCTGACTTTTACAAAGAAGAGATTCGTATGCTCCAGGATCGCTGGACTAAGTGCACAAACTTGCAAGGGGACTATGCTGAGAAATAACCCCAAAAAGTTGTCCACAAATAAACCGCTGTACCTTATACCGAGAACTTATCAATCAACCCTCGTGTCACTTGTTGAAATTCCCACACGTATCTTTATCTCATTCATCTCAGCTCCTAGCCATGCAAACCTCAACGGCTAATGCACAGGGTTCTTCATGCGATGTGTCCCTTCCAGAACGTTGTCCCTCTCACTGCCTCCCTTCCAGAACGTTGTCCCTCTCACTGCCTCCCTTCCAGAACGTTGTCCCTCTCACTGCCTCCCTTCCAGAACGTTGTCCCTCTCACTGCCTCCCTTCCAGAACGTTGTCCCTCTCACTGCCTCCCTTCCAGAACGTTGTCCCTCTCACTGTCTCCTTTCCAGAACGTTGTCCCTCTCACTGCCTCCCTTCTAGAACGTTGTCCCTCTCACTGCCTCCCTTCCAGAACGTTGTCCCTCTAACTGCCTCCCTTCCAGAACGTTTTCCCTCTCACTGCCTCCCTTCCAGAACGTTATCCCTCTCACTGCCTCCCTTCCAGAACGTTATCCCTCTCACTGCCTCCCTTCCAGAACGTTATCCCTCTCACTGCCTCCCTTCCAGAACGTTATCCCTCTCACTGCCTCCCTTCCAGAACGTTGTCCCTCTCACTGCCTCCCTTCCAGAACGTTGTCCCTCTAACTGCTTCCCTTCCAGAACGTTGTCCCTCTCACTGCCTCCCTTCCAGAACGTTGTCCCTCTCACTGCCTCCCTTCCAGAACGTTATCCCTCTCACTGCCTCCCTTCCAGAACGTTATCCCTCTCACTGCCTCCCTGAATGCAAATCGAGTCTTGCGCAAGTTGACCAGCGTCTCGCAATGACCAGACTTTGATTGAATCACGGTAAGTCTGAATGATTCAGACTTACCGTGATTTACCTTCTACTATCAGCCGCTCCAAAGTATCGTGTCTCTTGCTGTGGCCGAAGTACCTCAACTTTCTGATTTTGATGGTGTTTACAAGCCAGTTCTCTGCAATGCCTAAACCCCATGAATATGCCCAATCAAAAATATTATGTCGCTATTGTAACTGTCACTGCGAGAATGAGTTATACGTATACCAGCTATTTAATTGTTATTAAATTGTTATCAATTGCTATTGATAAGCAGCGAGGAAACGTTTCTTATTACTATACGTATACCAGCTATTGCTGTAATGAATACGCAGTGAGGAAACGTTTCTTATTACCATATGTATACCAGCTATTGCTGTATAAGCAGTGAGAAAACGTTTCTTATTACTATAAGTATACCAGCTATTGCTGTAATGAATAAGCAGTGAGGAAACGTTTCTTATTACTATACGTATACCAGCTATCGCTGTAATGAATAAGCAGTGAGGAAACGTTTCTTATTACTATACGTATACCAGCTATCGCTGTAATGAATAAGCAGTGAGGAAACGTTTCTTATTACTATACGTATACCAGCTATTGCTGTAATGAATAAGCAGTGAGGAAACGTTTCTTATTACTATACGTATACCAGCTATCGCTGTAATGAATAAGCAGTGAGGAAACGTTCTTATTACTATACGTATACCAGCTATCGCTGTAATGAATAAGCAGTGAGGAAACGTTTCTTATTACTATACGTATACCAGCTATTGCTGTAATGAATAAGCAGTGAGGAAACGTTTCTTATTACTATACGTATACCAGCTATCGCTGTAATGAATAAGCAGTGAGGAAACGTTTCTTATTACTATACGTATACCAGCTATCGCTGTAATGAATAAGCAGTGAGGAAACGTTTCTTATTACTATACGTATACCAGCTATTGCTGTAATGAATAAGCAGTGAGGAAACGTTTCTTATTACTATACGTATACCAGCTATCGCTGTAATGAATAAGCAGTGAGGAAACGTTTCTTATTACTATACGTATACCACCTATCGCTGTAATGAATAAGCAGTGAGGAAACGTTTCTTATTACTATACGTATACCAGCTATTGCTGTAATGAATAAGCAATGAGGAAACGTTTCTTATTACTATACATATACCAGCTATCACTGTAATGTATAAGCAGTGAGGAAACGTTTCTTATTACTATACGTATACCAGCTATTGCTGTAATGAATAAGCAGTGAGGAAACGTTTCTTATTACTTCGTTTAGCCTGTATTATGCAGTGTAACTCTGACATAGCTAAACAGCGGAAGGAGCCAGTTTAGGATCATGTTTAGGATTAGGGGTTTCACTAATCAGGCTCTAGGGTTGACTGACCAATCAAATGCCTTCTTTGGGTCACGCTATCTAAACCTCATAAAGGGCAGAATGTCGGACGGGCCTGCGTGCCCAGTTCTTAACCCTTTTGAAATAAGGATCAATTAATCATGTAAAACCTCACGCTGCTACTCCAACCATGATCTGAAAGGTTTAGTTTGAAATGAAATCTGAGCCGCCTTTGTTGAACCACAGCTTAGTCGGTTAGTGACAACTTCCAACGTTCTCTTGACCCAACAACTATAATGTTAACATAGTACTTGATCTGTGAACAGTTTTGATCTGTGAACAGTTTTTATCTGCGAACGGTTTTGATCTGTGAACGGTTTTGATCTGCGAACAGTTTTGATCTGCGAACAGTTTGGTTTTTTAAAAAACTGTTACCAGGTTTCAAATGTTATGTCAGTTCCTTGTCTGTCAATATGTAAGGTAAAACCAAGCTTTTCAAGGGCCAGAGTGCAAAGATTTGTCTCAGAGTATTAAAAAGTGCATGGACCAGCCTCCCATGGCAGCTCATTGTTCATTATTAATATCCCAGAGTTCTAAAACTTGAATGACGTAGTCTTACGAGATTTCTTCATTTACAAAATACATATAATCCTAGAAATAGTTTATACAGTCTTTCGCTTCTTTTCACTTTCTGTCAATTCTCAGGGTAGAAATGTTGACACTCTCATTTTTTTTGGTCTCAGAAAACCATGACACTGACTTAAGAATAAACGTGTTGGGAAAACATATTGGTGAGGGGGGGGGGGGTCATTATGTCGCTATTGTATCTGTAACTGCGAGAATGGGATATACGTATACGTATATCGCTGTAATGAAAATACTTGGCATCAAGTGGAACGAATTCAAGAACAACGCAGAGATCATGAGTGAATAGGAAAAGGAGATGGACATATGTTGGTCACTTGATGAGAAGAAATGATCAGAGAATCCCAAAACAAGCTATCAAGTGGAACACAACAGGCCGAAGAAAAAGAGGCAGACCGCGTGAAACTCTGAAGAGGACAATGTTAAGAGAGGCCAAATTAACAGGCATAAAATCCTTTGATGAGGTTGAAAGATTCGCCGAAGACAGGAAAAATTGGCGAACTACCTTGCGAGCCCTATGTGACGTTTAACGGCACGGGAAGGATATAAGAAGATAAGATAAGATATCGCTGTAATGAATAACCAATGAGGAAACTGGATTATCCAGTTTAACTCTGACATAACTGAACAGCAGAAGGAGCCGGTTTAGGATCATATATATATATGTACCTAAGCAATGCCGTTTTTCTCCCCCCAGTGACATAGTGATGGTCGTTCCAAGATATGCTTTAGAAACCCGCTTAAATGACCGTTGTTCTAGACTGCTCTTGCAGGCACCGAATCGTTTATTATGAATAGTACCAAAATTCTGTTTGGTAGATAGTCGTTTATATATGTACGTAGTTGCTTTATGTAGTCATTGATATATTATGTAGTTAGTTTCTGTAGTCATTCATATATGTACGTAGTTACTTTCTGTAGCCATTTATATATGTGTATAGTTGCTTTCTGTAGTCATTTATATATGTACGTATTTACTTTCTGTAGCCATTTATATTTGTATATAGTTGCTTTCTGTAGTCATTTATATATGTACGTAGTTACTTTCTGTAGCCATTTATATATGTTTGTAGTTGTTTTTTGTAGTCATTTATATATGTATGTAATTACTTTCTGTAGTCATTTATATATGTAAGTAGTTACAGAAAGTATTGAATGCATGGATAATAGTGAAATGTTAATGTTATACTTTAATTTTATTTTTTGTCTCTCAGCCTTCCAATGTTAGATATGATTGATTATATGAATATTTGTAGAATGACTGGAACAGAGTGAAAGTTGTATGATAAAGGGCAGAATATTAGACAGGCCTGCGTGCCCAGTTCTTAATCCTTTGGAAATAAAAATCAATAAAGATCAATCAGTCGTTGTAATGTGTTGAGAAAACAAACTTGTCAAAAGTTCAATTCAACCTAGTCAAGGGATACAACCACCGTAGGGTTATGGGCAGATACATTATAGTACAAATATAAGTTATCTCCCTTAATAATAAAATTACACAATTTAACATTGGGTAGCTACGGCCGTAAATGTCGAAGAAGAAGAAGTGTGATGTGGTGTTAGTGCCTATATTTTCCTTGGCCTGGTGGCACACTGGATGATACTCCGGTCGTCTTTTCCTTCTCCAACTCCAGAGACAACCAGGTACCCAATAATTAGTGTATAAGTATTATAACTATACACGAAGCACTGCAGTAAAGCTGTGATACCAAAATATATAAACTAGGAAAAAAGTAGAAACAGCTTTATTACTTAACGTTTACAACGATGTGACGTTTCGGTGCTAGCCTTCATAAAACAAACACAAACAGGGCAAAGAACCAGAGAGAGGAGACAAAGTATAGATTCACATGAATTCTATGTTAAATAAATAATTTTAAAAATGAAAAAAAAACATGAAAAATGGAAGACTTAGCTTCAGTCTTGGAAGAACACGTGTTGAAACTCGTATGCACGTTTCCAATAGCGCAATTGATATGCGATCGTTGCTACATTCAAAATGCGTTCGTTCTGAAAGGTGCAAAAATGTGCATGGTTGAATGTAGAAAATAGTTTAATGGAGACTTGTGGTGATAGTAGATAGTAGATGATGGTAGTGAATGGATAGAGATTTGTGATGTTTGATATTAAAGGATGGTAGTGAATGGAGAGCAGTCTAGTTAGAGAAGGTGAAATAAATGATTAGGTTGTGGTAGAGGGGTTGTAATGTGATGATGCATGAAGGTTCTAAACTATGTGCAACAAGTGAAAATGGAGCTTATAGGAGAGGGAGTATGATTGTAGAAGACTATGTGTAGCTGAATAACGAGTTCAAACCGTGTGGTTCCACCGTTCCATAGTGCTGAATGTAGCGGTTCTCAAGCGCTAGGCGGCTTGTGTCATCTGCGTAACATTGTTTGATGGCTGTAACCAGAAAATCAGATTTGCCTCTATGGTCACTGAAATGATTCGGGACTGGTTTCGAAGCATGCTGGGTGATATCGTACAGATGTTTCTGTATTCGGCCGCCTAGCATGATGCCAGGTTCACTAATATAAGTTATCTGCATATTTTGCATATGATGACATAGATGACATTACGGGACTCGCATGTGAATCCCTCATGGAGAGTCAGGATAGTTTTAGGAAAGGTGATTGTTTTCGTTTCCCAGACCAAGAGAAATGATACTGGACAGTCTGACGGGATGGTGTGAGAGGAGATCACCAACTGAACTGATGGCCTGAATGAAGGATCGGGTACTCTGGAGAAGTATAATAGCCAACGCCAGTCGGCACGGCACCTGATGATGATGATGATGATGATGAGACTACAGGGCAAGTAACACAGCGAGAGCGGTTACATTTTCAGGTGCCAACATACGAGTATGTAAGGCTCCGCTTGAAGTGGCTGTGGACGAGGACGTCCTTAAGATTTGGCTCACGCGTGTATGCTAATAAGGGTGGATCTGAGAAGATGTCACGGGTGTCAGGGTCGAGCTGGATTAGTGGCAGATGAAGATAAAGAATTTTCTTAACCATCTAACCATGCGGGTGGAAAGGCAGTAAAAAGCCTGTTACTTCATCTGACAGAGTTAAGTTAGTACTGCCTTTCCAGCCGCATGATCAGATGGTTTATGATTTCTTTAACATAGGATTCATGTGAATCTATACTCTGTCTCCTCTCTCTAATTGTTTGTCCTGTTTGAGTTTGTTTGATGAAGGCTCAGGTCGAAATGTCACATCGTTGTAAACGTTCAGTGATAAAGCTGCTCCTACTTTGTTCCTAGTTTATACAGGTGGCCGGTACTACAGCTTGATGACCTGGGCACCTACAGCCGAATTCAAACCACAGGCCTTTTGCAAGAGACAGAACTGCACTGGTTACTTCCCTACTCAGAAGTTCAACTCAGTATCAGATATATATATATATATATATATATATATATATATATATATATATTGCAAATTAGGGACCATTACATTTTCCTGCGACTTCTTATGCCAGAGAAATTCACACACGCACACAGAGAAACAAAAGGAAAGAGAGTGAGGAACAGAGAGAGAGAGAAAGAAAGAGAAAGGGGATGAGAAACAGATAGAGAGAAACAAAGAGAAAGGGGTTGAGAAACAGAGAGAGAGAGAGAAACAAAGAGAAAGAGAGTGAGAAACAAAGAGATATAGAGAAACAAAGAGGAAGGGGATGAGAAACAGAGAGAGAGAGAGAGAGAGAGAGAAACAAAGAGAAAGGGAGTGAGAAATAGAGAGAGAGAAAAAAAAAGAGAAAGGGAGTGAGAAACAGAGATAGACAGAGATAGAAACAGAAATAGTGTGCATGAGAGAGAGAGTGTGTGTGATAGAGAGAATATGAGAGAGAATGTGAGTGTGTGTGAGAGAGAGATAATGTGAGACAGAGACAGAAACAGAGAGAACAGAGACAGAAACAGAGAGAAAGAGAGAGAGAACATAAATAGAGAGAGAGGGAGAGAACAGAGACAAACAGAGAAATAGAGAGAGAGAAAACAGAAACAGAAACAGAGAAATAGAGAGAGAACAGAGACAGAAACAGAGAAATAGAGAGAGAGAGAGAGAGAACAGAGACAGAAACAGAGAAATAGAGAGAGAGAGAGAACAGAGACAGAAACAGAGAAAAAGGGAGAGAGAACAGGCAGAAACAGAGAGAAAGAGGTAGAGAACACAGACAGAAACAAAGAGAGAACAGAGACAAAGAGAGAGAGATAGAGAGAACAGAGGCAGAAACAGAGAGAAATAGAGACAAAACGAGACAAAAACAGAGAGAAAGAGAGAGAGAGAACAGAGACAGAAACAGAGAGAAAGAGAGACAGCAGCGACAGAAACAGAGAGAGAGAGAGAATATAGACAGAAACAGAGAGATAGAGAGAGAGAGAACAGAGATAGAAACAGAGAGAGAGAACAGAGACAGAAACAGAGAGAAAGAGAGAGAGAGCAGAGACAGAAACAGAGAGAGAGAGAACATAGACAGAAACAGAGAGATAGAGAACATAGAGAGATAGAGAGAGAACAGAGGCAGAAACAGAGAGAAAGAGAGAGAGAGAGCAGCGACAGAAACACAGATAGAGAGAGAGAACATAGACAGAAACAGAGAAATAGAGAGAGAAAGAGAACAGAGATAGAAACAGAGAGAGAGAGAGAGAGAGAGTAGAGGCAGAAACAGAAAGAAAGAGAGAAAGAACATAGACAGAAACAGAGAGAGACTGTGTGTGAGAGATAGTGTGTGTGTGTGTGTGAGAGAGAGAGAGAGAGAAAGAAAGTGAGAGAGAAACAGAGAAAATGCAGTACAGAAAACAAACAGAAATGTAACTAGCAAATATATGACGAATTGAATAGTATACACACAAACACACACAAATAAAGAGAAAAAAACTACATAAAAATAACAGATTAAATCCTAAATAAATACAGAAACAGACAAAAAAAAACTTTCTGCAGAAACAGAATCAAAAACAAAATGATAAACCAAGTCCCAGATCAGCCTTCACTTCCTGTCAGTCTTTAAATGCAAAAAAAAAACTGGCTTACACTAAGCTTACACTAAACCAAAGTGTGGAGAGGAAATATACAAAATAATGAAGTTGAGGAGAAAGCAAAAAAAAAAAAAAATCATAGAGAAGTGTGAAGAATGTTCAAACAAAAAAAAAAAAAAAGAAGATCAAGGCAGTAAAACTCACTGGCGTAAGAAAATAAATGCAACGGATTTGTGAGTCGTTGGCGGCTGTCAGGGGAAATAAACCATGAAAATACCTAGACCAGTGCTTCTCATGATTATTCGGGATACCGCCCCCTTTTCTCCCAGGTCGTATATTCAGTACTATTTCTCCCCCCCCCCTTTCTACTGCTTCTTTTTCCCTCAGGGCTTCCTTATTGTCCCATTTTTTTATTCCCTTCCCTCCCCCCTTTTTAACATTGATCCTTTTTCTTTCATTGTTCCCCCGTCTGGTTTTTTACAACGCCCACAGGAGGGCGCTATCGCCAACTTTGGGAAGCACTGACCCAGACAGATGAATACCGAATCTGTGGTAAATTTTTGGCTTCAGAGAGCCTGGCATACTGTCAAAGGCGTAGTACCGCATTCGTGTTTATAATGTAAAAGGTCAAACAGGCTATAAGTGTTAGACATATGATGATTTACAAGTATGTCTAGTGTGATATACAAGAGCAGCTTTTCATGATATGAAGAAGATATTAAAAAAAAAAAAGATGATACATCTAAAATCGAAGAAAAAGAGTATTACAATGCATTATAGTGCCAATATGTACTCTATATACAGAGCATCTCGGCAGCTATATAGACCACAATGGTGACACCAGAAAAGAAATTCGAATTCGAATTCCCAAAGCAGCATTGATCTTCAAGAATCTTGAGAACATAGAAAAGTTATAAGCATAAAAACCAAGTTAAGATTATTCAATTCAAATATAATATCTACCCTCATTTATGCATGTGAAAGCTGGAAAACAACTAAAGAAATACACAATAAATTAGACTCTTTCGAAAACAAACGCCTAAGGAAGATACTCGGTATAAAGTGGAATGAATTCAAGAACAACGCAGAGTTCAGACAGATGAGCAAACAACAACCTGTCTCATGGTTGATCAGAACAAGAAGATGGACATATGTCGGTCATGTGATGAGAAGAAACAATCAGAGAATCCCCAAACAGGTATCAAATGGAGCACAACAGGCAGAAGAAAAAGAGGTCGACCACGTGAAACTCTAAAGAGGACATTGTTAAGAGAAGCCAATTCAGTGGGCATAACATCCCTTGACGAGACTGAAAAACTCGTCGAAGACAGGACATCTTGGTGAACTACCATGCGGGCCCTATGTGACGTTTAACGGCACGGAAAGGATGTAAGATACAGAGTATGGTTATGAAAACTTTGAAATTAGCAAACAGATGGTAAAGAAATAAGAAGAAACGGAGACTTAAGTTTGGAGATAGACAGAAAAGCGAATGAAGAGGTCCTCAGAGAACTTTCAGAACAACGAAAACTATTTGAGGTTATAAGAAAAAAGACAGTTAACAAATTCCTGGACAAGTCATGAGAAGACAGAAGGAAAGAACCTAGTACGAGGTAATTACTGGAAAACTCAAGGGTAAAAGATGGAGAGAAAAGTCAAGTTGCATGGTAAAAGAAAAAGCATTTGAATTTATCAAAAGCAACAAAGACAGCACAAGAATCGCCAGTGCTATCCTGTATGATCCATAATGTAATGTAATAGTGGAATTATTATTTTCTTTCTCTTTTTTTTTACTATTTGTATTTTCTGTACCTCAACTGCAGATTATTATCTGTTAATAATATTCTGCAGCTGAATCTCTTGTAGAAACAGTTCACGCAGAAACTTCGAGAAAGATCTGAAAAACATATATAAACAAGTTCTATATATATAACCATATTTTCGCATCTCTCTCTCTCTCTCTCTCTCTCTCTCTCTCTCTCTCTGAACCTTAAGTGCCCAGGGCACATGGGGCTTCCGCAAGGGTTTTCCACAAATGCCTGTCATTCGCCTTTTTTTCTGCTCTTGTCCAGGTGAGCCCTCTATTGCTCAGCATCCTTTCTGTTGTTCTTCTCCATGTCTCTTTTGGTCTACCCCTACTTCTGAACGGAAGCAAGGGAAAAAACAAATTTTCGCATATACATCCATAAAATGTACATACAGGTAGACATAATAATCAAATGTAACCAAAAAAAAAATGTAAGAAAGTTAGAACGTAATTTTTAAATAAAACTATTCCATTTCATAGCTTTTGCACATAAAATGAAATGTAATGTATGTAACAACGGTTATATAATATAACTCTATCATAACGACACACTAAATGCAATGCGGAGACACATATTACTATTGCAAAAACACAGACAGTAACAGATAAATCCATGGCTAGAGTTAAGCGCGCGAACACACACACACACACACACCACACACGCACGCTACAAGATGTGAAGCCTCATGCAAATAATCAGATCACGTCAGACGTTGCTTATGCAACATACTCCATGTCCCCACGTCTGGTGTAACGTTCCGTAGGGTGTCTCCCCTTGACGCTTCTCAGCTCCACCGGGTCCCTTTTTCTGTAGGCAGTGGCCTGAATGCAAGGAGGAGTGACAGGGCAGTCCTTGGTCGACGCCATTTTGATATTCAAGGAAGTCCTTCCCCGTGGCGGGTGTCTGCTCTGGCAACAGGACCCGGATAAAAGTCTGGTAACTCTGGGAGACAAAACAAGCGACGCAAACACGTATAACCCCAGGAGACATTGGAAGATTAGCGAGGTTATCCTCAGTGGAGGAAGTGACGTCACTATCCCGGCGACGCCGATAGTCCACGTTACTGACGTCACTACTGCGACCCGGAAGTAAAAGTTCACATGTTTCTCATCCGTGGCATTCGTTTCTATATCTTTGTTGTGGCGCAGACTGCTCGTCGTCATGCAGAACAGAACCGTGACAATAACCATCGTCACCAGGAGAGGTAGAAAAAACGATAACCATAACACTGTGCTCGAAGACAGCAAGCAAACCGTGCCACCACCACCATAACCAAATGTACGCCATGTCAGTCTTCGAGAGCCGTGGACAGCAACGACTGCGCCAACAACGGCTAAGGGTATGAAAATGGTAAAGCAACAGTAGTAAGCGAACCATCTGTTCTCCCTTGTAACTTTTGTCGATAGGTGCATGGTGGTAAACATGGCGTACACGTGGTAAGAGCATATGATGAGCGCGCAGAACACACAGAGGGTAAAATAGTGTAGGGCTGCTCCCAGGACAGCACACAGCCTGCTCATGTCATCCACGAGATAGCCAATCAGAAGCGACGTCTGAGAAGATAACAGGCAGACGACAAGGATCATGTTGTTCTTGCCGGAAAGCGATCTTAGCACCGAATACACTAGAAACACAACGAAACAGATGAACAAGCACAGAATCGATACTGCCAGCGTCACGGTAGCCAGCGTCTTCTCTTCCGACGACGCGCTGAGATCCTTAAACTTCTTGACGAAGTCTGAAAGACAAATAGTGACGTTGCCGTTAAGATCAATGACGTATTGGTTGCTGCCCAAAACAGCACCTCCCCAAGTCAGAGTTAGGTTGCTGTCATATCCAGCAACCGAATACTCGTGAGGCAGGAGCCGAATACGAGGACAGCTAAGCAGGCCGGTCACGCGAATACTGGGTGGGCTTTGGCTGTCACGTGAGACAGTGGGGTCAGGTGTTGTAGTGCCAACTTTTCTTGTGCCATCTGGAACAGTTAATGAAAGATATTTTAACAGCAAAAGTATTCAAGGGCAGACTACTTTCACTACCACCCATTCACTTCACAACCACTATCAGGTGCTAGAACGCACAATATCCATTACTAAAACAAACAGAGACATCACATTTCCCATTTTCAACTCTGAAAATGCCAAATTCGTCACAGATAGCACTATCATAATGGCAAGTATGCCGACACTGGCCAAGACCCTATTCTGTCTACTCTCAGTACTCTTCATAACATACTGCTGGGATTTACATTGTCATCAAGACAATGAACAACACAATTGTAATCTGCTGAGAAAACAAAGGAGTCAGTCATTCCGTCTACGATCTGATGCTTTCAAAACAAGTTACGTATTTATTAAAGAACTAGTTACTGAAGGCTTCTAGGGTGCAGTTACAGACAGATACTGTAACACAGTGATTCTCACAGTCCCGGGTCCACATCCTCTCTTTTTTTTTTCAACCCAGGCTGTCCCCAAAATCCCTCCCCCCCCCCCCTATGTACTAAATCATGATCCTGAGAAGATTTTCAGCCAATCTGTCATTTGCATGTCCCTTGCAGAACTTTGCCTTCCTAACAAATAATATAATATAATAATTTATAATTATATTATAATATATACATTCTATAAGTATATATAAATATATACTACTATAAGTTATATAATTATATATTTTATAAATAATTATATTATAATATATATATATATCCAATAAGTATATACTATATATATACCATACGTTATATAACTATATACTCCTGTCGGCCTCTCGGTTGTAAGCAAGATGCTCTGCTGCTAATGCAGCCATTCACAGATCATCAACCCTGCCTTAAAGCCATCTTCGCCTTGGTCTTCCTCTCTTTCTTTTTCCCATGATGTACCCTTCCAACACGGTCTTCTCTAAATTCTCATGACGTTTAATATGTCCAAAATATTTAAGTTTTCTCTATTTAATCCTCTTTACTAGCCAAACTTCTTCAATATTAAGTTCTTGTGGTATAGATATATTTGTTCTTTTTTGTATCCATGATATTTGAAAGACTCTCTGCAGCATTTACATTCAAAGGTATTTATGTGTTTCTCAGCTATTTTGTTAAGTGTCCAGGTCTCACACGCATATGTTGGGATGGGAAAGATGCATGCCCTTAAAAATCTTATTTTTGTAGTTCTGTCTGTTCCTCTCCATAGATTCTTTAGTTGATTTACTTTCTGAAGAGCGATAGATGTCCTCCTTTTAATTTCCCTCTTTGCATCTCCACTACTAGTTAGTAGTGATCCGAGATATTCAAAAGTCTCCACTTCTTCCAGTTTTTCCTCATTGATACATATTTCAGCTGCCTTGTTTGTTTTGTCAGTTGTCGTCAATTTAGTTTTCTTCGAATTAAGATAAAAGTTTTGCTCTTCATTAATTTTCGCTCGTACATTCTCTTAATGATGGTGATTATTGAAAGCTAAGACAACAGAACAAACAAAACTTCCTCCTCTAGACAGTGCACTTTGTCCACCTACCTTTCCTCTGTTTTAGCTGGCTGTTGGACACGATGACAACACAAGTGGTCAGTGTCTGTAGCGATGGTCGTCTTAAAGGATGCATCAAATGCCAGGCTGATTCACTTGGAAATGCCTGGAAATGGGGGGGGGGGGGAGAGAGAACAAAAACAAAGAAATTAATAATCACGTGAAAATAAGTTTCTTCGTTCATTTAATCTCTATCATTTTGACCGGCGCTTCTCAAAATAGGAAGTACAACCCATTGGGGCTGATGGGAAGACATGGGAAGGCGATGAGGGAAGCGGGAGCTACATGGAGTATCAGAACCCAATGAGCAAACCACCCCCCCCCCTCCCCCCCAAAAAAAAGTTTTGGAGGACGATAGAGATGTGAGCTAGGAGTCGAAGCGGCAGCAACGCGAAAAGGTTTTGGAATGAACTGTAGGTTAGAGGTGATGGCTATGAAGGCACCTTGGGGATATGGCGCTTGTGCATATATTTTCCTTGACCCGCCAGCACGGTACAGAACCACGTGGTCATCATCACACCTGGCTGCCCTTCCTTCCCCCGGCTCCTGAAGAACCCAGCTACCCATTTCTGCACCCTGGATGAATGGGGCGCCTTCAGTCGGATTCGAACCAGTGATCTTCGCTGTGAGAGACTGATGCACTAACCACTTCTCAGACGGTAAATTTAGACTGTACTAAAACAAGAACTGAAATATACACGCGCACAGTACGTTGATGCTGACCTGGTTTTAAACCAGTCTTCTACATGTACCTGGTGCTGTGTACTACAAACTCCAAACACACTGAAAACATCAATGACGAGAGGTAAACGCTGCCGGTGCTGAGGCAACGGGCACTAATCTTAAAAAGCAACAGCGCCAGTTCGTTTTTCCTTATGGGGGAAAACCCCCCATTGGTTTACAAAGACGTAAACATCAGGAATTCTTATTTGTAAATGAGATTCAGCACTGAGATATATTTACCATACATAAGTAAACACATGATACGAGGCAGTCTTCCTCGCTGTAATACAGCTCAGTTCTTTTAATGCACCAGTTGATTACTTTAACTCAGCGATTCTCAATCTTCTTTGCTAGCGTGGCCCTGCACACGTTTGCCTTATTTGTGAACTGCGTGATCTAGTGGTGGATGGGTGTATGTGTGTACATTGTGATCTAGTGGTGGATGGGTGTATGTGTGATGACTCACGTTATTTAAATAGTGACAGCTCAACATACAACAACATCCAAATAAACGAACACCTCGCACTGACCCTGGCCACTTCTCAAGAACTGCATTGAAGAACAGGTCCAAGCAGAAGTACAGCTCCAATATCTCACATATATTTATTTCATATTTTAATCATTTTCTCAGCACTAAAATAGACAGGTAAGAAGAACTCGTATAGTTTCATATGTCCGTCCTCCGGCTTCCATGCAGGTGCTCTCTCTCAAAAAGTCTCGCCAAGACAACAACAACAACCAACAAAAAAAAAAAAACCTTCTCGTGACGTATTTTAAAAAAAACAGGACCCAGTCACATGATCAAATGTCATATTTTCGTCACTTGATTGAACGTGTCTTGTAGTAGGGCCTGATAGGCTATCCATTCTTATATATTTATATAATTTTTTAAAAATTCACTTACTATATACTTGTTTTTTTCTTTGTTTTTTTTTAATTTCCATAACACCATTAAGGTAGGTACCCTACCTTAGCCGCCCCCCCCCCCCCGGTGTAAGGAGTAGATAACAAAGCAAGCAGTTGTCCGGTTTGATTGGCAACCCCACTGGCTTTTACGGAAATGCGCAGTCCTGCGAGTCCGTCGCTGATCAGGATAGAAGACGAGAAGATAGAAGTTGCAGAGGTCGGGATTCCATATGCTGAGCAGGTTAGAGGCCAGCGACCGCTGGGAGCTGTGTGATTGTTCAGGCGTGAATGAGGGAAGTCATTCGTTAGATAGGAACAGATATGTGTAGTCTAATTCTGTGCGATTTACAATCAGAGCTGAGCCCATAGTGTTAAAGGAAACATTTTAATGATTTGATGATGCATATCGGCAGATATTTAACATCACGTACATAAGATTCATTTTGATTCTTGCTACCTTGTAAGTTGACATTTCTGTAAATACAAGAGATCAGGATTTCATGAAGGATTGTTATTTCGTGTTCCTATTCATTGGTGTAAAGTGTCAATACGTTAGGTGTGAATATATAGTAGAATCACCCTTCAATCACTTGGTATAACAACGATATTAAAAAAAAATAAAAGATTGAACATCTTCCCCTTCAATCCAATGTCATATTCTCCTACACCGGTTTAGGTCGCGTACCTGAGGCCGAGAATCATTGTCTTAACTAATGTTGAAATACCTGGAAAGATTTGCTCCATGATCTAGTCACGATGCTAAATGTGGCCTGCTGGGCTTGTAGCAGGTCACTCTGCAGCTGTCCTTGGTCGGCAGCACCGTCGCTGACCACCAGGGCGTAGACCGCCAGAACTGTGGACATCTGGCTGCACCTACCATCAGGTTCTGTTGTGTTGAAAGCCATGGCAAAGTCCTGCAGAATATGGATATCAGTGTAGCATGACCGTGTAAGTAATGATTATTGTTGTTGTTGTTGTTATTATTATTATTAATGAATATGATTATGAAAATATACCGTAAACAAAATAGTAACATCGAATAGCGACAGAGAAAAGTGGATAGGAAAGGAAGAGAAAGGTATACAGCTTCAATGACACGGGAACAAGACGTGGGCAAAAATAAACAATGGAAACAGTGAATAGAAAAATATGAGACTCAGTGACGCTGAGATATAGGTATTACAAAGGAAGGACGCTAGAAAGTAGGATGGTCCAGTGATAACAAAACGGTGAATGGACGTTGACACGTGTAAACAATAGAAAAGACGACGACGAATAGAAGAAACAGACATAATGAAAAAACGAGGACACAATAAAACCTCCGACATGAAAGAGCAAGATAATGACTTAGGTAAATAACAATTGTATAGATGAAACTGACGCAGACTGACACGCCTTAGGACGCGATTGTACACGGTTTTTAAATAAAGGAGTGACCAACTCGGCCAGCTGAGCAGTTAAATATTTAGAGGTGTGGCTTATTGGACAATTGACTTACGAGAGATAAGTCTTGGGGAAGTTGGAATGACGGACAGTCAGAACGCTCATGGGAACCAGTGTACATCTGAAGGGTGGAGATAAAATACTTATTGGTTAATCCGTTAAGGTGGACTTGAAGATAAAAAGGCGAACGAAGAGACTAAAGACGAAGAAGAAGAACCAAGAAGTTCGGAAGTAGAGGAGAGGAAGAAGTACGGAATTAGAAGAGAGAGGAGACAGAGGAGGGAGATCATCAGAACACCGTCGGTCCGGCAAGTAGCGACTGACCAGCACTACAAGAAGGATGGTCAGTGCACGTGGACAGTCAGGAGTGAAGAAAGAAGGTCCGACCAAAACAGCCGAGAAGCCATCAGATGAGAGATAAGAACAGAAGTCCAGAGAAGAGGCAAGTAAACTTTGCTCGTTAGTACACTGCGATTGAGAGACAGTAGAGGAAGACCGTCAGAAGAAATCAGAAGACAGACAAGAGAAGAAAGAGGACGAGACGATATAAAATCAGAAGTAGTGTTAGACGGAAGATGGTTTTCAAGTGATTCAAGTGATTAAGAAGAACTGACACTTTTGAAACTTCGAGAACAGTGATTTTTGACTAGAAACTAGTTGACCACGTGTTTCAGATGGAATATAGTACAGAGTTTAGAATTGTACTCGTATCATGTGCAGAGTATTTTGAAGTTGAAAACTTGCATCATGTAGAATATGATAGAGTTTGATATTGTGAACAAATGATTAAGTGATGTTATCAACAATACATCTTGAACTTATTTGTGAGAAGTAAATGAATTCTGTAGAGAACATTTCATCGGACTTGTTCTGCTCTGATCTAGTGAAATTGTAATATTTGTGAAACCTGTGGTGTTTTAATCAAAAAGAGCATCTTTCAGCTTCAATTCTATAATATGGAACTATTCAGAAATATATGATTCACAACTTGTCAATATTATACTGGTGCCGTCAATAATCAGGCTTGAATCATCCCTATTCATAGACATTAGGTGGCTAAATTCGGCTGCAATTATCCCTACTCACTCACTCACTCACTCACTCAGACATGTGTTCAACACTACGTTTGACATTTACCATACGTGGACCAGCTAATTAAGCAGTTATCAGTCACAGAGACCGTTTGACTAATAACCCAGTATAAGATCAAGTCATATGTTAGCCATCATTCATTGGCTATTCCCAGAGGCGAGTCCCCGTCTCTCTCTCTCACTCTCTCTCTCTCTCTCTCTCTCTCTCTCTCTCTCTCTCTCTCTACATAACCGAAAGACTTCCTGTGTTTTGAAGTAGTTTTTTTCTGTTTAGATCCCATTACAAGAGATAGTCAGTTAGCCAAAGTTTAACGACCTAACATTTATGAATAGGGATGATTGCAGCATAATTTAGCTGTGTTAAAAACAGACTGACGAACATTGGGACGGACGGATAATTATAATACAAAAATTGATTATTCACGCTTGTGTGTTTTTGTGTGTGTGTATGAGAGAGATAGAGAGAGGGAGAGAGGGAGGGAGAGAGAGAGGGAGGGAGAGAGAGAGGGAGGGAGGGAGAGAGAGGGAAGGAGAGAGAGGGAGAGATAGAGAATATGTAACTTATGATACGTGTTTGAATAGGTATGTTTTCAGGTGCAGAAAATGTAATCGTCATGAAGAGGGAAGAGGGAAAGAAATACGTGAGTGAGAGGAAAGAGAGAGAAAAAGAGAGAGGAAAGGAGAGAGAGAGGGAGAGAGAAAGAAAAGAGTGAAATAGTGAGAGATAGCAGAAAGAAAGACAGAGCAGCGAAAAGACAGAGAAAAAGAGAAAAGAGAGAGACAGAGACAGAGAGAGAAAAGGCAGAGAGAGAGAGAGAGAGAGACAAAAGGAGAGAGAGTAGGAGAGAGAGAATGAATGAATGATCTTTATTTTTTAAAAAGTAAAGAATTGGGCACGCAATCCCGTCTTACATTCTGCCCTTCATCACTCCATCTTTCATTCTTCCCATACACTCGATTTAATACAATTTAATACAAATTACATCAGGCTGTTGGGGACACATCAAAAGAGTGCAAATCTAAACTATTACATTCACAGTATAAGAGAAGAATGGAGAGAAACAGACGTTATTTTCAAAGGGTTAAGAATTGCGCACGCAGGCACGTCTACCATTATGTCCTTCATCATACAACCTTCATTCAGTCACAAATATTCAGCATTTGTTATTGAACATAATATACATGATAAAGCAAAAAATGAAAAGTAAATAATTAATAAACCTTTTCTTTCCATACACTCCACATTTTGCTTTATGTAACTACATGAAATAACTGAATTACATTCTCACATTCAATGTAAACTAACACATTTTTGGAACAGCAATATAACGGATACGTAATCAAGCCATATATTAAACTAATTTGGACTTTGAAAACGAGGAAGAACTAGATTTACTTGGAGAAGAGAAACTATAACAGTGCTCAGAGACAAGGGATACACATGGAAGGAAGCAGAGAATAATTCCAAGAATAGGGATGACTGGAGAGCCTTTATCTGTGGCCTATGCTCTCAAGGGGGTGAAAGATGATGATGATGATGATGATGATGATGATGATAGACTTTGATAGTACATACACCTATACATGGACACCATCAGTACATGCATACGTATGTGTATATGCACATGTTTGTGTATAAATGTGAATGTATGTATATATGTACATGTGTGGATGTGTTTGTATATATGCACATGTCTGTGTATAAATGTGAATGTATGTATATATGTACATGTGTGGATGTGTTTGTATATATGTCGTATATGTGTGTGAATATATGTATGCATGTACACATACAGACATGTGAACATACACACGTGTATGTACAAGCACATACATCAGTCAGTCAGTCGTTTGCATGTCCCTTGCAGAACCTTGCCTCCCTAACAGCACTCCTGTAGGCCTCTCGGTTGTGAGAAAGATGCCCTGCTGCTGATGCGTCCATTTACAGATTATCAACGATGTCTTGCAGCCATCTTCGCCTTGCTCTTCCTCTCTTTCTTTTTCCCATTATGTGCCCTTCCAAGGCTGTCTTCTCTAAATTATCAAGACATTTAATGTGCCCAAAATATTTAAGTTTTCTCTGTTTAATCCTCTTTACTAGCCAGCCTTCTTCAATATTAAGTTCTTGTAGTATGGATATAAGATGGCATGACCTCCCCCATAAAATAGTTAATGTAATCAAAGCCCTATACGAGGGCTTTTGCAATGCTACAAAATATATGGAAATCAAATAAACTAAGCATAAATATGAAAATCAGGATATTTAAGAGTAATGTTCTAAGTGTACTACTCTATGGAAGTGAATGCTGGAAAATCACCAAAACCATAGAAAACAAGTTGAATTCTTTCCAGACTAAATGTTTACGTAGAATTAAAAAAATATTTTGGCCAAACACCATAAGAAATAACATCTTATTGGCAGAAATGCAGATGAAACCACTGACAACAATTATTGAGGAAAGACGCTGGCGATGGTTGGGACATGTGCTTCGAATGACTGACAACTCACTACCAAAAATAGCACTAAGATGGACACCACAGGGGAGCAGAAGTAAGGGTAGACCAAAAGAGACATGGAGAAGAACAACAGAAAGGATGTTGAGCAATAGAGGGCTCACCTGGGCAAGAGCAGAAAAAAAGGCGAAGGACAGGCATTTGTGGAAAACCCTTGCGGAAGCCCCATGTGCCCTGGGCACTTAAGGTTCAGAGAGAGAGAGAGAGTATGGACATATTTGTTCTTTTTTTGTGTCCATGATACTTGAAGAACTCATCTGTAGCATTTACATTCAAAGGTATTTATATTTTTCTCAGCTGCTTTGTTAAGTGTCCAGGTTTCACGTACATACATACCAATATATATGTATACACATACACACATGCACATATATACGCACACACACATATATGCATACCTACATCTCTTCATCCGTGTATATAAAGTATGCACAAACACAAATACATATTAGGAAGGCATATAGTCCATCTAAAATAGATATTTACAAAGTTTGAAGTTATATGAATAAATATTACTTGTAAGTTATGCATTAGTTGGTAGGGTATCCAAAAGGTGGGCAGCTGAGTAAGAGAAGAGAAGAGAAGAGTGGAGAGAGAGAGAGAGAGAGAGAGAGGTGTTAATACCTGAAGTCTGAAGTTAGCACGTAACAGTGTCTGACCTAGATACACTTCCATTTCCGCTGGCAGGTTGTACAGAAGGTCCTGATCACCTGTGGAGGAAAAGAAGAATAAAAATTCCCAGAATTCACCTGAATTCGCTCAAAGAAATCGCATGTGTCAGGTGCGATCTAGCATGCAGATTGTTTTGGCATGAATTTCTGAGGATTTAAAATACACGCCCTACAAAACGTACCGCTTTTCAACAGGTCGGCTCTACGCCACGTGCATACTCTCGTTGTATTCATTATCATGTCCTTCCACAACCCCCTTGTTCATCCCAACAGCCTTGTCACTAAACATTTGTCGTGCCAGGATGCCAAACCATCAGACATCTTTTCTCATCGACTAACTGTCTCTTCCTCCTGCGATATTTAGGTGCTCTAACCCGCCTCTCTTCCAAATATGCTCTACAAATCTGGATTATCGTTTTTGTTTCTTTTTTTTTTTTTTTTGGGGGGGGGGGGGGGGTCTTAATTTTCCTTGTTTCCTGTGGCTCTTTCAGAACTTCCTCATCGGATTTTCTCGTTGTCCACGGTACCTTCATCATTCTTCTTAAAAACCTATATTTCAGCTGAATCCAGCCTTCTTTGCATCTCTTTGCCGACCGCCCAAGTTCGCATTCACAGAACAGGACTAGTTCGAAGTAACACAGTAGCACACGTGCAGAAATACTCACGTTATCAATAAAACAAAATTAACATAAAAGCTCATTTATACACACCTTACTTACATATATACACACATACAGTCATACAAACCTTCTTACTTACAAACACACACACATATACCTTCTGACACCTGCAGACACACGCGTACGTACATTATGAATCAGAAGTACGAGGGCCAGTCAAAGTGACCGCAAACCATCAAGGGACGTAACCACTGAAAAATATATAATAAAAGCCATCCGCTCACCCTCCAGTCTTTTCCTACATTTTTCAATGGTTACGTCCCTTGCTATGTGGTTACTTTTTTTTTTAAACTCTCCCTCCTGTGTATATCTAAGTGCTGATGTATGCGTATAATATATACATGCTTACATCAGATATAAACGCCACAGCAATATTTACCAAATAGTTAAGCAGGGAATTTTATTAAATGTGCAATGGGTTTGTGGTAGATGTTGGTATCTACACTTGGCTGCTGTATACACATACTAAACTTATAAAGGGTTAATACCGAACTGTTTTATCCTCATTGTTTTATATATATATATATATATAGTAATTTGATAGGGTGGCTGTTATAATGTTATAATGTCGGATTTGTCCCTTTGTAGGTGTGTTACAGCACTCTGACCTAGTAATCCAGTTTCGGCGTGGCCACATGTGACCCGCGGGCCAATGGTTGCCCATATGTGATGCAAAGACACCCACGCTGAAATCCGCACACCAAGAAATGAACTGCAGGATCAACGATGATATAACAGAAACGTGACGCCCAAATAAACCGGACTGGCCGCTGTCTCGGCGCATGAGCATGTACCCGGCACTGGATAGAAGATAGCAGTGATAGACACGTTATATTTAACGTACTCACCTACGCTTTATACGTAAATTCTGCGTACATAACTGTCTATCAGGATCTGGGGCATCGCTAGCTGACTGTCTGCCCGGCATGGAACAAGCTGCAGATTGTTAAACTGCTTTCTTACTGGGACTTTGTTTACTCGTGCACTTAAACATCCTTGTGAGTGGGTGAGTGTCTAGAGAGTGGAAACTCTGGTAATTAAACTATTTCACAACGTGTTTGTTAAGTGAGTGTTATGTGCCACTGTGAAAACACTGACGCAGGAGTACGTTTGTGATGTTGTGTTTCCGTGTTTGTGGACTCTCAGAAACGTGATCAGCGACAACCCTTTCTTTTCGTTCTTCCTCTCTGCGTCATCAGGCCTGGGTCAGTCTAACAAAACATGACATTTCCAACAAAACTCTCAAAATCAACGAAGAGCAAACTGTGGTCTTGTGCTTAGTTCAAAGATCATTTCTTCCTTTATGCCAGGGCTCAATGGCCAACCAAACTGAGATGAACAACATCAACAACATGCAACATCATGACGTATGACCCCCTAATCTCTCCTGATGTCCGTTCTTCGATCCCCTGATTTTTAATCTCTTTTTGTTTCTATGCTACTTCAAGCTTCCATGGGTTTGGGGGGAGGGGGGGGGGGTTCGTCAATCCTTGTTACAATGATCACATCCTCTTACTCTCTTACATCTTAATGCTTCCCGTGCCGTTAAACGTCACATAGGGCTGGCCTGGTAGTTGGCCAAGTTTGAAACACAACATGCAAGTCTTACTTTCTAACAATAATTTTCAGGTGCTATATTTCCTGCTCACTTCCTTTTTTTGTTCTGAACAATTGCTTTTGGGTGCTAGATGTCATGTTTTGTTGTTTTGTTGCATACCATATTCTCCATATCCCATAATATTGTAACAAACATGACTCTTACTTCTTTTTTGGTTTTTTGTTTGTTTGTTTCTTTCATATTTTGTTCAGATATGGTAACCTAAACACTGACCATCAGTCATAAGTGTATAAAGCCTTTTTTCTATTCAGTTATAAGAGATTTAGAGAATAACTAAATAACGGGAAAAGTAAAGTATGAAGAAAACTTACTCGAATTCGGTACTTTCTCAAATGACATTTTACGATCTCAGCACTCCTATATCCTAAATGCTACTAACCCCACCCAAAAAGGTTATCCCCCCCCCCAAATTTATCATTTTTGTTTCCAGAACATAAAAACCACACAGGGCAGCGAGTTTCCTGTGACGTCACAGATCACATGCCACAATTCTTAGCACTTCATTACTCGGCCGGTCTGTATTGAGGAGCTATTGTAAACTTGCACAAGCATTGACTGAAACTAGCATTTTAGTTACAGCAACAACAAAAAAAGAGTATTGTGCCTCTTATTTTTACAATACAATAACTCATATGTGTATCAGCATACATTTGAGCATACGCACATACATGAACATACAAAGTTTGCCAAGACGTTGATAGGACAACAGAGTTTTACCACAAAGGTCCTCATCCTCTAGAGTCCATCAGTAATTATGTCTTTTATTGTGGACCCCACTCAAGGCAGTATCTGGAGAATATGCTACGTCTCTCTCAGCACACATGAGAAATCACACACTGCATTTCTGCGTTTTGGTTTGACTGGTGGTAAAGACATACTAGAGTTGGAGTTTGCGAATCACAGCTGACCATGACCCTTTCTCTTCTCTCTTTTAATACCCCTCCCCTCCCACAGTAACAGACGTAGCGTGGGTAAAGAGGTAGGGATCGCCACAGTTCTCATGGTTGGTAAAGTCTGTTAGAGAAGCATTGCATACCCCACCTCCCCCACAGTAACAAGCGTAGCGTGGCTAATGAGGAAGGGGTCGCCACAGTTCTCATGGTTGGTAAAGTCTGTTAGAGAATCATTGCATACCCTCCCCACCCCCACCCCAGCTGCTTTGTCAGCTCCACTGACTGAAAAAAATAACCTCCACAACCCACTCCCAAGCCGACACGATGTTGTGCCTCAACATCTTCATTGCATCGACTGCAAATAATAAACAGCTCACAGTTCCCGAGAGACAGAAGGGGGACAGGAACAGTAACTCTCAGTACACACTGTTGAACCTCAAACCTGATAAGTCTATAGGCTCCTCCGGCATAAGACCGAAATACAGCTCATATTCTAAACCTCGAGCCGTCAGGAACATCGGCTGGCATGCACCGGAAACCAGAACATGAGCAGCCTCACACGTGATCTCCCGACACTCATCCTGGAAAGTAATTAAAGTTGAAGGTCAGAAAGTAACATCCACCGAAGAGAAGTAACAGGAGACGCTGAGAGAGTTAGAATCATTCATGAGGCATTAACAACTGCACGAATGTTTCTCATAATATTACAGGGTGGTTCAAAATTATTGTCGAGATATCGGTGGTCTATAATTTTCAAACCGGAAACAACAAAATAAAATTGATTACGAAATATGAAAGTTTAAAAACCCGTAAAAATCAACACTGCAGAATGCTGAACAACTTCAACATACGCTCATATCATGGTACGTATGTTGTCCAAGTGATTTTCAGTTTCCCTCCGAATGTTCTTCATCATTTGCAGTGTAGCTAATTTGATAGCAGCAACAATTCTGAGCTATATATCATCGAAGGAGGTCACAGGAATCTTGTAAACATTGTCCTTAATGTATCCCCAAAGGAATAAATCAAACGGCGGAAAATCGGGTGAGCTGGATGGTCCAACCCAGCGAGTGCCCAGGAAAATGCATGTCAAGACATTCTCGGACAACACCAGGTCAATGGGGAGGTGTAAGGTCTTGGTGGACCACCACATCTGACTTACTGGGGTAAGAGATACAACTATGGCATGTTCAGGTAGGTCATAGCTATCATTGTGTGCTTCACAAAGAAAAAGCCCCCAAAATTTCCGAACATGACAAAGCACACCAGAGACTCACCGTTGCACTGTCTCTTTCGACTCCTTGAATGTGTGGAGCTTTACTGAGGTCCATATTCTGAAGTTTTGACTATTTACCCTCTTGATACGTAAAACGAAATATCCATAAAACGAAATATCTATTTCCGAAGGTAGTTTTCATCAGCTTCTACATTTGACAAAATGTCGCTGGCAGACTGGAAACAGAGGAGTTTACCACCCGGCTTTAAAGATTTGCACTGTCTGCAACGTATTAGGCATGGGAGATGAAGGATGTTATAAACAACCCACGAAACAGTCGTTTGTGGAATATCTCGTTACAGAGATGTTCGTGTAACTGATTTTTTTTTTTTGGGGGGGGGGGGGGGGGGGGGGGGCGGGGGGCTTCGATAAATCGTTTCCTGGATTTGATGAACATTTTACTGCCTAAACGCTCGGCCTTTCCCGCTTCCTTTTCGGCGCAGAAAACTACCAGTCCCTTAAAACTGCTTTGAACAATGTCGGACATCATTATCTGAAGGTGAATCTTTTTCCACATTAAGTCCTGTAACGAAGCCTATGTTTTGATAGCGGACTCTGTTTAGAAAATGCACATTGTTTCACTGTTCTCGCTTGAACCGTCGCCATTTTGAGGTATGACGTCATATTTTCTCCCAGACATCTCTGCGCGAGTTACAGCTTTACAAATATAAAATTTTCAGCGTTACACTTTCACACTCCATAAGCAGTTTTATTTTGTTGTCTCCAGTTTGAAAATTATATACCATGGAGACCCCGATAATAATCTTGAATCACCCTGTATAATAATTCAACCTTGGCATTCAATAGTATCTTCAGTCATTATACTTCGTTTGTAGGTAAATTGTGAATGATTTCTTACGTCACTGGATAACTTCCACTATATGTGCGTAATTTTTTTTTTTTTTTGGGTAAAAATTTCGTTCTCTTTGATAAAGTCTGCCACATGAACATTTCAGAAAGTGGTAGAACTTCAGTGTCCGCAGATTTACATACTTTACAAACACAGAAGCACTGCTCCATACAAACATAAACAAGAAGAAGAGGAAGAGAAGGAAGAAGAGGAAGGGGAGAGGAGGAAGAGGAGGAAGAAGAAGAGGAGGAGGAAGGAGACGACGAGGTGGAGAAGAGGAAATATAATAATATTAAAACTAAAACAAAGAAGACGACGACGGCGATAATGGTGATAAAGGCTGCCAAGATACGAGACAACGTCAAAAAGTTTGCAAATTTCTGTCATCTACTCCAACACTAGAATGGATAAAAGAGAATGCATAGACAATGTGGCGAAAGAGGCGGAGGAAGCAGCAAAAACAGGAGACAGCAAAACTTTATTTAACACACAAAAGAGGTTAACAGGTACTATTACATCTAAAGAAAGACCAATCCTTAGCAAAACTGGAATCCTGTTAACATCAAGTAAAGACCAAAAGCAAAGATGGGGCGACAACTTTCAAGAAATACTTAATCGACCACACCCAAAAGATTTGATAAACCCTGAAACCTACTTACCAACCCCACAACTAAATGTTAGTCTAGATGAAATTACATTGAATGAAATTGAAACAGCAGTGAATTTAATGGCTAACAACAAAGCTGCAGGTGAAGATGAAATAACACTCGAAATATTAAATTTAATGGCTAACAACAAAGCTGCAGGTGAAGATGAAATAACACCCGAAATATTAAAAGCTATCAATAGTGACAACATGAGACAACTACAGAGAATGTTTAATAAGATTTGGAAAGAAGAAAAGGTACCTTCTAATTGGAAGAAAGGAATCATTGTTAAAATACAAAAAAGGCAACCTTAGCGACTGTAACAATTGGAGAGGAGTAACCTTAATATCAGTTGTGTCAAAAGTATTTTGCAAGGTCATTTTGAATATACTTAAAGATATAGTGGATACTGCAATGAGAGAACAAGCAGGATTTCGAAAGGGGAGAAGCTGCATCGACCAGATCTTTACTCTAAGAATAATACTTGAAGAACATATTGAAAAGCAGAAACCATTAATACTGAACTTCATGGACTTTAAAAAAGCATTTGATAGCATACACAGAGATTCATTGTGGAGCATTTTAAGTCTATATAGAATGCCATCTAAAATTGTCAACGGATGTGTTTGTGCAGTCAAAATAGAAGAAGGGATGAGTGAATGGTTCTAGACTGAAACAAGTGTGAAACAAGGATGTATACTGTCTCCTTTGCTTTTTGGAATTGCCATAGACTTCATAATGAAAAAATGCTGCACAGGTAACACAGGGTACATGATTGGGTACATAGGACCCAACTTGAAGATCTTGATTTTACTGATGACATAACTCTTATCAGTAACGATGTGAATTCCATGCAAGAAAAAACAGATATCATGTCTTCACTGGCTAGCAAAATAGGACTGAAATTAACAAGTACAAAACAAAAATAATGAAACTTCCCATTAATCAAAATGGAAAAATACATGTAGAAGGGACAGCTGTTGAAGAAGTCAATCAATTTGCATACCTTGGCAGCTACATTGACCAGGATGGTGACACCAGAAAGGAAGTTAGAATTAGAATTGCAAAAGCAGCATCGATCTTTAAGAATCTTGAGAACATATGGCATTCAAAAGTTATAAGCACAAAAACTAAGTTAAGATTATTCAATTCATCTGTAATACCCATCCTCATTTATGCATGCGAAAACTGGAAAACAACTAGAGAAATAGACAATAAATTAGACTTTTCTGAAAACAAATGCCTAAGGAAAATACTCGGCATCAAGTGGAACGAATTCAAGAACAACGCAGAGATAAGACAGATGACTGGACACCAACCAGTTTCATGGGTGATCAGGAAAAGGAGATGGACATACTTTGGTCACGTGATGAGAAGAAACGATCAGGGAATCCCAAAACAAGCTATCAAGTAGAACACAATAGGCCAAAGAAAAAGAAGCCGACCACGGTAAACTCTAAAGAGGACACTGTTAAGAGAGGCCAAATTAATAGGCACAAAATCCATTGATGAGGTTGAAAAGCTCTCCGGAAACATGAAAAAGTGGCGAACTATCTTGCGAGCCCGTAAGTGACGTTTAACGGCATGGGAAGGTTATAAGATAAGATTCCAACACTTCAGAGAGTAAAAATTAAGAAAGTTACTGTAGTCTATTACTGCATGATCATAAGAGAAAACTATTTGCGGCCTCTTCTCTTATTATATTTCGCAAATTGTAAAGAATTTGTACTCACCTCGTGGTTGTCGTAGATCCCGCGCTGGTCGCAGGTCTTAAACGATAACTCACCGAACAGAGAGTCTCGTGTTTCAGGTCTCGTGACTTCCGAGTGCCGTAAAGTGACCTCCATCGCTGGAGACCAGGTGGAAGAGATCTTCTGGCAGGACTTCAGCTGCATCTGATGCGATGGATCGTCGTCAAAATTGCACATGAAGCAAAAGATGTTTCTGTAGAGGACTCCGTCTACCCGTTTCGGCGTCATGTAGCTGTGGCAAGCTCTCTCAAGAAATGAGTCGCGTTTTGACCACTGCCCAGTAACGTTACATCTACTGATCATTGCCGGTTCCGAGTAGCACTTCCTAGGGGAACTGGAACTGGAAACGTAGTCAACGGAGCAGTCCGACTGGGACAGAGACAGCGCGATGACCTCTCGAGGTGTGTGAAGACTGCTCAGATTCAGCGCTCTTTCACAAGAAACATGGATGTCCCAGGGAACGACGTCCTGAGCGTCGTGACAGCGCGCGCAGTTGATGTTCTTGAACATCAGAGTGGAATCGTTGCCCGTTGCAGTCACTGGGGCCACACTGCTAGTCTCGCAATCGCTGGCATCGTCAGTGAATGTGTGCGGGCAGCGCGATACCAACAAATATCTCTCTGGCTGGTGTCCGCCAGGGGTCACTCTTGGCATCAGATCTCTGTCGCCCTCGCTGCTGCCTGCATCAACTGCTGGGACACCTTGAAGAGAAGTAATCTCGCACGATAGAATATTTGTATCGCTTCCGGTAAATGGTCTTATGAAGGCTCCTCCTGTTTCTATAGCAACGTCGGGGCAGCAGTCCTCGAAGTGAGTGCAGTTCAGGTCGCACTGACAGGGAGAGCAAAGGTAGCAGCTGGTGTCGATGTAGTCCGTACACACGCGGCTTTTCCCGCAGTAGTGCACATGCCATTGCAACACCCTGCTCCTGAACGCCTCCTGCTCGCTAGATCGTGAAGCAGACGGGTCAAACAGATTGTCATTTCTCTGACCTGGATACCTGCCTTGAGACTGTCTTGCTGTCTGACCGCTGACAGACAAGTACGGTCTAGCGATCAGAAGCTGGCTTGCCAAGAGATACACCCATGCTGTGGAGATGACTTGAGCAAGGAAGCAAGCCAAAGATCCCATAACTCAGTCCTTATAAGTAATTTCTGTTGCTTGTGTTGATAACTTTTGAGTTGCATACAGTCCAAACTTTAAAAAAAAGTATGGAAACCTGAAAGACATAAGAACGTTTCATAATAAATCGACTACTAAGTGTACATTATGTAACAGAATATGGATTTGCTGAGTTTGTTCCTCTGCGTTATGAATTAAAGTTAACGCCTTTTGTCGTTTTTTTTTTTTTTGTAGTTATAATTTTGGGGTAATATTCTTGGGATTATCCAAGGAGAGCTTTCACTTACAAAAAATCACGTATGGTGAAGAAGAAGAAGAAGAATTATTCCAAATTCAACAATGCGTCAGTAAATGTCGCTGGAACATGCTGATGATTGCGTAGTCAAGTTCAGAACTCTCTAAAACACACACGATCTGTGAACTTGTGGTAAGGACCTGTTACTCATACGACAAACTACCATCATGCACTGCGCCCCGGTTAAATCTTCCAACTGGAAAAAACTGTAAATGTCAGCTTGGGATAACAGACCGCTCACTGTTACATTCTAAAGGTGAGCTAGATGATCGTGTATGTGTGTATTCGTGTGTGTGTTTGTGTCTGTATGTGTGTGTATGTGAGGGGCGTGTAACTTAGAACAAATGACAAACGCAATCGTTACTTTTAAACAGGCTAAAAGATTTGGCAGACAAAGCACAGTAACCTTTCCTCAACTGTTTGTCTAGAGTTCACAGTTGTATATTTTCGCTGCAGACCCTAATTGCATCATTAAGGGCGTGGATATAAATAATAGATTCAGCACGTAACAAAGCTGATGTGGCCGTAACTCCAAGGGCTGTTGCAATGATGTGATTTTTTTTTTTTTTGGGGGGGGGGGGGGGGGAGACTGATCTCTGTTATCCAGGTCGTGTTTCGTGTTTCTCGACCTTTGTCTTAGACAGCAGCACATCTGGAATGTGTATGTTCTGTTAAAAAAAAACCATCCAGTTTGTTCTTTTCTTGTGGCTGTACTGTGTGGTAGCGTATATCAACACTTTCTTTCTTTCGTGTCTTCTTTTAGTTGTACTATGGCAACACGTATTACCAATGTCTCGTTTTTGTCTCTTTCTTTAGTTGTACTATATCAACATGCATTACCGGTTTTTTGTTTTTTTTTTGTCTTCCTCTGGTTGTACTATGGCTTATTTCATTAAAATTTTCTTGTTTTTGCCTCTTTCTGTAGCTGTTCTATGATAACACTCTTCACCATTTTCTCATTTTTGGGGCCTATTTCTGTAGTGATGTGCTATGTCAGTTATGTCACACAGTCATGTAGTATGACAACCCTCATCACCATTGTCTCAGTTTTGTTTTGTTTTGTTTCGTTTTTTTTTGTGTGTGCCTACTTTTGTATTTGTTCTAAGACAACACTCATCACCATTTTTAAGTGTCTTTGTTGTTAACTCCAGGAGTAGATATGACCGAGACTGTACTCTAATCAAGGTCAGCAAACCAAAGATGATCAAGACTCTCTCATGACCCCACGCAGTTTCCATGATACAAGGCTGAAGTACCCAGCAAAAGAAGTAGTGATGGATGTAATCCACGCTAGTGATCCTACAGAAAATATCTTAGGTTCATGTACATATTTGCACCTTTTACATGTACGGCGTGATGTAGTGGTGGATAAGTGTATGTGTGTAAATTGTGATGTAGTGGTGGATGAGTGTATGTGTGTAAATTGTGATGTAGTGGTGGATGAGTGTATGTGTGTAAATTGTGATGTAGTGGTGGATGAGTGTATGTGTGTAAATTGTGATGTAGTGGTGGATGAGTGTATATGTGTAAATTGTGATGTAGTGGTGGATGAGTGTATGTGTGTAAATTGTGATGTAGTGGTGGATGAGTGTATGTGTGTAAATTGTGATCTAGTGGTGGATGAGTGTATGTGTGTAAATTGTGATCTAGTGCTGGATGAGTGTATGTGTGTAAATTGTGATCTAGTGCTGGATGAGTGTATGTGTGCAAATTGTAATCTAGTGGTGGATGAGTGTATATGTGTAAATTGTGATCTAGTGGTGGATGAGTGTATGTGTGTAAATTGTAATCTAGTGGTGGGTGAGTGTATGTGTGTACATTGTGATGTAGTGGTGGATGAGTGCATGTGTGTACATTGTGATGTAGTGGTGGATGAGTGTATGTGTGTAAATTGTGATGTAGTGGTGGGTGAGTGTATGTGCGTACGGCGTCATCTAGTGGTGGATGAGTGATGTTTGTACATTGTGATCTAGTGGTGGATGAGTGTATGTGTGTACATTGTGATCTAGTGGTGGATGAGTGTATGTGTGTACATTGTGATCTAGTGGTGGATGAGTGCATGTGTGTACATTGTGATCTAGTGGTGGATGAGTGCATGTGTGTACATTGTGATCTAGTGGTGGATGAGTGCATGTGTGTACATTGTGATCTAGTGGTGGATGAGTGTATGTGTGTACATTGTGATCTAGTGGTGGATGAGTGCATGTGTGTACATTGTGATCTAGTGGTGGATGAGTGTATGTGTGTACACCGTCGTCTAGTGGTGGGATGAGTGTATGTGTGTACACCGTCGTCTAGTGGTGGGATGAGTGTATGTGTGTACACCGTCGTCTAGTGGTGGGATGAGTGTATGTGTGTACACCGTCGTCTAGTGGTGGGATGAGTGTATGTGTGTACACCGTCGTCTAGTGGTGGGGTGAGTGTATGTGTGTACGGCGTCATCTAGTGGTGGGATGAGTGTATGTGTGTACACCGTCGTCTAGTGGTGGGTGAGTGTATGTGTGTACGGCGTCATCTAGTGGTGGGGTGAGTGTATGTGTGTACACCGTCGTCTAGTGGTGGGATGAGTGTATGTGTGTACACCGTCGTCTAGTGGTGGGGTGAGTGTATGTGTGTACGGCGTCATCTAGTGGTGGATGAGTGTATGTGTGTACACCGTCGTCTAGTGGGGGGTGAGTGTATGTGTGTACACCGTCGTCTAGTGGTGGGATGAGTGTATGTGTGTACACCGTCGTCTAGTGGTGGGGTGAGTGTATGTGTGTAAATTGTGATCTAGTGGTGGATGAGTGTATGTGTGTAAATTGTGATCTAGTGCTGGATGAGTGTATGTGTGTAAATTGTGATCTAGTGCTGGATGAGTGTATGTGTGCAAATTGTAATCTAGTGGTGGATGAGTGTATATGTGTAAATTGTGATCTAGTGGTGGATGAGTGTATGTGTGTAAATTGTAATCTAGTGGTGGGTGAGTGTATGTGTGTACATTGTGATGTAGTGGTGGATGAGTGCATGTGTGTACATTGTGATGTAGTGGTGGATGAGTGTATGTGTGTAAATTGTGATGTAGTGGTGGGTGAGTGTATGTGCGTACGGCGTCATCTAGTGGTGGATGAGTGATGTTTGTACATTGTGATCTAGTGGTGGATGAGTGTATGTGTGTACATTGTGATCTAGTGGTGGATGAGTGTATGTGTGTACATTGTGATCTAGTGGTGGATGAGTGCATGTGTGTACATTGTGATCTAGTGGTGGATGAGTGCATGTGTGTACATTGTGATCTAGTGGTGGATGAGTGCATGTGTGTACATTGTGATCTAGTGGTGGATGAGTGTATGTGTGTACATTGTGATCTAGTGGTGGATGAGTGCATGTGTGTACATTGTGATCTAGTGGTGGATGAGTGTATGTGTGTACACCGTCGTCTAGTGGTGGGATGAGTGTATGTGTGTACACCGTCGTCTAGTGGTGGGATGAGTGTATGTGTGTACACCGTCGTCTAGTGGTGGGATGAGTGTATGTGTACACCGTCGTCTAGTGGTGGGATGAGTGTATGTGTGTACACCGTCGTCTAGTGGTGGGGTGAGTGTATGTGTGTACGGCGTCATCTAGTGGTGGGATGAGTGTATGTGTGTACACCGTCGTCTAGTGGTGGGGTGAGTGTATGTGTGTACGGCGTCATCTAGTGGTGGGGTGAGTGTATGTGTGTACACCGTCGTCTAGTGGTGGGATGAGTGTATGTGTGTACACCGTCGTCTAGTGGTGGGGTGAGTGTATGTGTGTACGGCGTCATCTAGTGGTGGATGAGTGTATGTGTGTACACCGTCGTCTAGTGGTGGGGTGAGTGTATGTGTGTACACCGTCGTCTAGTGGTGGGATGAGTGTATGTGTGTACACCGTCGTCTAGTGGTGGGGTGAGTGTATGTGTGTACATTGTGATCTAGTGGTGGATGAGTGTATGTGTGTACACCGTCGTCTAGTGGTGGGATGAGTGTATGTGTGTACGGCGTCATCTAGTGGTGGGGTGAGCATATATGCGATGACTCATGCGACAAGTAATGGAGCTCAACATACAGGAGCACTCGTACCTCACTCTGACGTGACTGTGATTCAGAAACGACCTCGACATTAAAGAACATGTCCGAGCATAAGAAAGTGTTCAGAGTATTTCAAACAAAAGTAGAGACAGCTTTATTAAATAACGAGCATACATTTGTTACTCAAACAAAACATACAGGACAAAGAGAAAGGAAGAGAAGAGAGAATATGATGCTCAATGAATAAGAATGAAAATAAGTGTGGCATGAGAATGAAAATAGGAGTGAAAATTTTTTTTTTTTTTTTTGTGGTAAAAAAGGGAGGACTTAGCTGTGGGTTGCAAGAAATTGCATCTGAGAGTCCCTGGAGTGAAGTATTGTGAATGTTTAAATGAAGACTTGTGAGGTGCCAATCTAAAGGCTCATTTTAAAGAGAGAGTGGGGAAAGGAGAAGAGAGAGAGACAGAGACAGAGACAGAGAGATACACTGGTTGCCAATTCGAGAAGATAGGTAATGAGGTGAATGTGGTTTGTATAGTCTACAGTAATTCTTCAACGGTCTCCAAGTATAGAGGCAAGTCTGATTTCCTGGTAACAGCCGTCAAACGATCTCACTCTGACCACAGAATCCGCCCGGCTCTCGAGAACCGGTAAATACAGAAATACTGGGCATTGAAACTACACGGTATGAACTCAAATTTCAGCTAAACCTAACCTTCTTTTTCTTTTCTCCACAGTCATTTTCCCTTGCAATTAAGTTCTCCTCTACTCTCTCCTTATGTACAACTGATTTTCCAAGATCTTCAGTGTACTGTATTACAAACTGTCTACCTCAACTATATTCACCTATTCCACCCATTCTTTTCTTAGTTCGACAACCACTGTACCCTCCCTCTCTCTCCCTCTCTCTCTCTCTCTCTCTCTCCTTATTTCCTCTTTCCCCACCCCCTCTTTACTACCAACCAGTAAGATTGGTATCACACCTCACAAGTTTTTATTTAAACATTCACAATGCTTCGCGACATACACTCTCATACGCAGTATCTTGCAAGTTAAAGTTAAGTGCTCTTTTTTTTAAAATCATATTTTCATTCTTATTTGTTGTATATCATATTTTCTCTTCGTTTTCCATTTCTTTTTCCTGTATATTTTTAATGATTAAAGGCATTTACCGAAACTGTGTGCTCCATAAATAGTGCAGCTGTTCATACTTTTGTTCTAAATGCCACGTACAGTTTTAACATTTTACTACCACAGCTTTACTGCAGTGCTTCTGTATGTGTTATATATTTAGTTTTATACACACTTTTACCAAAAAATCTATTCCAGGTTCGAGCATAAGTCCAATATCGTATATATATATATATATATATATATATATATATCCCATATTTAATCATTTTCTCAGCACTGATGTACCGACTCCGAAGTCATATGTAACAAAGTTTAAGTTTGGTGCTACTACTCTTTGTACATGTGGCACCCCATACTGTGGAACATATCCTCCAGAACTGCACCACCTACGAGACACTGAGAAGCAAATTACTGGCCCGGTGAAACCACCAAAGAAGTTAAGCTCTACGTTTCCATCCGCGAGCTAAAAAAAAAAAAAAGACGCAGTGAAATTTATCCAAGAGACAGGACTGCAGATATAGACAGAAAATGCGTTAAGACGAAGAAGAAGAAGAAGTAGAAAAAGAAGAAGAAGAAGCACCGATGTAGACAGATAAAGACCCGCACAATACGTCCATTCTCTAGCTTTCATACAGTTGCTCTAAAAAAAAATAACTACGCAAACCCCCCCCCCCCTCCCCGCTTTCGTAAAATTTGTTTGGTGCAAGTTTAGATTAAAGTTAATGGGAAGAATATTTTCTAAGGATGGTTGCAGACCAACAATCCCTGGCAAAGCACTACCGTAGTCGAGGCCTATCTAGCTTCCCCACATGACCGTCAACCCAGGTTCTCCCCTCCTTGGTATATTGTATGCTAATTATGCAGAAATCCTGAGCATTTAATCAATACAACAACACACTGACATACAGTACAAATCGCCAAGTCCGAAATTAAGGACATATCATTTTAATCTCACTATACGCCACAACAGTACATACAACTGACACTAACATCAACATGACATCAAGAGAAGTGTCATCATAATGGACGAACAATTGGTTGAACAATATTAATGCAATGCAAAATACTTCCAGCAATCTTCAATGATAGGAAAACCAACTGGATGAACAATGCCAATGCAAGCAAAATACTTCAAGCAATCATCAATAACAGAAATGCAATTGGATGAACAATGTCAATGTAATACAGGGTAATTAATCTGCTTATTGAAACCCGATCAACCTGGGGTCACAGGCCCTCTTGGCCCTCCACGTAGCCTACACAATGAATCTAATGTGCTATGGCACTTATTCCCCACCCCCCCCCCCCAGCTATCGCTGCCATGACACACCTCCATATAACAGTATTGATGCAGCACACGATCAGTCTACGTGAAAAACATAATAAAACAAATCATCCATGTTGCCCATCCAATATACTAATAAATCACACTGATATCATACACAGAATTTCCATATCGATACGTAAATACAAGAACCCCACATTATAGATTAACTCACAATTAAATAATCTACACTATATGAGGTGGGCTCGGCTGAGTATACGAAACACGCACAATAAAATAAGCACAACGAAGACACTACATCGCTGGCCATGTTCCCCCGCCCCCAAATCTAATATGATGCAAACCAATGTTTCAGTATATACCGCGCCCCCCCCCCTCGAAACCAACTACCAAATCACGTGGACAATGACGCTTCGGTCAAAGACAAACACCCCTCGATCCAAGCGCGTAAGAAGCATTTACTAGATGAAAGGGGGGTGGGGAGGAAAGGGCTGCGAAAGGAGGATCTACTAGAGGTAGGGGGGAGGAAGGCTGCAAAAGAAGCTTCTACTAGGGGAAGGGGAGGGGAGGGAAGGACTGCGAAAAAATTATCCACTAGAGGAAGAGGGGAAGGGCTGCGAAAAAAGGATCTACTAGAGGAAAAGGGAAGGGCTGTGAAAAAAGGGTCCACTAGAGGAATGGGGGAAGGGCTGCGAAAAAAAGGATCTACTAGAAGAAGGGGGAAGGGCTGCGAAAAAAGGATCTACTATAGGAAGGGGGAAGGGCTGGAAAAGAATGATCTAATAGAGGAAGGGGGAAGGGTTGCAAAAGAATGATCTACTATAGGAAGGGGGAGGGAGGAAGGCTGCGAAAGAAAGATCTAATAGAGAAGGGGGGAGGAAGGCTACGAAAGAAGGATCTACTGGAGGAATGGGGAGGGAGGGAAAGGCTGTGAAAGAAGGATCTACTGGAGGAATGGGGAGGGAGGGAAAGGCTGTGAAAGAAGGATCTACTGGAGGAAGGGGGAAGGAAAGGCTGTGAAAGAAGGATCTACTGGAGGAATGGGGAGGGAGGAAGGCAGTGAAAAAAGGATCTACTGGAGGAAGGGGGAGGGAGGGAAATGCTGTGAAAGAAGGATATACTGGAGGAAGGGGGAGTGAGGAAGGCTGTGAAAGAAGGATATACTGGAGGAAGGGGGAGTGAAGAAGGCTGTGGAAGAAGGATCTACCGGAGGAAGGAGGAAGCAGGAAAGCTGTGAAAGAAGGATCTACTGTAGGAAGGGGAAGGGGGAAGGCTGTGAAAGAAGGATCTACTGGAGGAAGCGCGAGAAGGCAGCGTAAGAAATATCTGGAGGGAGTGAGGTAGGGAAGGGAAGTGAAAACACCGACACGTGATCTTGTAGCTTCTTCTGTGAAGAGTGACATCCCCCCCCCTCTTGGCGGGCGTTGAAAAGGTATTTCGCGCCCAAAAAAAAAAAAACACACACACACACAAACGCACACAACATGTGGTGGGCGGCTTGTGCCTCATCACTTTTAAATCAGGGATTCTCAATGTTTTTATTCTCTGACATGGGTCCTCTCTGAGATTAAAATCCCTCGTCAGAAAGGAATTAGATAAAAGAGAAACCTGAAGATAAAACATGGCGAATCACTCTGATCTCCATCCAGTGCGAAATACGCTCGTGTCAGGTTAACATTCCCTTTCCCATTTCACTTCAAACTTCTCAAAATTCACCAAAAAAAAAAAACCCAAGAGTGAACAGGTGAGAACCACAACTCTCTTGCATCTGAGGCTCTTAATTTCGTTAACAAACAACACAGTTTGATATAGGAGTAACGGATTAAGGGATTAATTCATAGATGACCGCCTTTACCATCCCAGGTTTCTCTGGTACCCATTTTTAGAAGCTAGGTGGATCACCAGGGCCTTTCTGATGTGATGGTACCAGAACAAAAATCCCCCCCCCCCCCAACTCTGCTGAAAGTTGAACGCGGTACCATCGGATTAGTAGACCGACCGACTAACCACTCTGCCAACCTGGCCGACTCTTAAGTACGTGCTTTCTCCGATTGTATTTTTTTTTCCGCTTTTAGCTCGTATGTTCACATATTTGTATATGCCAGTAGATCCGTTCTGTTCTGTTCTGTTCTATTGAGTGCCTTGGGTAGAACGATCAGCTTTTCCACCCAGTCACTCTCGTATGTGCCCAGTCTCCCCAGATCAGTCTGTTTCTGTCCCAAAATGACTAAGTGGGACACAGCAATGTAGTCTGTTTATTATTATTATTATTATTATTATTATTATAATTGGAGAAGTGGGGAGGGAGGAAGGCTGCGAAAGAAGGATCTACTGAAGGAAGGGGGAGAGAGGAAGGCTGTGAAAGGATCCACTGGAGGAATGGGGAGGGAAGAAGGCAGTGAAAGAAGGATCTACTGGAGGAAGGGGGAGGGAGGAAGGCAGTGAAAGAAGGATCTACTTGAGGAATTGGGAGGGAGGAAGGCAGTGAAAGAAGGATCTACTGGAGGAAGGGGGAGAGAGGAAGGCAGTGAAAGAAGGATCTACTGGAGGAAGGGGGAGGGAGGGAAAGGCTGTGAAAGAAGGATCTACTGGAGGAAGGGGGAGAGAGGAAGGCAGTGAAAAAAGGATCCACTGGATAATTATTATTATTATTATGAAGTAGGAACTCGATCTATTGCCTACCTGACAGCTGCAGAGCTAGTCTTCTTTATAGGCTCCATCATAATGGGGAAATCCTCCTTGTAGTAAAACGCCGTGAGACAACGAAACCGAACCCCAGAATCCCAACTCTTAAATGACATGGTCTCGTGACATTGAGTTTATCCCAAGCGTAAGATAAGCGCGACTCCCTCTAGCACCAGTTTTGCCAGTGACAATCCTAGAATTAACATTCATAGACGTACGAAATTAATTAATATACTTTACTAACATTAAATATTATTTCGTGCCACATCCATATCGATAAGCACACAATGTGTACACAACATACAAGGGCAGAGTACACGCGAATACAAACTGCGCTTTAAAAGAGCGCCAATTCCGCGCCCGAGTTCCACATCGTGCCCTATGTCCAGATCCATACAGCATGCAGCAGATAGTGCAGCAGATAGTGCAGCCGTCGAGTCCGGAATGAAATGATGGAAAACCCAAAGCACTACGCACGAGCGGGGAAAAGAAAACACAGCCCAACGCGCAGCCTGCTTCTTCTGTACACAGGTAAGCATGGAGGCTCTGGTCTAGACCAGCGGTTCCTAAACTGTTTCTTGCTACCGGCTCCCCCTTACTTCCCAAGCCACATGGCTAGAGCTCCACCCTCCCCCCCCCAAACCCAACTAACACTCTGTTAGTTCTGATACCACCCCCCCCCCTTTTTTCCTCGCTGCTTCCTCTCTCCTTAACCGCCCACCCCACCCTCCCCCCCATCCCCCGGATTTCCCGCCGTCTTCAGGGTGTCGATGCTACCAATTTTTGGAAGCGCCGGTCCAGGCGGAAGAACGGATATAAACGTCAATGGAATCTTCTAGAAATGTTGGAAAGTTGCCGAGTTACCACATCTTTCACAACTTCGCCGGGGGGGGGGGGGGCAGGATAATACTGTTGGCTGTGGTGGTAGTTTGTCTTTATTCACCGTTTTCTGCCTGTCTGTCTTCACGGATCTCACCCCCACCCCACCCCCACTTCCACATTCCCAATCTCTTTTGTGTGACAGACATAGTCAGCATATTCTTCTTAATGAATGCGCATAATGTACTTTAGCGTACGCATGTTACAGGTAATAAAGAAAGACTAATAAATATATCACTGTAAGTATCCGGGATGAGGATACTTAAAGAAAGACTAATAAATATATCACTGTAAGTATCCGGGATGAGGATACTTAAAGAAAGACTAATAAATATATCACTGTAAGTATTCGGGATGAGGATACTTAAAGAAAGACTAATAAATATATCACTGTAAGTATCCGGGATGAGGATACTTAAAGAAAGACTAATAAATATATCACTGTAAGTATCTGGGATGAGGATACTTAAAGAAAGACTAATAAATATATCACCGAAAGTATCCGGGATGATGGTGCTTAGGTGAGTATCATGGACGGCTACATGGACTGCTGAAGAGTGTCTGAATTTTTTTTAGAAAATGCGATTCAGTCTATAAGAAAGAAGACCATCCCGTGTCTGTAATGAAAATGGAAAGACTTTTTCAAACAGTCTTAACAACTGAGAAGTATAAACGGCAAAAGATGGCAGAGGAAGACGGAGCGTGGGTCTCTGACACGATGGCATGAAATTGTAGAACATTACTGAAGCACCAGCTAACCTGACAGAAAGCATGAGATATTGATATTCACGGAGGCGGATGATCGTCCAAACCTACCGGCACCGTGTCTGGTGACAATGATTTTTTTTTTGCTCAAAACTCAGAGATTGTCCCCCTTTGTTTTACGTCATGGAGTCCTCAACAAGGCCAGAAAACTGCCACTGTACACTGAACAAGACCAGAAAACTGCCACTGTACACTGAACAAGGCCAGAAAACTGCCACTGTACACTGAACAAGGACAGAAAACTGCCACTGTACACTGAACAAGGACAGAAAACTGCCACTGTACACTCAACAAGACCAGAAAACTGCCACTGTACACTGAACAAGGACAGAAAACTGCCACTGTACACTGAACAAGGACAGAAAACTGCCACTGTACACTGAACAAGACCAGAAAACTGCCACTGTACACTGAACAAAAACAGAAAATTGCCACTGTACACTTAACAAGGACAGAAAACTGCCACTGTACACTGAATAAGGACAGAAAACTGCCACTGTACACTGAACAAGGCCAGAAAACTGCCACTGTACACTGAACAAGGCCAGAAAACTGCCACTGTACACTGAACCAGGCCAGAAAACTGCCACTGTACACTGAACAAGGACAGAAAACTGCCACTGTACACTCAACAAGGACAGAAAACTGCCACTGTACACTCAACAAGGACAGAAAACTGCCACTGTACACTCAACAAGGACAGAAAATTGCCACTGTACACTGAACAAAAACAGAAAATTGCCACTGTACACTCAACAAGGACAGAAAATTGCCACTGTACACTCAACAAGGACAGAAAATTGCCACTGTACACTCAACAAGGACAGAAAATTGCCACTGTACACTCAACAAGGACAGAAAATTGCCACTGTGCACCGTCATTTTTTCTCCATCATTTAAAGCTTCTTTTTGACCCTGCCTCAAACTTCCGCTGCTCACCTGCAGACACTTCCGGCAGGCCGGGCAGTACTCACCGCTTTCAACTACTGAAAGTCGTAGAACTGTGCTAGAAATATAACTAGCGCTACGTATATTTTGCTTAACATTCACAAACTAATTCATATTACACTACTCAGGTGACTAGAGCTGGAGAGACAAACAAACAAACAAACAAACAAACAAACAAACAAGCAAACAAACAAACAAGCAAACAAACAAACAAAGTCTTGTCAAAAAATACGAGAGAGATACTTTCCTAGGTAATGTAATGAGCAAATGGGAGGGGATATTGAAAATATTGTAACAACAGGAAAACTAGAGGGAAGAAGAGCCAGGGGAAGGCCGAAAGAAATGGTACTGGATAATCTGATGAGATGGTGTGAGAGAAGGACATCAAATGAACTGACAACCTATGTGAAGGATCGAACACTATGGAAGCGACCACGACCAAAAAATGCTGAAGTCGGAGACACTGGACCAGGGCAGTCTAGACAGGCAACCACCTCTCACCTGGCGGAGATGTTTGCGTATCCTAATCACGCTGAGGTTTTCCGGTGAGAAAGTCCAACTCTACGTTAAACTGGTACAATGAAAAGCACGGTGTCACGCAATACTACTTCTGAGACCCACCAAGAATACAGGCTCAAGCCCTGCGATACTCTGAACTACTTGTGGTCCTCTCGGGGATCTCGTGTGGTCCTTCACACAGGAGACCACGGGACTAAATGAGGACCACAGGCGTAAATTCAGTAGGATCACAGGGGAGTCTTGGTGGTAGAAGCGAACGAAGAAGAAGAAGAAGGACGCTATGGAGAAACATAAACGCCAACGCCAGTCGACACGGCACCTGATGATGATGATAATGATGATGTGCAGATTTTTACAGGTGTCGGAGATTTCTTGTTTTCCAAACAACCGGAAATGGCCAAACACTGCATGGCTCTTACATTCTTCAGCAAGGAACAAACAAACGAACGAACAAACAAACAAAAAGCGGATGACATGTAAGTTTTTCCACGAGCCTACTACATAACTTTCTGGGAAAATCTGCGCGTGTCGAAACAAAGACCATTAAAAGAAACAAATTAAACACTTCTTGGATTATGAGAAAACCAGACGGAAGACGAGCGCCTACTCACCTAAAACATTACTCTCCAACCGAAAGAAGCGAACCCACAAGCTCTGACCTCCAGGCAGGTATGTTCCACTTATTGTGGGCGGCAAGAGACGAGACTCTGGAACTCAGTGTCTGTTTGTCTGTCACGCGCGCTACATCTCCCTGAAAATGAGTTTCTCAGTGCAACACCCTCGATCTGATATTAAAGGGGTGTACCCGGAATAGATGCCAACTGCGACGTGCAGCTCGTGCAAAAGTGTACGTTACAGCATTTTAGTGAGGGAAGGGAAAAAAAAATTGGAAAATGGTGTAAAGGCGTTTGAATTAAACGTGATATTTGGGCTCAAAGCGTGGGTGGAGATTTACCTTCCAGTACACGCTCATGTATATCTTTGCCTGCTACTGCAGCGCCACGTCTCGTAATTTTAATTAGCGTGCGGTATGAGATAAACTGTTGTAAACACTAGTTGAACAAGATGGTGGCCAAGTTGCAACTGTTATCATTTAGCTCTTCTCTCTCCCTCCCATTTCGGCTACGGCTCTCAAATCTGCGCCCAGACTTCCACGCGAAGACAGGACTGAGTGCACGATACGACAGCCTGGTAATGAGATGGTTTATCTTGTAAATGGCGCGAAATCTTGTCATTCTAGAAGATCGATACACATCACTGACATCCTAGATATAGCTGGAACATATTTGGTACTTGGCTGCTATATGTGCCTTGTAAAGAGTAAGAGAGATAGACCTATATTTGCCTTGTAAAGAGGAAGAGAGATAGACCTATATGTGCCTTGTAAAACGTAAGAGAGATAGACTTATATGTGCCTTGTAAAGAGGAAGAAAGATAGACCTATATTTGCCTTGTAAAGAGGAAGAGAGATACACCTATATGTGCCTTGTAAAGAGGAAGAAAGATAGACCCATATTTGCCTTGTAAAGCGGAAGAGAGATACACCTATATGTGCCTTGTAAAGAGGAAGAGAGATACATCTATATGTGCCTTGTAAAGAGAAAGAGAGATAGACCTGTATGTGCCTTGTAAAGAGAAATAGAGATAGACCTACGTGCCTTGTAAAGAGAAAGAGAGATAGACCTATGTGTCTTGTAAAGAGAAAGAGAGATATGCCTATGTGTCTTGTAAAGAGAAAGAGAGATAGACCTATGTGTCTTGTAAAGAGAAAGAGAGATAGACCTATGTGTCTTGTAAAGAGGAAGAGAGATAGACCTATGTGTCTTGTAAAGAGAAAGAGAGATAGACTAAGGACAACATGGCTAAGAAAGGCTGAAATCAAGAAAGACAGAACGCAAGAAATGACTGTAACAGCATTTTACAAAGACTCTCCCCCCTCTTTCGACCACGCGAAGCGGTGAGAATTTGTTTGCTGCCTTGCATGAAACGACACAAAGAGTAATTAAAAATAACTGGGTGACTGCCTCCGTCAATAAGCATAGATATATGGATGGGTGGACGGGTGGATGGATTTATAGGCTTCTACCACTAAATCTACAACAAAATCTTGTTCTTGCCTGTGCTACTTGCTGTTAAGCGCAAGCGAACTTGGGTGTTTGTAATGAGAGGCTAATAAGATCCACGAGGACCTAACGAGGAATGTAGAGACGTGGGAAAGATTTGGGAACAAGGCCAGAAAGAAACAGGCGAGGAAGTAAAAGCATTGGGAAAAGAATGTACACACAGATTTCGGAGTATAGAAATCCTCTGCCGAGATCGCTATTTTTAGAATTGTGAGTGTCTGCATATTATGTATATTGTATTATGTATATTATATTATGTATATTATAGGATGTGTCGAAGGATCGGACGATAAATTATCAAAAAATTATCTACATAGGACAAAATAGATGAAATATAAGATGAGAGATTAGATGGATGAATAGACGGGCTTATGGATGGATGGATGGATGATGGATGGATGGATGGATAAATTACAGCAACATAAAGCGGAAATCAGACTAATAGACAGACAGGCAGATTGAAAAGAAATCGACAGACAGAAAAAGCAGACAGGCACTTTGAACAAAATCTTACCTGAGATCTGTCACTTATACGCCAGTGGGCGCCACAGCTGCGTGCTGGGAATACCGTCTCAGGTAATTCCAGGTACTACCACAGAGTGAGCCCTGCATCGGTAATTCTGCACATACATAAATAACGCCACCTTAGAAACCGTTGAAATATATATATATATACCTTCAACAATTCATGGGCGTTTCTGCCACACATGTGCAAGGCGGGGCAGACCTCTTCAGCACGGAATATGACAGGCGTTTCCGCACATTTCCAGTGACATTTGTAACGTTTGAAGAAGTTCGTGTAGCAGTTCAGATCATGAATAACAATGCAGATGTCTATAAATAGCTTAGTTAAATAAAGCCACATTTCTTTCTGTCTGTCTATTCGGTGGTCTTTCTGTCTGTCCATCAGATGTTCTTTTTGTCTGTCTAGCCATATATGTGCGCATGGATGGATGGATGGATGGATGGATGGATGGATGGACGGATGGATGGACGTATGTATGTATGTATGGATGGATGGACGGATGGATGGACGGATGGACGGACGGACGGATGGATGGATGGATGGATGGATGGATGGATGGATGGATGGATGGATGGACGGATGGATGGATGAGGCTACAGATTAGATTAGGGACGTGTGTTTGATAGATAATGTTCTATCTTCCTAGAAATGAGAGCAGGAATTTCTTAGCAGCAGACACACTGAAAGCATTTAAAGCACTGAAACCACTGAAAGCACTGAAAGCATTTAAAGCACTGAAAGCACAAACGTCGTATAGATTTAGCAAACGATGATACATTGGCCATCTTGAATACCCGGAGTGGATCCAAAGAAGCAATACTCCCCGACAGATAAGTACCACGGCGAGGCCTGCTTCGTTAGCAAGGTTGGGCCTGCTACTGGGAGCACCAACGGGGAGGAGGGACAGGGCCCTGGCCAACTCTGGTTTGTTGGTCTGTCGCACTATCTTTGCTCGTATGACGGACGCATTGGTGAATCGAAGGATGTTTGAATGATGGATGACATCGACGATGGTATGAATGATGGATCAATAAGTGAATCACTGGATGCATGAATAATAGATGAACAGGTGGACTGATGAATGTATGAATAATGGATGAATAGGTGGACTGATGAATGTATGAATAATAGATGAATAAGTGAATCGATGGATGGATGTATGAATAATAGGTAAATCGATGGATGTATGACTAATAGATGAATAGTTGAATCGATGGATGTATGACTAATAGATGAATAGTTGAATCGATGGATGTATGACTAATAGATGAATAGGTGAATCGATGGATGGATATATGAATAATAGGTAAATCGATGGATGTACGAAAAACAGATGAATAGGCAGATGTAAGAAAGATGGATGAATAAGTGAATAGATGGATGAATGAATGATAGATGTATAGGTGAACAGATGGATGTATGAGTGACTGGTAGACCGGAGGTTACAAAAATAAAATAAAATAAAATAACAGACTTTGGAGATTTGTTGGTAAGAAGTAAAACAAGACAACAGGGAAGGCCTCACGCCAGTGATTCGTAACTGGGAGGCAGGTGGCGCATGGGAGATAACTTTTATTTTTCACCGGAAGAAGCGGGGAGGATTTTTTTGTCCTTAAAAAAAATTGGGAAGTAAATGTTTTCTGTATGAGGAATTGGAAAGGAGTTTTGTCCGCAGGAGGATTAATGAAGGAGTTTTGTCCGTAGGATGATTAATGAAGGAATTTTGTCCGTAGGAGGATTACGGAAGGAATTTTGTCCGTAGGAGGATTAAGGAAGGAGTTTTGTCCATAGGAGGATTAAGGAAGGAGTTTTGTCCGTAGGAGGATTAATGAAGGAGTTTTGTTCGTAGGAGGATTAATGAAGGAGTTTTGTCCGTAGGAGGATTAATGAAGGAATTTTGTCCGTAGGAGGATTAATGAAGGAATTTTGTCCGCAGGAGGATTAGGGAAGGAATTTTGTCCGTAGGAGGATTAAGGAAGGATTTTTTTCCACAAGGGAGGAATTGTTAATTTAATTTACAAGTGAGGATTCAGGGGCAGTCTGAATTAAAAAGGAAGAAAAGGAATGTGGGATATGGGATGTGGGATGTGTGTTATCGAGAATTCCAGCCTCATACGTTTTAGTAAAAAGAAATCTGATAGGAGAGACAGACAGATAAACATACAGAGACAGACATACAGACAGACAATGAGTGACGGAACAGCAAGAGACGCGCTTAAATCTTGTTTCAAATACATGTACCATGGTTGACTGTCTCAGATACAAAGCACTGTCTGATTACTTTCTCTCTTCTCTGTGTAATCTGATCTTGGCTTTGGCTGGCTTTCGGTATCAAATTCCACCCTTTCTATCTGCGTCTTCACATACCTCGGTGTAGAAATACATGCCTCGACAAAACCACTGGTTAGTTACCTTGCCGTATAATTACACTCTCTGCCAAAGTTTATAGTAAATGGTATTCCTGTAAAGCACAGCTGTTGGATTGTGCTTGTACTTGTACTAACTCCCTGTAACTTCGAGCTGTAGTACTTTGCAGCAGATGCTGTAGAGATGTTGAGGCACAGCATGGTATCGGCGTGGGAGCGGTTTATGGCGGCTACTTTTTCAGTCCCGGAGTACAGCTAAAAAGCAGGGGGTGTGCAGTGCTTCTTTAGCAGACTCCACCACCATGGGGACTATGGCGATCCTAGGCCTGTTACTGGGGGTACCATGGAGAGGAGGGACAGGGTCTTGGCCAGCTTTGGTTCGCAAACCCTGACATATCAGCTATGGTTCGCAAACCCTGACGCTGGCATATCAGCTATGGTTCGCTGATTGCCTCATCGGACAGCTTCACAGAAGTAAGTTCCAGACCAGCTCTTTTCCCAATGACCTAGCTGAAAGAGACCAACTGAGTGTATACAGGGAGCAGTAAAGAAGCTCAGAGCGGGGATTTCCTTCTAGAACCTGAATCTCAGTGCTTAAACATTCTTTGCCCTTGGTATACTTTGAAACTTAAGGATAACTTCTTAAGCCGTGTAATTTCCATGCCTTGGAAACAGATACGCACCTAAACATATATTCATAGCAATATCAGCATACGACCTATGTAAGCAACTGGGCATAAAGGGACAAGCAAGAGCAAGGACATTGAAAAGCCTTTCAGAAACAGCAGAAAAGGTCCTATGCTGGCTGTAGAGCATGCGAAACAAGCTTTGAGAACTTAAATAATTTCGTTTGTCACAACTAATACCAGTCCTCCCTAGCTACATCACTAAAGACGCACTTCAAAGTGCAGTGCCAACTGGAAGATCATGGGTTCAACCCCAAACAACTCACAATACCTCTGTGAGTTATGACCCAGAGGGCCCCCTCCACCCCCATCCCCCTCACCCTTATAGTGTCAGGAGTTTAATAGGGCCGAAACATTTGTCTGATGATCTGAAGGAGTTGTGTTGTTGTTCTGCTCTCTACACTAGAGACTAGTTAGTACCTTGTTTTGCTCTGTATATAGATCTACACTTTAATGGTATAGATCTACACTTTATATTTATAGATCTACACTTTATCTATATAGATATACACTTTATCTTTATAGATCTACACTTTATCTGTATAGATCTACACTTTATTTGTGATCTCATTTTCTAAAATAAAAATGCCCTGGATGACCAATGGCGGTTTATTTATCTTGTTCCACTGCCACGAGTAGAGTTCTTCGACATTTCTGTTGTTAGTTGTCGTATCACTTCCGGGCCTAGTTGTCGTATCACTTCCGGGCCTAGTTGTCGTATCACTTCCGGGCCTAGTTGTCGTATCACTTCCGGGCCTAGTTGTAGTGTCACTTCCGGGCCTAGTTGTCGTGTCACTTCCGGGCCTAGTTGTCGTGTCACTTCCGGGCCTAGTTGTCGTATCACTTCCGGGCCTAGTTGTCGTATCACTTCCGGGCCTAGTTGTCGTATCACTTCCGGGCCTAGAGGGCTTCCCCAGTTTTAAAGAGGGCCCCATAATAGATGAATACAGAATGGCATGAATACAGAATGGCATGAATACAGAATGGCTGATAAATACGACAAGGGACTCGAAAGCAGTTTTTAGCGCTTTATTTCTATCTTTCTACTGACTTAAAAAAGTGCCACCTCAGATTTCTTATCTACTACAACCATACGGCACACGTGCCAGTGATTATTTCTATGGTTACACAGTTTTGCAGCACTTTACTAAATGTTACTGCTCTGGTTGACATTTATGGTGATAATTAGTATCGCATAACTTAATTCACTTTCTTATTCGCACTTTCTACTGACCACAGAATCATTTTCTCTCCCCCACCCCCTTTTTTGCACCCAGCACATTGTATTTCTCAAATACTGCTAGGTCAAGTCTTATTGTATTTCTCAAATACTGCTAGGTCAAATTTTATTGTATTTCCCAAATACTGCTAGGTCAAGTCTTATTGTATTTCTCAAATACTGCTAGGTCAAATTTTATTGTATTTCCCAAATACTGCTAGGTCAAGTCTTATTGTATTTCTCAAATACTGCTAGGTCAAGTCTTATTGTATTTCCCAAATACTGCTAGGTCAAGTCTTATTGTATTTCCCAAATACTGCTAGGTCAAGTCTTATTGTATTTCCCAAATACTGCTAGGTCAAGTCTTATTGTATTTTCCAAATACTGCTAGGTCAAGTCTTATTGTATTTCTCAAATACTTACTAGGACACGTCTCATTTAACGATCAAATAATTTTCACAATACCCAGAAAACGCCAGACTAGGCGTATGTAAGACACAGATTAGACCAGTTGTACTATGTAGGTCAGAAACATGGAGTAAATATAAATTAGATGAAAACCAAATACAAACATTTGAGAATAGGATCCCGAGAACAGTTTATGGAACTGTAAAACCTCGGTGTAAGGTCTCAACATCCATCCATCCATTCTTTCTTCTACAACACAACAACGAAAGATTAAAAAGTAACGAACAAATCCACACAATGTTTAAGTTTCCGCTAATAACAGCCATCATGACAAAAAAACAACAACAGAAAGATGGGTCAGGCATTTAGAGAGAATGGAAGAGGATAGACAAAGAAAGATGGGCTATAAAGAAATGATGAAAGGGCGAGACCAAGAGGTTGACCTAGACAACGATGGGGAGACAACCTAGAAGAAGATACACGCACTCTTGGAATAGACAGTTGGCAAGGAAAAGATCAAGAACATAGAAAGGAAAGATACAGTCTTTTTCACAGCAATGAGCCTCGATAGCTAGGAAACCTGCTGAATTCATCATCTGCTGGAGGAGGAGGAAGAAGAAGAAGAAGAAGAAGGAAAGAAGGAAAGAAAGAAGAAGAAAGAACGAAAGAAAGAAGAAGGAAGAAGAAGAAGAAAGAAGGAAGAAGAAGAAGAAAGAAGGAAGAAAAAAGGAAGAAAGGTAGGGAAGAAAGAAGGATGGAAGGACGGACGGACGGAAGGAAGGAAGGAAGGAAGGACAAAGAAAGAGCAAAAAAGAAGAAGAAAAATATCTCGTCTTCGTATACTTCTTCTGACCTGAAGTGAGAAGACTCTGCAGAAAGCTCCTTACAGACATCGCAGTGTTCAAGCCCTGTGTCTGACACTAGAAATAACAGCCCGTAAACTAAGTGGTGCAAGATGAAAAAAGAAGGCAACTCTCGTGATAAATTGTTTTGTGCAGCGCGTCTTGAGAAATTTAAAGCAAAAATAAATTCATGTATCATCCACACACACACACAAACTGAAGTTGACTCTGATGACTCTGATGATGATGATGATGACGACGATGATGATGATGATGGTGATGATGATGATGACGCATTTTGATAACTATTTTTTTAATGAAAATTCACTTAATAGTATAAATGAACTTTTTGTCATAAAATACACCCCTGTATTAATCATGGCACTCATGTTTTACTGATATAATCTTTTTTTCATAATGATATTTTTTACTGATATAATCTTTTTTCATAATATTTTTACTGATGTAATCTTTTGTTCATAATGATATTTTTTACTGATATAATCTTTTTTCATAATATTTTTACTGATATAATCTTTTTTCATAATATTTTTACTGATATAATCTTTTTTCATAATAACATTTATAACACTTTATGTCACTATAACATGACAGTTACTTGTACCTACAACAATTTATACCGCGTTATTTGTGTCACTCTGAATGGTGATTTATAAAAAAGCATCTAAAATTAGATATAGCATTCAGGACAGAAGTGGCTATTTTTAGATTGTGCGTAGTCCCCGCCCAACTGCGCCTTACCAACAGGAAGATGTGCTCACCAAAAGGTAGTGATCGCACGTGTCAGGTATTACTTCCCAGCAACAGAACAAGGAGGACCCAGAAACTCCTGCCAGATGTCTCCCCGCGATTCTTGACTGACTGGGTATACAACGCAAAACCACACGGCACTTCCTCAACAGCCCTTGGAAACTCACTGAAGCTCAGAGTATTTGGTTAACTTTTACAGGGACGAATGGGGCCCGGCTTCTGTGGTTTCTTCCTCGAAACCTTGTATTTGGCATTATCACAACTGGTTTTTGTTAGACATGGGAGATCTTAAGATACAGATAGAGATCAGAACCATATGTTTGCCTTCTGACTCATTTTTTTTTAAGATCTGCGATGAGGAGAGAAGACCAGTGCCCGCGGGGATTTGGAACAGGAGAGGTCTTTGAACATAAGGGCGGGGGAAAAATAAATGAAGAGGAGAGGAAATGCAGCAAAAGAATGAAGGTATGTGAAAGTGAAGGTAATGAGAATTGCTGGAGGTGGTATGTAACCATACATCCTAACCACTAGCACTTGTACAGTTGCTGAATGGTTTGAGTTGGTGGAGAAGTTGAGAAAGACTTTTTTTAATCTCGTAGGGGCTGGTAATAGTAATAGTAGCAATAACAGTTGTAATTGTTGCAGACATCTCATAGTAATGTAGTAGTATATCCCATTTAGCAATAATAATATTAGCAATAATATACTGTTCAAACAAAAAGAAACGCAACAAATACGATGTTGCGATCTAAAGTGAAGTTTGCTGATCAGACAAGGGCAAATTGCCTGAGACGTTCACTTGGACATCAACTTCATGTGCTGACCTGAATTGTACTCAGCAGATGATTCATGGGCACAGAAAAGCGACACTAGTCAAAACAGCATTTTTGACAATAACTTATGACAGGTTCACGAGAATCCCATGAAACTTACAGAACACAAAACTCACTGACCATGTTATTGAATGCCTATAAAAGATTGACGCTCCTCGAATCAATTTATTTGAAAATTCAGTGCGCAAGTATGGCTCATCTCACTACAGAACAACGACTCATCATCATTGGACGTTTACAGACTAATTTAATGTGGTTACAAGCACTATTTGTCGCCTTTTGGGACGATTTCAAGAAGCTGGCTCAGTTGCAGACCGGTCGCGCAGTGGAAGACCCATAGTCACAACTCCTGCTGAAGATCACTTCATACGGCTGCGTCACCTCAGGAATGGATTTGCATCTGTGTCCTCAACAATCCAGTCAATGACAGCAGCTCGTCGAATTTCAGATCAAACGATCAAGAATCGGCTGCACGACGCTGGTCTTTGGGCTAGAAGACCCTACCTACAGAGGTCCTGTTCTTACGGACCAGCATCGCCAGAACCGACTGCAGTGGGCGAACCAGCATCGTCAATGGACCGTTGCGAATGATTGAAGAAGGGTTTGGTTTAGTGATGAATCGTTCTTCTGCTCCAGCGACACGATAGACGGGGAAGAGTTTACTACAGAGTCCACGAGCACTACGCCTAGAACTGCATGGATGAGGCTCCTCCACATAGTGGTGGAGGTGTACTGGTGTGGGGGACTATCAAATTCATGGGAAGAAGTGACCTGGTGCAAATTGAAGGACGCCTGAATGCCCAACGATACGTCGCTGAAATTCTTCGACCCACGTCCTTCCACTTCTGGCTGCACCAGGGTCGATTTTTCAGCAGGATAACACTCGACCTCATGTGGCATAACTCACAACCCAGTTCCTCGCTGACAACGTCGAGACCATTCCGTGACCATCCGTGTCATCAGACATGAACCCAACAGAACACTTATGGGATGAACCCAACAGACAAGTCCGCCAGCGAGACGTGGCGCCAACCAATCTCCGACAGTTGTCTCCTGCACTGCGGGAAGAGTGGGCAGCCATCCCACAACAACAGATCCAACGGCTAATCGGATCCACGTCAAGGAGATGTCGTTCTGTGACACAAGCCAGAGGGGACCATACACCTTACTGGAACAGAGGCCTCAGTCACAAAGAATAAAAGTACAAACCAAATTTAATAAATATCATTTCATTGTTAAAGTCTTAAAGTTTCTTCATGCCAAGATTGAAACATTAATTCCGCAAAATAAAATTTTGATACAAGTTTGAAATTTGGTGTCCATTACGACTGCCGTAGTGTTGCATTTTTTTTTTTTTGAACAGTAGTATTTGTTGTATAATCAGTATTGGCTGTGGTAGGTGGAACAGAAATAGTAGTAGTGGCAGCTGCAGCAGCAGTAATAACAGTAGTATTAGCTGCTACAATAGCAATAGCATTTTTTAAAGAATCAGTATTAGTTGTGGTAGGTGGAGCTGTAATAGCAGTGGTACTTGTGGTACCAGAAAGGACGCCCCCATTGCGGTGACTTGAACCCCGTTTAACAATTTCTGTCACCATTGTAACATTCTTTTTTTCTTCGGGTGTTTGCGACATCTAATAATTTGAAGACCACTGCTGACATTACATTGCCCGTGTGTTATACATTGGACGAGCGTACACGCTGTAAGACAAACACAACCCAGGCGGAATACAGTTCGTAAACAATTCTGTTAATAGGGCAGTCGAACTCCTCCTTAACGAAAAAACGTTAAAGGTGACCCTGACATGTCTTAGAGGCACTTAAGGACATGGTGTTTGTGCCCACATCTTCCTTGACCTGTCACTTACTAGAAAGTGATGTGGTCAGCATCACGCCTGTGAAAATGAAGCATGAAAGCAAAACATCTAGGTCACACATGCAGGATGACTTTCCGGGCAGGAAGGTTAGAAATGAACCATAGCGCCATAAGGAACTAGCGGAACGAACAATCTACATAGAAAAACTACCGACATTCACCAGTTACTCAGACGGGAACTATTCTTCTTCTTCTTCTTCTTCTTCTTCTTCGTTCGAGGAAAATTGGTCATGCTACATCTACAGACCCGTCGCCTTGACAAAGTCCGCCATCTTCTCCAGGCTTGACTGTGAACCCCATAGCTTTCTTTCAGTTCCTCTCTCTCTCTCTCTCTCTCTCGATCATCAGAAGATGAGCAATTATCAGAACCTGAACAATTATCAGAAGGTGAGCAATCTCTTGGATAAAGTCGCCAAAGAAAGTGAACAGAAAGGCCTTACTTTGAACATCAAAAAGACAGAGACTATGGTTATATCTAAGAAACAGAATCCACCAGCATGCAGTATTAAATTAAACGGAACTGTTCTAAAGCAGGTGCAGAAATTCAAATACCTTGGAGCAGTAATAACTTCAGATGGGAAATGCAGAACAGAAATTAGGAACAGAATAGGCCAAGTAAAGACTGCATTTCAGAGAATGAGAAACATATTGACCAACACATCCTTATCAATGAATGTTAGAAAACGAGTACTAAAATGCTATATTGAACCTATCTTGTTATATGGAAGTGAATCATGGACAATAGGCAAGTCTGCACAAAAATCATTGGAAGCAGCAGAAATGTGGTTTATTAGAAGAATGTTGCGAATCCCCTGGACAGCAAAAATAACTAATGAAGAATGTAAGAGAAGAGCTGGAGAGACAAAAAACCTTGTCAAAAAGATAAGAGAGAGACAATGTACTTTCATAGGACATGCAATGAGAAGAGGGGGCATTGAAAATATTATAACAACAGGAAAAATAGAAGGAAGAAGATCAAGAGGAAGACCAAGAGAAATGATACTGGACAGTCTGACGGGATGGTGTGAGAGGAGATCACCAACTGAGCTGATGGCATGCATGAAGGATCGCGTACTCTGGAGAAGCATAATAGCCAACGCCAGTCGGCACGGCACATGATGATGATGATGATGAGCAATTATCAGAAGATGGGCAATTATCAGAAGGTGAGCAATTATCAGAAGATGGGAAAATATAAGAAGGTGAGCAATTATCAGAAGGTGAGCAATTATCAGAATATGGGCAATATTATCAGAAGGTGGGCAATTATCAATTATCAGAAGGTGGGCAATTATCAATTGCCCACCTTCTGATAATTGATAATTGCAATTGCCCACCTTCTGATAATTGATAATTGCCCACCTTCTGATAATATTGCCCATATTCTGATAATTGCTCACCTTCTGATATTTTCCCATCTTCAACAGAAGGTGAGCAATTATCAGAAGGTGAGCAATTATCAGAAGGTGGGCAATTATTAGAAGATTGGCAATTATTGGAAGATGGGCAATTATCAGAAGGTGGGCAATTATCAGAAAGTGAGCAATTATCAGAAGGTGAGCAATTATCAGAAGATGTGAAATATTATCAGAAGGTGGGCAATTATCAGAAGGTGGGCAATTATCAGAAGATGAGCAACTATCAGAAGGTGGGCAATTATCAGAAGATGGGCAATTATCAGAAGGTGAGCAACTATCAAGGTGGGCAATTATCAGAAGGTGAGCAATTATCAGACGGGCAGTATTATCAGAAGGTGGGCAATTATCAGAAGATGAGCAATATTATCAGAAGGTGAGCAATTATCAGAAGGTGGGCAATTATTAGAAGACTGACAATTATTGGAAGATGAGCAATTATCAGAAGGTGGGCAATTATCAGAAGGTGAGCAATATTATCAGAAAGTGGGATATTATCAGAAGGTGGCCAATTATCAGGGCAATATTATCAGAAGGTGGGCAATTATCAGAAGGTGAGCAATTATCAGTGGGTGGGCAATATTATCAGAAAGTGGGCAATTATCAGAAGGTGAGCAATTATCAGAAGGTAAGCAATTATCAGAAGGTGGGCAATTATCAGAAAATGACCAATTATCAGAAGGTTAGCAATGGACAATTATTAGAAGACCAGAAGGGCAATTATCAGAAAATGAGCAATTATCAGAAGATGAGCAATTATCAGAAGATGGGCAATATTATCAGAAGGTGGGCAATTATCAGAAAATGGGCAATTATCAGAAGATGGGTAATATTATCAGAAGGTGGGCAATTATCAGAAGATGAGCAATTATCGGAAGATGGACAATTATCAGAAGGTGGGCAATTATCAGAAGATGTGCAATTATCAGAAAATGGGCAATTATCAGAAGATGGGTAATATTATCAGAAGGTGGGCAATTATCAGAAGATGGACAATCATTAAAAGATGGGAAATTATCATTGTGACGTTTCGGCTGATACTTTAGCTGTAACTATAACCAGAGACTAGCATCCCCGCACTCCGGGCATTCCCATACGTGCTCCGCCTCCCTTTCCAACACCCACTGAAGCGAGCACCTGCTGATGAAGCCAGTCACACTCACTGTTTGTGGTTAACGTGCTAAACCAGTTCTTTCAGAAAAGCTTCCATTTCCCTTCCTTCTCCATCAGTTCTATCTATCGTAAATAAGCAGAACACAGTTTGTAGGATTAGACCTCGAAAAAGAAATCGTACACAAAGCACTTTCAGACGTGAGAGAAAGAAACATCACAAGATTCGAATAGCGGACTCCGGCAGTACAAGCAGCCGTCCAGCCACGAGAGAACAGCGTACTAACGAACTACGCTATCAAACACCCCCCACCCCCTAAAAAAGGGTGTTTGATAGCAAAGACAATCTCTCTCTCTCTCTCTCTGAACCTTAAGTGCCCAGGGCACATGGGGCTTCCGCAAGGGTTTTCCACAAATGCCTGTCCTTCGCCTTTTTTTCTGCTCTTGCCCAGGTGAGCCCTCTATTGCTCAACATCCTTTCTGTTGTTCTTCTCCATGTCTCTTTTGGTCTACCCTTACTTCTGTTCCCCTGTGGTGAAGACAATACCTGTTAAATCACAACGAAGATCGTGACGCCCGGAAAGAAACGAGGTCATGACACGGAAATTCCGTAGCTTAGATTCAGTCTCTCACAGGAAACCAACTTTTCGGACACAAACATACACACACGCGGTCTCTTGCTAGGTCTAGTGCGTATCATCCTCATCTTGTGATTGTGGTCATTCATCCCAGGGTCATCCTCGTTCCATCGGGCACAATGCGCAGATGGGGCCGTTGTATTTTTTTTTCTATCCCGAGGTATGTGTCTGTTTATGTCCGAGTATGTGTCTGTTTAGGTTTAGTGGTTGTTCCTGGTGGATGCGGTATCGATCGTGCAGCACGTGCTTCGTCGCGCCGGCCGAAGTCTCTTGTGGACTTTTAAGCCAAAAAGTGGCCACAATGTCGCCGACCCAGAAAATAAGCCACAGTTCCCGCCGCCACTGTCACCTCAGAGCTGATCGCATCCAACTTCTTGCTATATACCCGTGCAAAGGAACACATTCAGCCATACAAAGACCTACAGAGGAAAAGAAGTAAGACGACCTTTTCTCAAACATCACTTAAAATCTTAATTCCGTAAGCTCACTGGAAGAACTCTTTTCAGCCACTAATTTGTGTGTGTGTGTATGTATGAGAGAGAGATATTTAGGCCCACCCTACCTTTTGTTTCGTTGTGTCGTAACTAGTTCAGCTATGCGTTCAAAAGTGTGTAAATCTCTTGATACACTTGCAAGATTGGCATTGTGTAAGTACTTACTCCCATATAAATGACAATGTAAAGCCAGCATCACTCCCTGTACCCAGCATATGATTCACTCTTTTGTAAATGACCGCTTTGGGCCATTTTTTTCTTCTTCTCATGCTCGAACTAGATATGTTCACCAAAATGTCAAGTTGGATGAGAAATCAGAATTATGGCTTTATTTTGCACCTGGCCTCATGAATAGTCACAAGCAGACTTTGTCTTGACTTTTTTTCCGTCTGTCTTCTGACTTAAAGCAAACATTTGTACTAAAAAAAAGCCACCAAAGCATTATTTGAGTTCTTGAACTGATTTCATAAACTAAATATGGACAAATACAGCAATCATAATGAGGAAGTAGCTCATTATGTTGCGTTGTTCATGATAAAACGCTAGCAACATATCCACAGAAACTGAATATCATATAATTTCAGACTGCCCTTTTCAGTCTTTCTTTACCTCACTTATATCTGGATTTATTATTGAATGCATGCGTAAGAGGTTATATGTAAATGTTTTCCCTTCATATTTGGTGTTGTTATTATATGCTTGTAGTGCTAAAACTACGCTACAAATGTCTGATTTTCCAAGGCAGAATGTCAGATTCTCCTCAAAACCCAGTCCTTCCCCACTGACAATAAAGTTTGTTCATTCTCTCTCTCCTTCTCTCTCTTTCTCTCTGTGTCCTATTTTCTTCCTTCTCTCTCTCCTTATTTTCCTTTTCTCAGATGTCACACAACATGAAAAATATTAATATTACGATACTCAGAATAATTCTGTGAGAGAATTGGAGCACTGTGTGTATTCATTCATTCATTCATTCATTCATTCATTTGCATGTCCCTTGCGGAACTTTGCCTCCCTAATAGCAATCCTGTAGGCCTCTCGGTTGTGAGCAAGATGGCCTGCTGCTGATGCATCCATTTGCAGATCATCAACGATGCCTTGCAGCCATCTTCGCCTTGGTCTTCCTCTCTTTCTTTTTACCATTAATATACATACATAATGTACACACCACACACACACACACACGTATATATACATATATATATATATATATATATATATATATATATATATATATATATGAGAGAGAGAGAGAGAGAAAGAGAGAGGAGAAATTGTTGATAATGTTCATGACCTAATTTTGACAGATGGCCAAGACAATTGCTCTGACACTAGAGATATCAAAGGAACGCGGTGGGTTCACGAGCACTTGGGTACGCAGAAACTGCCGACCAAGCGGGCGCCGAAATGCTTGAATTCCGACGAGAAACGAAATCGAGTGCACACCTCCAAGTTGATTTTGTAGCACTTTGAACGATCTAGTGACAACTCTCTGGAACGACTCGTCATTGTTGATGAAACACAGTTACATTACTACGATCCTTAGACCAAAAAAAAAAAAAAATCCTTGCAGTGGCAGAAGCCGGGTTCTTCACGGCCGAAGATATTTAAGACCCATAAATCAGCTGGTAAGATCATGTCCACCTTTTTTTTTTGGATAAGGAAGACTATTTTGATAATTGCTCATTTTCTGATAATTGCCCGTCTTCTGATAATTGCCCGTCTTCTGATAATTGCCCACCTTATTATAATTCTGCACATTCTGATAATTGCCTACCTTCTAATAACTTCCCACCTTCTACTGATAATTCTCCAACTTCTTGATAACTGCCCACCTTCTACTGATAATTCTCCAACTTCTTGATAACTGCCCACCTTCTACTGATAATTCTCCAACTTCTTGATAATTGTCCACCTTCTGATAATTCTCCACCTTCTGATAACTGTCCACCTAATTCCCCATCTGGTGTTTAAGTCCATACTTCTAAAATATTCTATTATTCCATCCTGCTCACAAGATCTTGCTAACTCTCTCTCTCTCTCTTTCTGTGTCTCTCTCTCTCTCTCTCTCTCTCTCTCTCTCTCTCTCTCTCTCTCTCTCTCTGGCTAGTTTTCTATTTCTCGACTTTAACAAGTATTAGAAAGGAAGGGAATTTTTCAACACTTCGGTGATGTTAGCAGCAAACAGAGCAGTATTTCAGCAGTCATGTGCCAACATTTTTTTTTTTTTGGGAATGGTTAAAGAAACCTATGACATGATGTGGCAAGCATGTTGACCTTCCAGGCAACTATGTGGAATAACATGCCAGTTTCTCGGCTCAAGGTCACTCCCTTTGTGGTCGGGACTATGATTTTTAGCAGCCTCTCGTAAACAATGATTTTTTTAAAAAAATAACTTTGATCCACCTGCAGACAGATTTGTGTGATATTTCGTCTTAACTGTAAGAAGAGGTTAATTATGTTTGAAAAATGACTGAAAGGCTAAACACTCCCTAGTGTTTATGTTCCATACGGCGTTTACAAATGTGATAAATCAAAGAATTTTTTAAAAAAATGAAATACGAATATCGACAAAATAATGTATATATTTATTTTAAAACAAAACGAATTAACTGAACTCAAGCAATAATATTTTTTCATCAGAATAAAAGAAGAGAGAAGCCGAAATGATGACATATAATCTTTTTTTTTTCATAACAACAACAATATATATATACATTTATATACAACTGGTAAATAATAAAATGTAAGATTTCAATCTGAAACTGAAGAATCGTAGAAGGAAACCAAACAAAAGCCAAATGAAAACGCAAATATAAATAAACGTTCAACTGGGCAGATCACAATCTGCAGAAACTGGATACTTGCCAAGTCTGACATTTTCGCTAGCGCTGGGGAAACAGAACAAAGGATTACGCTGACGAACTTCAAAGAGGTCAACACAAAAGAAAGATAACTGGAAGAATGATTCATGCAAGGGGAAATAACTGCTCAAGAAATATGATTGTAACAGAAGATGGCTAATTACCGGGTTACGTGAAGGATATTTTTATTGCGTATTTGGCATCCGACTGAAACAAGATTTTCCGGCAAGCTGCGATGATTAATGTGTTATTCGGGTGTCCACATTCGGCCAAACATGCCCGCGATAGCTGTGAAGCGTCCCCAGAAAGTGCATTTTAGTAAAAATGTCATGACTGGTTAAAAAGCTTTTCTTAGTGGGGTGGGGGGGGGGGGGGGGGGAAAGGGAGGGATGAGTGCTTTTATCAAAATAAACTCAAGAATTTTAACAGTTAACAGGACTCATTTATTAATCAGCGATTCTGCTTTCAGCAACTCAGTCAGGCAGTCATTTGTATGTCCCTTGTGGAACTTTGCCTTCCTAACAGCTCTCCCGTAGGTCTCTCGGTTGTAAGCAAGATGGCCTGCTGCTGATGCATCCATTTGCAGATTATCAATGATGTCTTGCAGCCGTCTTCGCCTTGGTCTTCCTCTCTTTCTTTTTCCCATTATGTACCCTTCCAAGACAGTCTTCTCTAGATTATCATGACATTTAATGTGTCCAAAATATTTAAGTTTTCTCTCTTTAATCCTCTTTACTAGTCAGCCTTCTTCAATATTAAGTTCTTGTAGTATGGATATATTTGTTCTTTTTTGTCTCCATGATATTTGAAGAACTCTTATGTAGCATTTATTTTCAAAGGCATTTATGTGTTTCTCAGCTGTTTTGATAAATGTCCAGGTCTTACAGGCATATGTTGCGACGGGAAAGATGCATGTCCTTAAAAATCTTCTTTTTTTTTTTTGTTGTAGTTCTCTCTGTTCCTCTCCACAGATTCTTTAGTTTTACTTTTTGAAGAGCGATAGATGTCTTCTTTTTAATATCCCTCATTGTATCTCCATTATTATGATCCAAGATATTCAAAACTCTCCACTTCGTCCAATTTTTCCTCATTGATACATATTTCACCTGCCTTATTTGTTTTGTCATTTGTCATCAATTTAGTTTTCTTTAAGTAGAGGTTTTGCTCTTCGCTGTTCTTACGAACTGACATAATTAATTTTTCCATTCCTTTTTTGTGTTGTGGACAGTAATACTGTGTCATCAGCATATCTAATCTCTGGTATTTCATAACCTCCAATTGTTATGGCACCGTAATATTCTTTGTCTACATCTCTAACATTCCTCATTATATTTTCAGTATACAAGTTAAATAAGTAAGGCGACAATTTGCACCCTTGACGAACTCCTTGTTTTATCTCAAACCAAGTTGTTGTTTCACCATTTTTTCTTACTGCTGCCTGTTGGTCTAGATACAGCAGTGATATCAATTGTATCAAATGTGTTTGAAATCCCATTTTTTCCCATTATTTTCCAAAGTTTCTGATGTTATACACAATCAAATGCCTCTGAATAATCTATAAAAGATAAATATAGCTTCATATTAAATTCTCTGCATTTCTCTATTATTAATCTTATATTGAATATATGACCTTTTGATCCTCTTCCTTGCCTAAAATCAGCTTGGACCACATTGACTTCTTCTTCTATTTCCTTACGAAGTCTACTCATTATGATTTTTAACAGAATTTTACTGGCATGACTAATCAGGGCAACCATTCTGTAGTTTGTGCATAATTTCAAACTACCCTATTTTGGCAGTGGTATGAATAGAGATTTTTTCCCATTCTTTTGGCCAAATACCTAACACCATTTTTTTTTTGGTATGATAGATTGTTGCATATTCTTTTCCTCCTGCTTTAATAAGTTCAGCTGTTATATCTCATCACATCCTGGTGATTTACCATTTTTCAGATTCTTTATTGCCCATAAAACTTCTACTGTCGGTTCGGGTTCTTTCTCCTCCAATAATAATTGACACTGTCGATTTCTGCTTTCACAGTCGGTTGTTTCATACATTCTTCTGTAATATTCCTTCCATTTTTCTAGAATTTCCTCTGTCTCTGTCAAGGTATTCTTCATCTCGTCACAAATTACATTTAGCTTAGGTGTAACATTCCTCGTCAATGTCTTCATTTCTTTAAACATTTCACTCTCTTCCACACTTCTGATGTCCTTCTACTCGTGCACAACAATCTTGTATGTATTATTTTTTTACTTTTCTTATGTTTCTTCGAAATTCTTTTATTAAAGATTTATATTCCTCATTGTTGCTGTTTGTCACTTTCCATTGCGTCTTCATTTCTCTACGTTGTTTTATCAGTTCTAGTGTACCTGCTGTAATCCATCCATTCTTTTGTGTTTTCTTTACCGGAACCATGTCTTTAGCTGTTGTTATTATTAAGCCATCTCTGGCCTGCGTAGCCAATTCATCTGGTGTCATCTCTTCCTGTACAGCCATCAGAATTTCGAAACGGTTCTTCACTTCTATACCGTATTGTTCTGGTATTTTTGTAAATACCAACAACTACCTAACATTTAACACTGCAGAGATTCCCAAGGTGGAGTTTTTGGTCAGAGCCAGGAAGCAGTCTTTTCATCTCTGATAAAACCTTGACACCGCCGAAACCTGGTGTAGTTTAAATTACCTAGTATTACCTCATGTGGGTTGATCAGAATGTAAACAGATAACTTGACTGACCAGGTTCCAAAACCGGAGCAGTGAAGTGTTAGCTGGTGGCAACATGCGTCAGTTTATAAACCGACGGGCAAAGAATAAACAAAACTTGCAAAACTGAACAGGAGCTAAGAAAAACCTCTCTCAGACAGATCAGTCAAGACATCTTAGTAGACATCCGAGCAATAGCCCCAATTCTTGTCCTGGCATTAATATACCCGATAATCTGATTTCTTTCTGATTCTGTGAGACCCGGTATGGTGAAGAAACAGCAATTAATCCAAATCTAACGATGGCGAATTTAGCGCACTGACCTAATCTTTACAATGAGTGGTAAAAATTAGATTTCAAACGTATTTATAGGTCAGAAACTGGTTTTTAAAAAACCCCACGCATTTCACAGTTTGAGCAGTTTTTCGTGACAAACAAGAAGTGAGTACTGTTAACGCCTTTGCCACTTTCAGGGATTAGCATGTACTCACTTTCAGGGATTAGCATGTACTCACTACATCGAAATTGAGTGAGTAGTTTTCAAAATAAACGCTTTTCAAAAGTGTTGATTTCCTTTTTGCAAGAGAAAACATATAATAATAATAATAATAATAACAAAGCACAAATCTTGCTGGTTTATAATCGCGACCCTTCTGGGTAATACCCAAATGACGGTGCTTGTCCATGTGTAAATAACGGTGCTTGTCCATGTGTAAACTATAAGTGCAAATCTTGTGGGGTCCTAATCGCGAGGCTTCTGGGGAATACTCAAATGTCGGTGCTCGTCCATACGAAAACTGTAAGTGCAGATCTGGTGGGTTCTTATGCAGTAGTTTTCTTGGGGATACTTATTCTATGAAATCTGCACCTCTAATTACTTACTCTATGAAATCTGCACTTCTCTGCTATGGAGGCCGGCCACGTCCGATATACACCCATACTAGTGAAATATGCCTAAACCGGCTTAACCCAGGGGTGAAACTTGATGACTACTCATGTCATGGTACCTTTGCTCTAGAGGTCGAACACGTCCTAAACGAGCCCCATAATGGGATAATACGCCTAAACCGGCTTAACCCAGGGATGAAACCTACTAGTGGCGAGGATTCATCCTCCTGGACAAAAGCTCCGTCCTGTTCACAACTAGGAAGGATAGCGGCCACGACCACAAAACGCTGAAGTCGGAGACACTGGATCAGTGCAGTCTAGATAGGCAACCACCTCTCACCCGACGGGGATATATGCGTATCCTAATCACGCTGAGGTTTTCCAGTGAGAAAGTCCAACATTGGACTAGATTGGCAACCACCTCTCACCCGGTGGGGATATACGGATATCCAAAACACGTCGAGGTTTTCCGGTGAGAAAGTCCAACTCTATATTAAACTGGTGCAACGAAAACCACGGTGTCACGCAATCCCGCTTCTGCGACCAACCGAGAATACAAGCCCAAGCCCCGCTATACTCTGAACCTCAAGTGGTCCTCTCGGGGATCTCTTGTGGCCCTCTCGGGAACCACAGGACCAATCAAGGACCACAGGAGTAAATTCAGTAGGATCACGGGGCGATTTTGGTGGTAGAAGTGAACGAAGAAGAAGAAGAAGACTTACTCTGTGAAATCTGCACTTCTAATTACTTACTCCATGAAATCTGCACCACTAATTACTTACTCTATGAAATCTGCACCACTAATTACTTACTCCATGAAATCTGCACCACTAATTACTTACTCCATGAAATCTGCACCACTAATTACTTACTCCATGAAATCTGCACCACTAATTACTTACTCTATGAAATCTGCACCACTAATTACTTACTCCATGAAATCTGCATCACTAATTACTTACTCCATGAAATCTGCATCACTAATTACTTACTCCATGAAATCTGCACCACTAATTACTTATTCCATGAAATCTGCACCACTAATTACTTACTCCATGAAATCTGCATCACTAATTACTTACTCCATGAAATCTGCACTTTTAATTACTTACTCCATGAAATCTGCACCACTAATTACTTACTCCATGAAATCTGCATCACTAATTACTTACTCCATGAAATCTGCATCACCAATTACTTACTCCATGAAATCTGCACCACTAATTACTTATTCCATGAAATCTGCACCACTAATTACTTACTCCATGAAATCTGCATCACTAATTACTTACTCCATGAAATCTGCACCACTAATTACTTACTCTATGAAATCTGCATCACTAATTACTTACTCCATGGTTCTAAGGACTGCAAACGCGCCACAAACAGCCTCTGGCAATCAAGTCCAGCTCCTGGCCTTCCCGTGGCAGAACTGTTTAAATTGACAGGAGAAGGGGCGAGGGCGAATATCTGGCGCCTGAAAACCAGTTACTTAGGGTAGATGAGTGGCACGTTTGGTAGCTCATCTGCTGCTGTTGGCGAGATCTTCAGCTGCCGTGCGTGGAGTGGTGCTCCTCCCGGTCAATGAAGAAATTTGCAAATGAGGTTGCCGCGCAGCATCACTGCGGAAAAGGTGGTAGAAAGGATAAAGCGAAGCAAACAGTCAAATCACGGCACCTCTGGTCTGGAGGTCGGCCACGTCCTGAGTGCAGTCATGTCGGGTGAAATGCATGAACCGGCATGTCTCACTGCTGGCGAGACTCTTCAAATGCCGTGCGTGGAGTGAAGCTCCTCCCGGTTAAGGAAGTAAATGGGGAAAAGAAATAAAGGTTGCTGTGCGGCGTCGATGGGAAAAGGTGGTGGAAAGTGAAGTTTAACCGGTATGTCCAGTAGTATCGCTACGGGAGCTATACCACGGCACCTCTGCTCTAGAGGCCGCCCACGTCCGAAATACACCTACACTGGTGAAATATGCCTAAACCGGCACACACCAGGGGTGGAACTTGATGGCTAGACATGTCATGCCACCTCCGCTCTAGAGGTCGGTAACGCCTGATAAACACCCATACTGGTGAATTTTGCCTAAACCGGCTCATACCAGGGGTGAATCTTGAAGGCTATGCATGTCACAGTACCTCTGCTCTAGAGGTCGGTCACGTCCCAAACACGCCCATACTGGGATAATGCCTAAACCGGCTCAACCCAGGGGTAGAAGTCACTAGTGGCGAGGATTCGTCCTCCAGGACAAAAGCTCCATCCTGGTCACAACTAGGAAGGGTAGCGGCCACGACCGCAAAATTGCTGAAGTCGGAGACACTGGACCAAGGAAGTCTAGATAGGCAACCACCTCTCACCCGGCGGGGATGTTTGCATATCCTAATCACGCTGAGGTTTTCCGGTGAGAAAGTCCAACCCTGGACTGGATGGGCAACCACCTCTCAGCCGGCGGTGATACACGGGTATCTGAAAATACGTCGAGGTTTTCCGGTGAGAAAGTCCAACTCTGGCCTGGGTGAGAGGCGGTAGCCCACCCAGCGGGGATGCACTGATATCCCAAACACGTCGAGGTCTTCCGGTGAGAAAGTCCAACCCTAGACTAAACTGGTGCAATGAAAACCACGGTGTCACGCAATCCCGCTTCCGAGACCCACCAAGAATACAGGCTAAAGCACTGTGATACTCTGAACCCCTTGTGGTCCTTTCGTGGATCTCGTGTGGTCTATTTTGGACCACACAGGGGACCACGGGACCTAACGAGGACCACAGGCGTGAATTCAGTAGGTTCACAGTGCGGTTTTTGGTGGTAGAAGTGAACGAAGAAGAAGAAGACTTACTCCATGAAATCTGCACCACTAATTACTTACTCTATGAAATCTGCATCACTAATTACTTACTCCATGAAATCTGCATCACTAATTACTTACTCCATGAAATCTGCATCACTAATTACTTACTCTATGAAATCTGCATCACTAATTACTTACTCTATGAAATCTGCATCACTAATTACTTACTCCATGAAATCTGCATCACTAATTACTTACTCCATGAAATCTGCACTTCTAATTACTTACTCCATGAAATCTGCACCACTAATTACTTACTCCATGAAATCTGCATCACTAATTACTTACTCCATGAAATCTGCACCACTAATTACTTACTCCATGAAATCTGCACCACTAATTACTTACTCCATGAAATCTGCATCACTAATTACTTACTCCATGAAATCTGCATCACTAATTACTTACTCCATGAAATCTGCATCACTAATTACTTACTCCATGAAATCTGCACCACTAATTACTTACTCCATGAAATCTGCATCACTAATTACTTACTCCATGAAATCTGCACCACTAATTACTTACTCCATGAAATCTGCATCACTAATTACTTACTCTATGAAATCTGCACCACTAATTACTTACTCCATGAAATCTGCATCACTAATTACTTACTCCATGAAATCTGCATCACTAATTACTTACTCCATGAAATCTGCATCACTAATTACTTACTCCATGAAATCTGCATCACTAATTACTTACTCCATGAAATCTGCATCACTAATTACTTACTCCATGAAATCTGCACCACTAATTACTTACTCCATGAAATCTGCATCACTAATTACTTACTCCATGAAATCTGCATCACTAATTACTTACTCCATGAAATCTGCACCACTAATTACTTACTCCATGAAATCTGCATCACTAATTACTTACTCCATGAAATCTACCAGACTCTGGTGCCTGGGCTGCGAAGAATGAACACAAGAGAGTTGTCAAGCCAGACTTGTCATACATACAAGAGATGGAAGGGACAAGACCATGGCAAACATGATCAGAGAATGTGGAACAAGGCTTATGAGAACTTGAAGACGGATTGATTGATTGATATTTATTTATTTCCAAAGGATGAAGAATTGGATACACAGGCCACGAGAGAGAGAGAGAAAGACAAGAGCAGAAACAGATATGAAATGGAGACAACGTATATGCAGCAATGAGTTTTAAATGGCTTGGAGTGTTAAAGAAAGGGGTGCTGTTTCACAGTCTAATTCTCTCTACACTCCACAAGTAAAGACTTCTCAAACACACATGCTATCTTTTCACAACATGATTAACACTTGGCTGACTAGCTGCTATGATTCTGAAACAGATTTTTATTGCCTATCACTGATAAACAAGAACCAGCCATTCTAAATAAACACTCTGCAACTGCCTCTTTCTCTAATACTGACCACATATACAATGTTTAAAAGTTTAAAAATAAATGCCTGCAGTCATATTGTTTTGTTCCACAGATGGGAATTTGTAATTTGAAACTGCTGCAAATGCTAAAAATAGAAATTACATCATTTCCATGTTAAAAAAAAGCCAAATATTATGTTTGATTACAAAAAAAATTAATGTGATCTTCAGTGTTGTTTGGTAGAATTTGATTTTAGTAGAATTTGATTTAGTATACATGAATTTCTTCAATGAATCTGAAGATATTCTTCTGACAAACAGCATCAGACACACACATCCTTCACAGAAATGGTCTTAGTGCCTATATTGTCCTTCACCTGTCAGTACACGCTGGAGGCTCTTACATGCTTTGCTGTCTAAACACAAAAGTCTGTTATGAGACAAGCACGGTATCTTTAATTTAGTAACGACTTTCAACTATCCAGTTTACTTGATACCTTTATTCCATTCCGTGTATAGATATCATAAGTTCAAATATCACAAGCATCTTTTGGGGGGGGGGGGGGGGTTGCAAACTCAGTATTTAGAGTTATGAGTTGTTACAGCAAAAAAGTGAAGAACTTGGCATTTGTCTAAAAGATAGAGCAGAAAGCAGCAAAGGAAACTGGCAGCCACATTCTCTCTGTGTAAACTAAGAGTGAGGTCTCCACCCTCTCTGTGTAAACTAAGAGTGAGGTCTCCACCCTCTCTGTGTAAACTAAGAGTGAGGTCTCCACCCTCTCTGTGTAAACTAAGAGTGAGGTCTCTACCCTCTCTGTGTAAACTAAGAGTGAGGTCTCCACCCTCTCTGTGTAAACTAAGAGTGAGGTCTCCACCCTCTCTGTGTAAACTAAGAGTGAGGTCTCCACCCTCTCTGTGTAAACTAAGAGTGAGGTCTCTACCCTCTCTGTGTAAACTAAGAGTGAGGTCTCTACCCTCTCTGTGTAAACTAAGAGTGAGGTCTCCACCCTCTCTGTGTAAACTAAGAGTGAGGTCTCCACCCTCTCTGTGTAAACTAAGAGTGAGGTCTCCACCCTCTCTGTGTAAACTAAGAGTGAGGTCTCCACCCTCTCTGTGTAAACTAAGAGTGAGGTCTCCACCCTCTCTGTGTAAACTAAGAGTGAGGTCTCCACCCTCTCTGTGTAAACTAAGAGTGAGGTCTCCACCCTCTCTGTGTAAACTAAGAGTGAGGTCTCTAACACTTAAATTATGAGTATCTTGTACTTTTAAGGGGAAAACAAACCAAGATGTCAATCAAATGTAACTTCGCCATCACACAAATTCCTTCACTTTTTTTTTTTTCCAACTCCTACACACCTTTTTTTTAACATCAAACTTCTTTCTGAATTACTTATTTTAGAAGAATAAAGAATATTCTGCTTGTGAAACAAATAAATGGAAACTGAATCACCATGTGGATTAACACCAGAAGAACATAAATAATGCAAATGTGTGACAAAATTCATACACTCAAGCTCAGTTTTATAGTTCATTTTAAACTGTAACAAAACTCTAGTACCATTCATTCTCTTATCAAACATGTCTGTCATTTTCCTTCAGGAAATAAAAAATCTCTTCTAACGAGCACTTCTGATCAAATAATATCATTTCAACATTACTTGGAATAGATCACTACTGGCAACACGGACATGGTTTCTCAGAAGAACATTAGAAGCATCACAGTCAGCTAAGACGGCAAATAAAGAATGTCTAACTCTTTTGTTACTGAATTATTTTCAGCCCAGAGCCGGAGTAAATTTTGTTGAGAAATTTTGACAGAAAGGAGCTGAAATGAAGTTACTTCATAATTTAAAAAAAAATAATAATAAGAGTTGAGTAAGAGACGTACAGTTTCTCCTGTTATTCAGACTATCCCTAAATAATGTTCCGAGTGTTAACTCATGCATACATACAAGCTCAACTAACTCTGCCAGAGTTGTTTAGAAGCAGCAGAGCTGACAAAAGCCACGGAAAGAAGAAGAAGATGAAGAAGAAAAAAAAAAGGACAATCAATATTCTCTGAAAACATAACAAGGAATGGAGGATGTGAAAAAGAACCGAGAAGATGAATTGGAAGAGCTGCAGAGGAAAGTCACAGGTACAGATCATGATCAGTCTACCAGTCTAATGTGATATTACCAAAAGAAATTATCAACTATCAAGATCTGTGGGGAATATTGATCTTCGAAGTTTTTCAGCATATAACCTGATGATGATCATCATGTTTCATTATCGTCAAAAAATGTTACTGTTCTCTCTAACTATAGCAATATGAAAAACAACTCTCCTGGTCACATTCTCTATATCAAAAGCAGTAAGAAACATCTCAATCATGTCAGCCTCAAGTAATAAACATTCTGAAACAAACATAATAAAAATAATAATAAGACAGAATATTTTAAAAAATATTATAAATATTATAAAATATAGAATAATAAAAACAGCAGATGATTAACTGAAGAAACACAAAGATACAGATCTAGTAAGCAAACAGAGAATCGACCAAGGCTAACTGATCAAGATGGCTGCTGCTACGTCAAAACGCTGATAAACAATCACTTGAAAACTGGAGTAAATTTTAATAAGGCATAATAAAAAATGTCATTTTAAAACAAAAATTTGTGACATGTTGTTTATTACAATTCAATGTCACACAAAAAAAAATATAATTACAGCTGTCTCATGCAGTCATCTCAACTTACATTACCGAACACAATGAAAGATCATTTCAGTAAATAATTATAAAATTCCTTTACTCAAAATATTCCTGAAATATAATGTCAAAAGCTACGCTCATCACTTATAAGCTGGACTAGCATATTTAAGTGTCAAAGATAAAAAGTAACCCTGTCATGGCATGGAGACACTGGGGGGGGGGATTAGGGGTTCCTGCCCACATTTTCCTTGACCTTTCGACACACTAGAGGATGATGTGGTGATCATCATGCCTGATCTTTCCTTCCCCTGGCCCCAAGAGAAGCCAGGTTCCCATTTCTACAGCAGGGAGTGTCCAGGGTGCTTCTGGCTGGATTTAAACCACCTACCTTCACCATGACAAACTCATGCACTAACCACTTCACCATTTAGACACAGTTAACTATAAAAAGCACAAGACGGACCTCACGAAACATTAAACGGCATGAAAAGCAACGACTAGTCATTATATTCATTAGACGTAGAAAATGTCTTCACTTATGACGAGACCGAGATTTCCAAGCCTGAATATCCAGCAGAACTTCTTGCTAATCTGTCCTTCTCTTGCACAATGATGGACACCTTTTTTCCTTCATTTCACTTCGTAATGTATGTGGCCTTTTGTGATGTGTACCACTGATCTTGACCAAACTTGGGAGCAACACTTATTACCCGTTAATGTGACCAAAAAATTGTCTGTCTGTTAATCCGGCATGACAGAACTTTCTTTAGACATCCAATGAGAAGGCGAGGGCTTGAAAATATCATAACAACAAGAAAAGTAAATGGAAAGAGAGGTAAAAGAAGACCAAGAGGAAAAAATAATCATGGAAAAAGTCAACAACTGAGATGATGGAAAATATCAAGGATGAAGATTTGTGGAGAAGCAAGTTCATCAATGCCTGACAGCATGGCACCTGACGATGATGACGACAACGACAATGACGATCTGCCAAATTCTTTTCACTGATTTATTTTACATTTGCTAATTTGATATAATTTTCCCTCTTATTTTGTTTTTTTTTTTTCGCTGTTGATCAATCCAATAAATTTTTCACTGACTGGTTCTTCATTTTATCACTTTTCAGAGAAGACCTTATGGGAGAATGTTGTTTAATTATTAATACTATCTATCCAGAAAAACTGTCCATGCACTCTCTATGACATGTTTAACCTTCACACGGTAGTTTCACAACTACAGTTTCACACTGTTCATGTTACAAAGAGAATATATATATATATACACACACAGTCACCAACATAATTTAGTATCACTTCTCAACATTTACCCTTATATTTCTCTGTAATGTTAAATGATATGAAATGAGAATACAAGTGTTACATATTACATAAAAGCTATGGTAAGGTAAGGTAAACTTTCAACAGAAGCAACACAGTAAGCGAGGAAATTAAAATCAGAGTACAGATAGGGAATAAAACATACTTCGCCTTGCAACACATGTTAAAATCCAAAATCCTGTCCCAAAACATCAAAATAATCTACAAAACTATAGTAAGACCATTCATCATGCATGGATCAGAAACGTGGAGTACAACAAAGAAGGATGAACAACAACTGCAGATCTTTGAGAACAAGTTCCTAAGAAGAATCTTTGGGCCAATAAAGGATACCAACAGTGGAGAATTGAGAACTAGAAAGAACACTGAACTGGACAGCTTATTTAAATCCCAAAGAATTATAAATGTCTTGAAACTGAACAGACTACACTGGCTGGGGCATGTAGAAAGAATGGAAGAGAACAGACAAACAAAAATGATGTATGAACAAGAGATAAGGGAAACAAGACCAAGGGGTAGACCAAGACAGAGACGGAAAGACAACATAGAAGAGGATATAAAAGAAATTGGTGTCACCAGCTGGAGAGAGAAGATTAGGAATAGAGAGGAATGGAGGTGAACTTTATATGCAGCAATGAGCCTTAATGGCTCGGAAAGCTGAAGAAGAAGAAGGTAAGGTAAAATCCTCATTTCCACGGCATTATGGCATACTGGGGATATGGTGTTAGGCCCATATTTCCAAGACCTTCGGGACATGAATGTGGTCAGTACCATGCCTGGCCACATTTATCTTCCCAGATTTCTCTGGTGCCCATCTTTACAAGCTGGATAGACCCCTTTTACACATTACAATAAGAGTAAGGAAATCCTTACAATGAAAAAATACAACACAACTGTTTTCTCCACCTGACAGCTTTCATTCAAGATCAAGTTAAACATCACACCACTTACTTGTAAGCAGTGAAAGAAAAACAAAAAAAAACAAACTATAAGTGCTGGCACTTTTTAAAAAATTTAAATTAAAAGATGCAACTGGAACACAAAAAAAACTGACATTTTCAGGAGCTGTGAAAACAAATCACACAACAGTGAAACGAAAACACAAGTACGATGAAATTAGACTGACTACATCATAATTTGCAGAAACTGCTTACTTGTCAGTCAAGCCTGACATTCTCCAAAATTGTTGAAGAAACAGAACAATGGATTGCACTGATAAACTTGAAAAAAGTAAACACAAAAGGCACTGATAAACTTGAAAAAAGTAAACACAAAAGGAAGATAAGAGGAAAACCAAAAGCCTCAAGGGCAATAACTGCTCAATAAAGGGAATGCAATAGAAGAGTACATGTTACTGAGCTACACATAAACATACTTTTTTTTCATATAAAGGTGATGACATTGTATAATACTACGATAAAAATCCTGAAATGTGCTTTTAATAAAACTTATAAAAACAACCAACTACAATTTGTATATACAAATACAAAGCATTTACAATATGGGCGCACAGAATGTCAAAAGAATTGGCTAACTCCAAGTATTCCTACAAAATATGGAAGAAGTTCAGATCTAACACATGCTTCTCTCACGCCATATCATTCCCTTCCGCTTCATTCAGCCTCACAAAAATAATTAAATTTTCTGTGTCTGGTTTATTTATAACTTTAACTTTATAAATACTATTTATAAATTTACTTCATGAAACAAACTTTACCATTGATCACCAAGTGAAAAAGCAAAAGAAATCTTAAGCACAAGTGACGACTACTCAGTTGAAGCTAAATGTTATATTATGATAAATTTAACTCTCTCCGTGCCTTTGGTCACTTTTATGACATTTCCGGTTTCCCGATGCTTACCAATGGTCACTTTAGTGATCACTGGTTTGTTTCAATAAAACAACCAGTGTAACATTTATATTGTACATATTTCGTCCGCGATTCCGGTGACACTTTTCAAAATGGCGAAAAAATGCCTAGTTACGAGCGATGCCAAGTGAGAAAAAGGAAGAGAAAGACCGAAATTTTTCAATTTTTGATGATGTAGATAGGGGTATGGACATGGCCTGTGACCACCTCACTGCTCTTGAATGTATCCCAAGTAGATCTAGACATATTAGACGACGGGAGAAGTAGTTAGAAGGTTATTTCAGACATTAAGTTAGCGAGAATGCAACATAGAATCAGAATATGAGATCGACAAGTAGATCTACACATTTCAGATGGTAAGTAGTGCATATCTAGACCTAGCCGATGGTGAGCTGTGAACAATCAGTGTCTAAAAACATCACACTACTTCTTTTTTCCTAAAAAACTCTGCATTTATGAAATTTTCATACATTTAGTTATACCTTGAAACATAATAAGTATACGGAAGTACATGTAAATACTGTTTTCCATTCCATTTTACACCTATACCCCCAACATATCAAGACCCGTGCTTTTACTCTGGTAAGCAACTGAACGTCCGCTTTTCTTCCTGTGGCACGGGAAGAGTTAACTGAAGTTAAATGCTACATAACATAGTTAAAAGAGATAAATGCTTAAAAATATTTGTGCATGTAATGAAAGAACAGTATAAAATTAAACAGAACTATTCTAAAGCAGGTGCAGAAATTCAAATACCTTGTAGCAGTAATAACTTCAGATGGGAAATGCAGAATGGAAATTAGGAACAGAATAGGCCAAGCAAAGACTGCATTTCAGAGAATGAGAAACATATTATCCAACACATCCTTATCAATGAATGTTAGAAAACAAGTCCTAAAATGCTATATTGAACCTATCTTGTTATATGGAAGTGAATCATGGACAATAGGCCGGTCTGCACAAAAATCATTGGAAGCAGCAGAAATGTGGTTTATTAGAAGAATGTTGCGAATCCCCTGGACAGCAAAAATAACTAATGAAGAATGTAAGAGAAGAGCTGGAGAGACAAAAAATCTTGTCAAAAAAATAAGAGAAAGACAATGTACTTTCATGGGACATGCAATGAGAAGAGGGGGGCATTGAAAATATTATAACAACAGGAAAAATAGAAGGAAGAAGATCAAGAGGAAGACCAAGAGAAATGATACTGGACAGTCTGACGGGATGGCGTGAGAGGAGATCACCAACTGAGCTGATGGCCTGCATGAAGGATCGGGTACTCTGGAGAAGCATAATAGCCAACGCCATTCGGCACGGCACCTGATGATGATGAATGAAAGAACACCTAGATGATGCAAATAACAGAAATACATGATGCCATTACTTTTTTTTTTTTTTTGGTAGATAGGTATACATGGAATCTGGCCTTTTTAGTGGCCAAAGATTTATATGTGAAAAGTAATCCTTTTTTCAAAAAAATGTGTAACAATAAATACATACATACATACATATATATATATATATATATATATATGTGTGTGTACATGTCTGTGTATGCCCCAGATTCAAAATACAGTTTTCACATTATATTTTGTCATGCATGCTGGGATTGATTTTATGTGCACCACCATACTAATATATATATATATATACATGTCATTGTTTTGAATTTTTAGTCTTTCATAGTTCCAATGTTATAATGAGCCAATCCTGTTTTATGGATGTGAAACAAGGACAGTCACCAGGGAAGTACAAAGTCTTGGAGGCTGCAGAAATATGGTTCCTCAGAAGAATGCTAAAGATACCATGGACAGGGAAGAGAACAAACAAAGAGGTCCCGAAAGAGGAAGAAGATAAAAGAGAGAGAAGCAAATAACAAAATTCTGGAAGAGACAATCCAAAGGACACATCGTGAGAGCAGATGGACTGGGATATTTGATAATAACAAGGATGATATAGGGCAAAAGAGACCAAAGGCAGAGAAAGAGAGAAGATGATAGACAGGCCAGCTCACAAGTAACACCCAAAATAGAGAAGTATGGAAAAGCATGGCTGTCATCTCCTGTGTGGCACTGGATAGATAAATAGTACTATAGTTACTGATTTGTAACATCTTTACTAAACAGCTCCTGAAACAGTCAAGCTCTACTGTATCTTCCATTCCTCTACATCAGTTAGTTCAGGGTCTCATTTTCTTCCTCATCTAAGTGTAAACTGTGCGATTATCTGTAGGCCTGATCAGAACTTCTGATTCACCACTAGCAGAGTTGTAAGATTCTTCTATGTCGGCATTGTTGATGCTGTCTGGCCTCACAACGCTGGTAAGTGCCTAGAATGACAGACGAAGTCGAGGTCAATTTCTGTGATGAAATTAAAACCAAGCCTACTCATCGAATTATTTATACAGCATAGCTATCTTTCCTAGTACTTGCATAACTTCCACATAGCTGTAAAGTTCTGCCTTTATAACAAAACTATACACAGCTGTAAAGTTCAGTCTTTATAATATAACTTCTACACAACTGTAAAGTTCTGTCTTTATAACATAACTTCTACATAACTGTAAAGCTGTTTTTATAACATAACTTCTACACAGCTGTAAAGTTCTGCCTTTATAACAAAACTACTACACAGCTGTAAAGTTCAGTCTTTATAACATAACTTCTACACAACTGTAAAGTTCTGTCTTTATAACATAACTTCTACACAGCTGTAAAGTTCTGTCTTTATAACATAACTTCTACACAGTAGTGAAGTTTCCCTCTATGATAGCATAACTTGCACATAGCTGTAAAGATCTATTTTTGGCAGCTTTACACAACTTCCACACAGCTGTAAAATGCTCTCTTTGACAGCATAACATAACTTTCACACAGCTGTAAAGTTCCCTCTTTGACAACATAACTTTCGCATAAAAGAAATGACAAATGCAGTAAAACTGGTTCTAGAAATGAAAATAGATGGAGGTGTATGGTACAGTTTTACAAAAAGATAGAAAGAGTGAGGAAAGTGGTTAGAAATCAAGATGAGTACATATAAATGAAGGACATACAACAATCCAATATTTTTACAAGGATAACATACATAAACAACACAACAGATAAAAAAATGTATGACAAATATACAGACTTAGTCTTCTGGCCTCCTCCTTGTAAGAAAATATAAAATATAAGGGCTGTTCACAAAGTTCCAGGACTGATTTTTCTTTTCGACTAAATAAGTAGACTTACCGGCTTCTTGGTCTTGTCTCTTTCAAAGTAGTCTCTTTGTGAGTAGACTTACTGGCTTCTTGGTCTTGTGGTCTTGTCTTTTTGTGAGTAGACTTACTGGCTTCTTGGTCTTGTCTCTTTCAAAGTAGTCTCTTTGTGAGTAGACTTACTGGCTTCTTGGTCTTGTCTCTTTCAAAGGAGTCTCTTTGTGAGTAGACTTACTGGCTTCTTGGTCTTGTGGTCTTGTCTCTTTCAAAGTAGTCTCTTTGTCAGTAGACTTACTGGCTTCTTGGTCTTGTGGTCTTCTCTCTTTCAAAGTAGTCTCTTTGTCAGTAGACTTACTGGCTTCTTGGTCTTGTGGTCTTCTCTCTTTCAAAGTAGTCTCTTTGTGAGTAGACTTACTGGCTTCTTGGTCTTCTCTCTTTCAAAGTAGTCTCCTTGTGATTGTTTATTTATTCCAGTGATCATGACATTTATGGAGGCACCCTGGAAGTCACTTTGTGAGATAACCCTCATTTGTCTCATCACTTTTGTCTGAATCTTTTCTGCTTCATCATATCGGAGACCTTTCAAAGTTTTCTTCAGATGTGAGAACAAGTAGTAGTTGCAGAGAGCAAGGTCAGGTGAGCATGGGGGATTTTGAAGCAACACAATGCGATATTTTGCCACAAATTCATTTGTTTTGACAGACATGTTTGTAGGGGCATTGTCACGGTGAAGGATCCAACTGCTGGTATGCCACTTCGCAGGACAATGTCTGCACACAGCATCGTGGAGCACTGTAGGACCGCTACGTAGATTTCTGTACTCACTGTCTGCCCCGTAGGGATGCATTCATGGTGAAGTAGTCCATCAATGTCGAAGAATGCAATCAACATGGTCTTGACACTGGACTTCACTTGCAGCACCTTCTTTGGTTGGGAAGATGATGATGTTCTCCAATGGAATGACATTAGATTTGATTACAGGTCATACTCATACAACCACCTTTCATCACCAGTGATTATCAATGACATGAAGTTGGCATCAGTCTGGGCTCGCTAAAGGAGATCAGTGCAAAATTGACATGTGATCTTCCTTTTGCTCCACAGTCAGGAGATGGGGAATGAGTTTCGCTGACACACCCAGATTTTTGCTTAGAATTTATGGCAAGTAGCAACTGCTATTCCTGCATCCTCTACTACCTCTTTGACTATTAGACATCAGTCAATGTGAATGATTTCTTGCACATATTTCGTCATAAGTGGATGGTCTGCCAGAGGGTTGTCATCTTCGAATGATCAGCATCCACTTCTGAAGTGGGAAAACCATTCGCATGTCTTTGAACAACTTAAACAGGACTCACCAAAAGCTGACTCTAGCATTTCATAAGTTTCAGCACCAGTTTTCCTGAGGCACACAAGCTGTTGAATTTTCTCATCCATGTTAAAATGTGCCAGAACCTGCAGGTATGCATTCACTTGAGGCTTGTGCAATGTAAATGAGTTCAGATTCTGCACATATTCTCAGGAATGATTACTAAAACTCATGCCATGGCACCATTCTGATGTGTATTATAGTAACCTGGAGAAAAATTCAGCCCTGGAACTTTGTGAACAGCCCTCGTGTATATATATATATATATATAGGTGTATGAGTGGCGAAATGGTTAGTACTCTGGTCTCTCATGGCGAAGGTCAGGGGTTTGAATCTGGCCGGAGGCACCCCAGTCACCCAGCTGTAGAAATGGGTACCTGACTTTTTCTGGAGTTGGGGAAGGAAAGGCGGCCAGGTGTGATACTGACCATATCACCCTCTAGTGTGCTGACAGGTCAAGGAAAATATGGGCAAACACTATATCCCTAGGTGCCTCTAAGGCATAATAGGATTACCTTTACCTTATATATATATATAATGAAATGATGTTTAGTTCTGATATTTCTTATGTAAAAAGTTCAACAAAGTGTGAGGAAATTTCACATCTTTTAGACATCATGAAAGCTCCACATGAGAGAAACAATTGATGGGGAAAGTTCAGATACAAAAAAAAAAAAAAAAGAAAGAAAAAAAAAACACACACACACACACAAGAAACTATGAAGCTTCAGTTATTACAGAAAGTACTAATACTAATTTAAAAAAAATAAAACTTGTGTTTTGCCTGACCTTCATCTCTTCATCCTTGCTGCACCAGGGCATACAAGGAATGGTCATGAGCTGATTGTACAGTGCTGTCCCTATCAACAAGAATGCAAAGCCATCCACTGAAACAGAGTACAAGTGAGAAATGTTAGTATTAAAAAAAAAACAGAAAAGAAACAACAACAAAAAGACACAGATTATTCACTGACCCTTGTACTTTTACTTGTCCTTGTACGAACTCCCTGTAACTGTGAGCTGTTGTTCTTTGCAGCCGATGCTGTAGAGATGTTGAGGCACAGCATCATATCGGCGTGGGAGCGGGTTATGGCGGCTACTTTTTCAGTCTCGGAGTACAGCTAAAAAAGCAGGGGGGTGTGCAATGCTTCTTTAGCAGACTCCACCACCATGGGGACTATGGTGATCACTGCCCTGTCAGCCAGGCTATGCCTGTTACTGGGGGTACCATGGAGAGGTGGGACAGGGTCTTGGTTGACTATATGAACCACCAAACTCAACGTTTGTCAGCTATGGGTCGGTGACTGTCAACTTAGACAGAGTTCCCTCCCCCCCCCCCCCCCACTTCCCTGCATTTTCAATTAAAAAATACTCTTTATATAAAAAAAAAAATAAATAAATCTCTTTAAAGACAACTGTTTTCACACTTCACATCATTTCATTACAATTATCATCACTATCACTGGTCCTCACTGTGTTCAAGGCTACATAATGCAGAACCTCATGTGATGATCCCTCACATTAAACAATAATAACTATTCATAAATGCTAGTGCCACTACCACTCTGCGAACCCGCCTGCTTGCCCTTTCTTAGCCAATGAAGAAAAAGCATAAGAAATGAACTCCAACATCGATGATGTGCCTCTACTTTCTGTCATCTTTTCTGTCATGTTTTCTGTCATCTTTTTTGCACTATTCTGGCACCCACATTATTTATTTTTGTTCTCCATGGATCAAAACAGGTCAGACAGCCCGACCTGGGAGTTGGAGTTGGGCTCATGGTAAAATATTCACATCCATAACAAGACATTCAATATTTATTGCTAGTATGGTGCTCTACATGCATTATTTGTCTCTTTTCTCACTCCTTTCATCTCACTTGTTTTCATCATCTTCATTATTTTTATAGAATACGGTGATTACGAAATGTGTAATCAGAGTTACTACCGCCTAATGCTACAGGACTTGATTTGTTTGGAAGAAAAATACAAATTTTGTACACAGTTTCTTCAAAAATAAAAACTGCAAAGTGCATGAAACATGTTCAAACACAAAGAGACAAACACCATGGCTTGCTGCTTTGGAAGAGACTGAATCTACTCACTAGTTACTCTCAGAGACAACAATGATTATGAGGCAAGAAAAAAAATAAACATCTAAGGCAGACAAAGCTTGGAATCAGGTCAGCGGAGCCTGGTCTGAGTTAAAACATTAAAGTAGAGCAAAATAAGTAAAAAAAGAAAATTGCGATAATTGTACATATGCCAAGAAAGACAATTTTTTTCTCGGATGTGCTCCACACATCCCCCCCCCCTCCAGTGCCCCACCCCATATACATACCTTGAAGTAAGCCCCAACTTTTGTCAAAAGGTTCACCAAAATCCTGGAAAAATAAATGTACTGTGTGATATTTTTTGTGAGCATTTTTTTATTAATCCTAGTTCAGACTTATACAATTTCTTAGTTTTTGGTGCATGGTTCAGTTTTACAAAAAGATAGAAAGAATGATGAAAAAGTGGGCAGAAACAAGAATGGCAGAGATGACCACATATAAATGAAGAACATACATCTTATATCCTTCCCGTGCCGTTAAATGTTGGCATGGTAGTTTGCCACATACTTCCTGTTGTCGCCAAGCTTTTCAGTCTCATCAAGGGATGTTATTCCCACTAAACTGGGCTCTCTTAACAATGTCCTCTTAAGAGTTTTACGCGGTCGACCTCTTTGGTCGAAAATATGGATACTAGCACCATGTATGACATAGCACCATGAAAGACATACAACAATCCAATATTTCAGCAAAAGCCTTTTTCATGGATCGCATACAAAAACAAACACAACAGATCTTCTTCTTCTTCTTCTTCTTTGTACACACACTGGTGATGATGCGTGGTACCCGGATTTTTGCGATGCCCTTTTGGCTGGGTACCTCCGACTTCAGCACCTTTCTTTGCTAGGGTAGACTGTGGTCTTGCTCAGGCTGCCATGAAGACACTGGTGTAGGCTGGCCTGGCCAAAACTTGTTTTCCAGCCTCTGTTGGCTGTACTTAAGCCCCTTCTCCACGTCAGATCCAGCATGCAACGCTGGCTGGCCAGACGGCTTTGAGACAGTTCCACAGAGACACTCCAACTTTGGGATGAGAAATCCGATGAGTGCTTCAATGATATCCATTCCCCACCACCTATAGTCTGCTGGCTGTTTTGTTTACATCATTCTGATAGCCACTGTTGTAAAGAAAAATAGGCTTGTCACATCCTGGATTCATTCGTTTCACACCAGATTTTCCTCATCCCTGCCAACGATCTCCATGTCCTCATCTGTCCACCAAGCTCTTTCGCCAAAATACTGGTTTGGTTGTATTCTCTTCATTTATACATTCTCATCTTACTTTCTGCCATTCTTGTTTCTGCCCACTTTCCTAGTTCTTTCCATCTTTTTTGTGAAACTGAACCTCTCTCTACTCCACTGCTAGACCAAGTTTTACCGCAGTCATCATTTCTTTTTATCTCTCAGTTACTGGTACAGTTGCACAACTCCGAGCGTGAAAAATAAAGTAAGAAAGTAAGAGAGACTTTAATTACCACCAACCTGACTATTTTACTGGCGCTGGCATGACAGCTAACAAACACTACTACAGCCAATAGCTGTGGCACATTTTCATATGAAACTACTGAATTCTTGCTTAGTGATGCTATAATGAAGATCCCCCAAAGTGGTATTTGATTGTGAGAAAATAAAGTGATACTCTGTAAAGCACTGATCGAAATGATTTCTTTCACCATGTTCAAAGTTAGGTCTGAATATGTTTCAAAGTATCAGCAGATAATTAATTCTCTGTCCATCCATCCATTCATGTCCTTGGTGATGGGCTAAGCAATCACCACCAAGTATACTTCACGGCGTCTTGCGGGCAGTGACAAATTCTCTCCGCCTGCAGTCAGCCTTCGTATTGTGCCCCAGCCTTGCTGCATGCTACTCACTTCTGCTTCTACTGTTTTCTGCCATGCTGCCTTTAGCCAGCCTCTCTTTCTTCTTCCCTTGGGTGTTCATCATGTGGCTGTTTTACCGACTTTGCTGGGATCCCTTTGGAGAACATGACCAATCCATTTCCAGCGCTCTCTCTGCTAGCCATTAATTATTTCAGTAGAGGGCAAAAAAGTGCCCAAGTCATAGTCTTTCAATGGTAGATACACAACCACACAACCTTCATGCTTTTTTTTTCATTGAACGATATTGATTTATAATAACCATCTGATAACTACTCAATTATATCATAAATTTTTAAAGCTGCATACAACTTTAACAGACCAGTATGATAGTATTATATCATAAATTTTAAAACTGCACACAACATTAACAGACCTGTATGATAGTATTATATCATAAATTTTTAAATTGCACACAACATTAACAGACCAGTATGATAGCATTATATCATAAATTTTAAAATTGCACACAACATTAACAGACCAGTATGATAGTATTATATCATAAATTTTAAAAACTGCACACAACTTTTAACAGACCAGTATGATAGTATTATATCACAAAATTTTAAATTTGCACACAACATTAACAGACCAGTATGATAGTATTATATCACAAAATTTTAAAATTGCACACAACATTAACAGACCAGTATGATAGTATTATATCACAAAATTTTAAAATTGCACACAACATTAACAGACCAGTATGATAGTATTATATCACAAAATTTTAAAATGGCACACAACATTAACAGACCTGTATGATAGTATTATATCACAAAATTTTTAAATTGCACACAACATTAACAGACCTGTATGATAATATAAATGACCACCTACCACACCTACATGATCACTAGTCTCTCATGGTTAAGGTCAACGATTTGAATCTGGCTGGAGGCACCCCAGTCACCCCAGCTGTAGAAATGGATACCTGGCTTTTTCTGGAGCTATGGAAGGAAAGGCAGCCAGGTATGACGCTGACCACATCATCTTATCATGTGCTGACAGGTCAAGGAAAAATATGGATACCAGCACCATGTCCCTTAAATATCTCCAAAACATACTGGGCTACCAGTTCCTACCTACATTACACCTACATGATAATCTTTAGCATGAAACATTATTTCATTCTACATTTGCCAAACCTGCTAACTTCAAGTGGAAAACATTTCACACTGTACTGACAAATAACATGAAAGACCTTACCTTATCAGCAACGTAATATATAAATAGAGATGCTAGCCACACAATGATTGTTCTGCAGGCATCAATGAGAGTTCTGTGAACGGCTGTTAATGAAACATAAACAAAGTTTCTCATAATTCAGATAAAGGAATACCTAAAAATATGAGTTATAGAAACAAAAACTGGTCCTTAAACTCCTACTGGATCAAATTACTGGAGTGGGTGGTGGAACAGATATGGGAATGTTTTGAACAGGTAAATGCTATAAGAATGTCACTGGTTAGTCACTTTCAAGAAAACAAAAAGATCCTCTACTACATGAGATGTTTTCAGCTCAGGATGTCTTCCGAAGCAACGTTCAACGCAATGTCGTACATTCTTTGATGCATTCACTGGACTCAGTTACAAACCAGAGATGAAATATTTTTATCACCATGGTGACAAAAAGTATCTTATATATTATCTTATATCTTATATCCTTCCCGTGCCGTTAGACGTCACATAGGGCTCGCAAAGTAGTTCGCCAATTTTTCCTGTCTTCGGCGAGTCTTTCAACCTCATCAAAGGATTTTATGCCTGTTAACTTGGCCTCTCTTAATAATGTTCTCTTCAGAGTTTCACGCAGTCTGCCCCTTTTTCTTCGGCCTGTTGTGTTCCACTTGATAGCTTGTTTTGGGATTCTCTGCTCATTTCTTCTCATCAAGTGGCCAACATATGTCCATCTCCTTTTCCTGATCACCCGTGAGACTGGTTGTTGTTCAGTCATCTGTCTTATCTCTGCATTGTTCTTGAATTCATTCCACTTGATGCCGAGTATTTTCCTTAGGCATTTGTTTTCAAAAGAGTCTAATTTCTTTTCTATTTCTTTAGTTGTTTTCCAGCTTTCGCATGCATAAATGAGGGTGGATATTACATTTGAATTGAATAGTCTTAACTTGGTTTTTGTGCTTATAACTTTTGAATTCCATATGTTCTCAAGATTCTTGAAGATTGATGCTGCTTTTGCAATTCTGATCCTAACTTCCTTTCTAGTGTCACCATCCTGGTCTATGTAGCTGCCAAGGTATGCAAATTGATTGACTTCTTCAATATCTGTCCCTTCTATGTGTATTTTTCCATTTTGATTGATGGGAATTTTCATTATTTTTGTTTTGTCCTTGTTAATTTCAAGTCCTATTTTGCTAGCCAGTGAAGATAGGCTATCTGTTTTTTCTTGCATGGAATTCACATTATTACTGATAAGAGTTATGTCATCAGCAAAATCAAGATCTTCTAGTTGGGTCCCATGTACCCAGTCAATACCTGTGTTACCTGTGCAGCATTTTTTCATTATGAAGTCTATTGTAATCCCAAAAAGTAAAGGAGACAGTATACATCCTTGTTTCACGCCTGTTTCAATCTGGAACCATTCACTCATCCCTTCTTCTGTCTTGACTGCACAACCATATCCATTGTATAAGTCCTTAATGATGTTGACAATTTTAGATGGTATTCCATATAGACATAAAATTCTCCATAATGAATCTCTGTGTATGCTATCAAATGCCTTCTTAAAATCTATGAAATTCAGTATTAATGGTTTCTGCTTTTCAATATGTTCTTCAAGTATTATTCTGAGAGTAAAGATCTGGTCGAGACAGCTTCTCCCTTTTCGAAATCCTGCTTGTTCTTCTCTCATTGCAGTATCCACTATATCTTTGAGTCTATTCAAAATGACCTTGCAAAATACTTTTGACACAACTGATATTAAGGTTACTCCTCTCCAGTTGTTACAGTCACTAAGGTTGCCCTTTTTTGGTATTTTCACAATGATTCCCTTCTTCCAATTAGAAGGGAATAATACAACACAAAAGTGGGCATTCTAAGCTGGTACATATCACTCACTATATGGTTGAAATTAATATATCATCATCATCATCATCATGTGCTGTCTTTGTACTAAAGCTGGCTGTAAGAAATCTCCACAAAATTTGTTTCTCATTTTGATGACGAACATGAAAAAGATGTCTTTACTTTGTTTTTTTTTTTGTCCTGGCTTTTGTTTCCTTCTTAGCTTGTTTTGAATATATTATTATTTTTCATATCTTAAGTATTCGATATGTCTTTTCATTCAATTTTAGCTGTTCCAACACTTCACAATATTGGGGGGGGGGGGGGGGGAGAGGCACAGTACTCAAGCACTGAAACAGGAGTCAGCAACCCACAGCTGACCATTTGCATCAAGATTTGAGAACCACAGTCAAGCAAACCCTATTCTATCTCCCTGTGGTGTCCCTGAAAACAGTCAAATGTCCATTTGAGAAAAAAGGGATTGAAAAAGGAAGATGACCTTGACCCTAGAAATATGCCAAGTCAAAACTAGATACCAAAAGGAGCAAAACGGCAACATAATGCTACCAATGCACTTTTCAGGGAGAACACACAAAAAAACCAGAAAAATATTTTATAACGCAACATCTTTTCTGACCATGATATAGTCAGTCTTCTTTACATCCATATTTTCAAAGCCTTAATGCTCTTTTCTATCTTCTTGTTTCATGTCCATATTTCTACACAACAGGTTAATCTTCAGTGTACATGGCCATTAGTCATTCTGCCTTACTTGCTGTGGTATTCATTTTGGTTGTGAGAATTCATCTTAGTCTGCTGAAAGTAAATTTAGAAATCAGTGTTCCTCTGTATTCTACCATTTCACATTTCTCATTGTCTAGTGTCAAGAAGTATTTGGATTTACGATAATTTCTATTTCTTCTAACAAATTTGTCACTTACACTTACTGCTGATTCAAGAATATGATTTGACTGATCTTATCTCAAGAGGACATTCCCATATCTGTTCTACTACCCATTCCAGTAACCAATATAAGATATGTAAACTGACTGTCCCTGTTGTGTGGCAACTGTGGGTTTGTTATTTACGTCCACCAAGGGAGCTTATTCTCACCTTGCCCCCCAGTTCCAGTAACTTTATTGCATGTAGTTAGATAACTCAGTTTGTGAAGAGTATGGCCAAGAGAAGATTTACTTATTTATTTATTTATTATTTATTTATTTGTATTTCCTCATGGTTATTATCTTCAAATAGCTAATGCTGAATATTCATGACTTAGTAAAAGTTGTACAATGAAGGGCAGAATGTGGATGGGCATGTGTGCCTTTTGAAAATAAAGTTTGTTCATGCATTCCTTCTACACAGAGATTCATTGTGGAGAATTTTTAAGACTATATGGAATGCCATCTAAAATTGTCAACATCATTAGAGATCTCTACAACTGATATGTTTGTGCAGTCAAGACAGAAGAAGGAATGAGTGAATGGTTTCAGATTGAAACAGGCGTGAGACAAGGATGTATATTATCTACTTTGCTTTTTGATACTGCCATAAACTTTATAATGAAAAGATGCTGTACAGGTAAAACCGGCATTGACTGGGTACATGGGACCCAAACAGAAGATCTTGATTTTGCAGATGACATAACTCTTATCAGTGGCAATGTGAAATCGATGCAGGAAAAAAAAAGATTCCCTGTTTTCCTTAGCTAGCAAAATAGGTCTTGAAATTAACAAAGACAAAACAAAAATTATGAAACTTTTCTCATTAATCAAGAAGGAAAAATATTCATAGAAGGAACAGTTGTTGAAGAAGTAAACCAATTTGCATACCACGTAAACAAATTTGCATACCTTGGCAGCTACACAGACCAGGATGGTGACACCAGGAAGGAAGTTAGAATCAGAATTGCAAAAGCAGCATTGTCCTTCAAAAATCTTGAGAATATATGGAATTCAAAAGTTACAAGCCCAAAAAACAAGTTAAGATTGTTCAATTCAAATATGATATCCACCCTCATTTATGCATGTGAAAGCTGGAAATCAACTAAAGAAATAAACAAGAAATTAGACTCTTTTGAAAATAAACACCTAAGGAAAATACTTGGTATAAGTGGAACGAATTCAAGAACAACGCAGAGATATGACAGATGAGCAAACAACAACCTGTCTCTTGGGTGATCAGAAAAAGAAGATGGACATATGAAGGCCATGTGATGAGAAGAAACAATCAGAGAATACCAAAACAAGCTATCTAGTGTAACACAACAGGCTGAAGAAAAAGAGGTTGACCACGTGAAACTCTAAAGAGGACATTGTTAAGAGAAGCCAATTTAGTGGCCATAACATTCCTTGATGAAGTTGAAAGATTCGCTGAAGACTTGGCAAACAACTATGCGAGCCTTATGTGACGTTTAATGGCACAGGAAGGATGTAAGATGCAAGATTCATTCCTTCATTCTGCAGATGGAGAGGTTACTCTCCCAACTCTTCATCCTTGCAAATTTGTCCAAAACAGCCTCTGACATCTTGTCCAGTTTTAGCACTCTGTGTTACTCTGAAAATGTTTTTTTTTTTTTTTGTGTGTCTTTGAAAAACACCACAAAATTCACATCACCTGTGAGAGATTATCAGTCTCTGAAAAACACCATAAAATTCATATCACCTGTGAGAGATTTTGTCACTGCCAACCCAAAAAAGTTGTAGAAGGCGATGGATGTCAGGTACAGCAAACAGAAGATCAACAGTTTAGAATCTTTGCCCATCTGCACCAGGGCATCCAGGCTATTCTCATAGCTCCCATGGGCATCACTGCCTGGTATAAAGTACATGGCCGGCAATATGATCTGTATAGGATTTAATTAAAAAAAAAATACCACTATATCACAAATTAGACAAGATAATAAAAGGGTAATCAGTCCTAGATTAAAATTAAGAATAATAATGGATTGACTTATCTTGTCTTGTCTCGTCTTGTCTTGTTCTGCCTTGCTTTGCCTTGTCCTGTTCTGTCCTGTCTTGTCCTGTCCTGCCCTGTCTTGTCCTGTCTTGCTTTGTCTTGTCCTGTCTTGTCATGTCCTGTACTGTCCTGTCTTGTCTTGTCCTATCTTGTCCTGTCTTGTCTTGTCCTATCCTGTCTTGCCTTGTCCTGTCTTGCTTTGCCTTGTCCTGTTCTGTCCTGTCTTGTCCTGTCCTGCCCTGTCTTGTCCTGTCTTGCTTTGTCTTGTCCTGCTTGTCCTGTCTTGCTTTGTCTTGTCCTGTCTTGTCATGTCCTATCTTGTCTTGTCCTGTCCTGTCTTGTCTTGTCCTGTCCTGTCCTCCATCTCCCTGAAACTGCAAGCTGATGTCCTTTGCAGCTGGAGGTTTGATGGCGTTGAAGTAGGGCATTGTGTTGGCTTGGGACCAGGTCAGAGCGGCTACTTTTTTTCCTCAGCCCCTGAATGGAGCTAAAAAACAGCTGGCGTGCAATACTTCTTTAGCAGGCTCCACAACCACAGGGACTATGGTGATCTCTGCCCCCTTTAGCCAGGCTAAGCCTGGTACTGGGAGTACAGGAGGAAAGGTGGGACAGGATCCTGGTCAGCTATGGTTCGCTGACCTGATGTGTCAGCTATGGGTCGCTGATTGCCAAATTGGACAGCATCTCCACCCCCCCCCAGCTATCTCATAATAATGGATGAAATAACATATAACAGCATAAGGTCAATAATGATTAATTATATGAATGAAAGTTAATTTTGAAAACCCAACAATGATTTATCACATTATACAAAAGTTAACACAAACATTAATATGAGGATAAAAACTATAACAAGGATACAATGAACTGTCTCATGAAGTCAACAATGAATAGATACTGGACATTACCAACAGATAAAAGCATGAAGATAAAAATAAAATAAGTAGCAAGCATTTAGATCTGTGCCTTCCCAACCTTTTTTTTTGTGTGCCTATTTTGCCATATATTATCTACCCTCCCTCAAAAGATTACCTGACTCAGAAGGTGCTGATCTGTAGAATTTTAGTTTGTATAAAGATCAATAACTCAACAGTTTGAGTCTATCAATCTGTGATCCCAAATTACCCCTTAGGGGAGGAGAATTCCCCACAGGTTGAGAACCCTTGATTTACATAGAGGCATAAGTCAACAACCAAAGGTGAAACAAAAAAAACAATCATAATGACATGGCAAAAATGGACAGGCTTCACAAAGATCAAAAATGACCAGTAACAAAAAGGTAAGTGACAAACAACAATGTAAACATTCACATCATGGTAAATGACGAAATATATGAAAAATGAGAAATCAAGGCCTACATGCACAGAAATTTGAATTCAAAATCTCAGAGCCACCAAATATAATTTCCTCACTACAGCCATAAAAACTTACAAATGTCATCAGCAGAAATCCAAACACTCCTTCCATACCCACAACCTGGTGGAATAAAATTCAAGATGGCTCTTTTGTCTTTTTTATTTAAAAAATTAGTCTAATTAGGTTATTAATAGTATAACTTAAGTTTCACAACATCTGCATGCTTCTGTTGTGTGAAGTGTTGGTGCCTTGCAATTCTTGACTACAGCATTGTTGTGAAGTACATAGTCTAGCACATGTTTTCTCAAGGAAACCCCAGGTACCAACTTCTTGAGGCTAAGATGACCCCCAGTGTCGCTTAGTCCAAAAGATTCCACACCAGTGGGGAAATGAATCATGGATTTCTGGTCAGTAGGCGAATGCACCGACCACTATGCCACCAATATCAGTAACAGTAATACTGTTAATTTGTCATCCTAAAGTGTTACAATGGTGGCCTGTTTTGCTGAGTGTTTACGTGCTCGACCTACTAATCTGGTCGTACTGGGTTCAAGTCACAACAGTGGGGATTTTTTTCTGGTACCACAATGCCAAAAAAAGGTCCTGAGGTCCACCTGAGGAAAAAAATGGGTACCAGAGAAATCTGGGATGGTAAATGCAGCTAGGCATGATACTGACCACATCACACTTTCATGTGCCGAAGATCTTGGAAATATGGGCCTAACACCATGTTCCCAATATGCCTTAATGGCATGGAAATGGGGATTTTACCTTTTACCTTCGCCTTTAAAATAAACTATAATAAAAATAATACAATAAGTCATAAAAGCAGGTAACATTTTTATGAAATAAATGTGGCAAAGCAAGACTTGCACAAGAGCACATTTCAAGTTTACGAAAAATATTAATCTTGGTCTGTCTAGCTGCCAAGGTATGCAAATTTGTTTACTTCATCAACAACTGTTCCTTCTACATATATTTTTCCTTCCTGATTAATGAGAAGCTTCATTATTTTTGTTTTGTTTTTGTTAATTTCAAGACCTATTTTACTAGCCAGTCAAGACAGGGAATGTGTTTTTTCCTGCATTAATTTCATACTGTCACTAATAAGAGTTATGTCGTCTGCAAAATTAAGATCTTCTATTTGGGTCCCATGTACCCAGTCAGTGCCGGTTTTACCTGTACAGCATCTTTTCATTACAAAGTCTATGGCAATTCCAAAAAGCAATGTAGATAATATACATCCTTGTTTCACGCCTGTTTCAATCTGAAACCATTCGTTCATTCCTTCTTCTGTCTTGACTGCACAAACATATCAATTGTAGAGATCTTTAATGATGTTGACAATTTTAGATGGCATTCCATATAGTCTTAAAATTCTCCACAATGAATCTCTGTGTGTGCTACCAAATGCTTTTTTTAAAGTCTATGAAGTCCAGGATTAATGGTTTCTGCTTTTCAATATGTTCTTCAGGTATTATTCTTAGAGTAAAGATCTGGTATAAATATCTTACATCCTTCCCGTACCGTTAAACATCACATAGGGCTCGCATAGTTGTTTGCCAAGTTTTCCTGTTCTCTGTGAGTATAATATACATATATATATAATTTTAATATAGTCAATGTAATGTGTCAAATCTGAAAAGGCTAAAAATATACAGTTAATGGCACAAGAATCCACCATAAAGAATGCAGGTGTGCCATGACAGAAATCTTATTACCGAGTGTGCCATAGTCTGAAAGTATTTTGGAACCACAGATTCAGACTGTCATGATAACTCTCTTAGTGGGTAGGAATGCATAGTCTGAAAGTATTTTGGAACCACAGATTCAGACTGTCATGATAACTCTCTTAGTGGGTGGGAATGCATAGTCTGAAAGTGTTTTGGAACCACAGATTCAGACTGTCATGATAACTCTCTTAGTGGGTAGGAATGCATAGTCTGAAAGTGTTTTGGAACCACAGATTCAGACTGTCATGATAACTCTCTTAGTGGGTAGGAATGCATAGTCTGAAAGTGTTTTGGAACCACAGATTCAGACTGTCATGATAACTCTCTTAGTGGGTAGGAATGCATAGTCTGAAAGTGTTTTGGAACCACAGATTCAGACTGTCATGATAACTCTCTTAGTGGGCAGGAATCCACTCATTCATACAGAGTTTCAGATACCTGCAGAGGTGGAAAATTCCTTTTCTTCAGGAAAAGTTCCTCAATGACCATCTGACTTGCACTGACCAGCTGACCTGCTAGGATCAGGACAATACCTAGAAGACAAGAGGAAAAGAAACACTAGTAATATCAGGCTGAATAATGTTTTTTGATATAAAGTATAAAGAGAAATTTCAAAATTTATTTCTTGATCTGCTCCAAGTATACTTGCTGATCATAAAAACAAAACTAAGAATTCTGAACTTTCTAATTATCAGATATCACTGACACATTCTGCACATTTCCAAAAGGCATGCAAACACTCCAAATAAAATGCACATTTAACTCTGGTTTATGTGTAGCCCTATTACACCATAGGGCCAACTTGGGGATATGTTAACAATGGCCATAGCACAGTAAAGGATCAAGTGGCTAACACTACATCTGGCTGCCTTTCCTTCCATACTTCCAGAATGAGCTGGGTGATTAAAGCACCTCCATCCAGACTTAAACCATCAACCTCTGTGAGAGAGATGAGTACACTAACCACCACACCATTCAGGTGCCCTGCTCTTGGATTTATATAATAGGTTTAAAGGTCTTGGACACATCTGTCAGAAATGACAAAAGATTTGCCTAAGCCTGCATATTTCCTAAACTGGTTTTTTGCTCCCATAATATATAAATTTTGTGGTTCTGAACATGTTTTAGCAACTGAAAAATTTGCAGCATAAGTTGTAAACTAATTTATGAAATCTCTGATTACTGATAACATGTCTTGGAATTCATGTATTATACATTTTATGGAAAGCACAAACTTGACTTCAATTTAGATGATAACTTATATTTGATTATACTATGTGGGCAATGAATGAAAAAAAGCACAACTACTTTACCCAGCAAGTGGAGACACAAATTTTTCATCCTACTGTAATTTATAATAAATTTTTATCATATGTCTATGTTTAATTATAAATGCTAACTAGCTTCCAGGGCAGCTGATGTACTCATTTATGTCATAGCTTTCTAGTGACAGAATTTACCTAGTACAGCTTTGCTACCATGGGCGTTCTTGTTCTTAAAAACACTTGAGCAGCCAACAAGTATCAGGCCCAACATGGTGACAACCATTCCGAGCCAGTGGATGTACTTTAGCCTGCGCTTCAGAAACACTCTCTACAAGACATAAGGCATAATACATAATGTGCTATAGTTAACTCACAGCTTACACATCCACTCACAAAGTGTTTCATTCACAGTAAACATTATGAAAAGTGTTAGTGTAAAGTATATATATATAAAGTCCACTTTATCACTATTACACAGAGATCTCAAGAGAGCAAGCAAAGAATGGCAATCAGCACCCACGCATTCAACATCCTAACAAGGGAAAAAACCACACCTACTTCAAGTAAAATTAACTCTTTGTGTATTGCTCAACATTCCTTGCATGGATGGGGTCTGCATGGGTTTCCCTATCCACTCTTGGGATACATTGGTTTGGTCTCTAATTTTGAATTTATCCTAACTATTTTTTAAAATTTGGCAAAGCTGGTAGTATTACTTCCTTCTGGTATCTAAAGCGTGGATGTGAGGCACCCACGAGGTTGAATTCAGAGCCAATTTGTGTTAAAATTTAATTTGTAACTTTTTTTTTTTTTTTTTAAAGTTTATAGCTCACTGCCCACTTGTGTTTTCATTTTCCAGTTTATTGTAGATTGTAAATAAATAAAGTAAATAAATAGCGAATATTTTCTTGGGAGGAAATGGTGTTTGTGTAAAATTTTATTCATTTTTGATACACTGGACACAGTAAAATGGATTAACTTGAGGGCTAAGTGAGAACATTTTTCATCATAATTTTCCATTCCTTCTTCTCAATTCTTAGCTCTTTTTTTTTTCTGTTCTATACTAACAACAAGCTAACAATTTTATTAGAAAAACAATATACAGGTTTTCCTGTTTAAACTAATGTATAATATGTCATACTGCAAATCAGACCATGCCTTTGTGATCCTTTTAAATGTGACAACCACCCCATTCCACTTTATGAAATTTACCCCCCTTGGACATTTGATGTTACCCCCCCCCCCCCCCCCCCATGAAATGAGTTAACAAACGCTGAAATGCCACTGAAAAACATCCTAAAATTATTATGGCTAGGCCAAAAACATTATTCAAAAGTGCTTTCAGTTTTTTGGGGTTTTTTTTTTTTTTGGAAACTGTTCATGATCTTTCCAGGAAATATGAAAGCTTGGTATTTCCAACAAGAAATCATTTGACTTTTTCTCACGTCCACTTACTGACAGAATTCCAGCAAAAATGATAATGGCACCTCTTAACATCTGCCAGACTGAAGCATCGATGTAGATAAGACCAATGCCTGCAAACAATTATGTCACAAAGATCTGCAGTAACTGCCTCACATAAGGAACTAACACAGATATAAGTACAGAATTACTACATCAAGTGATATGTCTAATTATGACGGCTGTTTATAGAGACTTTGATATATATTTTGTGTGCTCCATTTTCTATGACAAATATGAAAATCAGGATATTTAAGAGTAATGTTCTAAGTGTACTACTCTATGGAAGTGAATGCTGGAAAATCACCAAAACCATAGAAAACAAGTTAAATTCTTTCCAGACTAAATGTTTATGAAGAATTAGAAAAATATTCTGGCCAAACACCATAAGAAATAACATCTTATTAGCAGAAATGCAGATGAAACCACTGACAACAATTATTGAGGAAAGACGCTGGCGATGGTTGGGACATGTGCTCCAAATGACTGACAACTCACTACCAAAAATAGCACTAAGATGGACACCACAGGGGAACAGAAGTAAGGGTAGACCAAAAGAGACATGGAGAAGAACAACAGAAAGGATGTTGAGCAACAGAGGGCTCACCTGGGCAAGAGCAGAAAAAAAGGCAAAGGACAGGCATTTGTGGAAAACCCTTGCGGAAGCCCCATGTGCCCTGGGCACTTAAGGTTCAGAGAGAGAGAGAGAGATTTTCTATGATCTGATGAGTACATAGTGCAGGTGATAAGAAGACTGTTTCTCAAAACAAAGGGAGTAGGTGATAGACTTGTCTCACCATGCTACCATTTCTCAAAACAAAGGGAATAGGTGATAGACTTGTCTCACCATGCTACCATTTCTCAAAACAAAGGGAACAGGTGATAGACTTGTCTCACCATGCTACCATTTCTCAAAACAAAGGGAATAGGTGATAGACTTGTCTCACCATGCTACCATTTCTCAAAACAAAGGGAACTGGTGATAGACTTGTCTCACCATGCTACCATTTCTCAAAACAAAGGGAATAGGTGATAGACTTGTCTCACCATGCTCAGACAGCCATGCTATAAAATGGTTATCTGATACTCAGAAAATTGTCTATTAAAAACAAAATTGCTGGGGTAAAGCTGGGGTGGCAGATAGTGAACGTCCTCCAGATACAAGGATCCCTGTGAATAAGGGTTTACCCAAATAAGCAGGTGCGGACCAAACTGGCGGTAGTCTCACAGAGTGGAGTGGGGTGGTAGGTGGCTCTACTACTCCTATAAAGTGAAGGAAATACCAGGCAGGTAAGAGGCGCCTTAAAACCTCTCACTCCCGCTGCCTTGCAGGTAGGACAGGGAGTCCAGAGGCTAGTGGAGAGTCCATACACAAACTGAGAAAAGGCAACAGGAAACCACTGTTGTAGTTCCCAAGAATAGTTACGCTTGAATAGTCTGACGAGATGGTGTGAGAGGAGATCACCAACTGAGCTAATAACCTGCATGAAGAATCATGTACTCTGAAGAAGCATAACAGTCAACGCCAGTCGGCACGGCACCTGATGATGATGATGATGATAATGAAAAACAAAATATCTAGCTCCAGAATAAGACACACCAGAAAATACTCTACACTTGGCTACGTTTTAATGCTTATACTACCTGCTATATATATAGAAGGCACTAAAAGAAAATTTAAAACAAAATAACTGCAGTCATGTGATTTTGTTCCACAGCTGGGAGTCTGAAAAGTTTAAACTACTGTAAATGCTAAAAATAAGCATTACATCATTTCCCAATAAAGAATGGCAGCTGTGCTGCCTGATTACAAAAATGTTCATGTGGTCTTTGACACAGTTCAGTAAGGTTAAAATTAAGGTGCAAAGATCCACAATATTCACTTTTTAAAATTCAGATCCATATATACACATAAATGCCAAAAATTAAAGAATGAAAAAAAAAAATTAAATATTCTTTTCTCCTCTGGCTGTCTTCAGTCTTTCCTTATTCTACTTGACTCCACAAACATACCAGCCAATGATATCTGACTGTCAGTCTACTGACTCCACAAACCTACCAGCCAATGATGTCTGACTGTCAGTCTAGTGAATCCACAAACCTACCAGCCAATGATGTCTGACTGTCAGTCTAGTGAATCCACAAACCTACCAGCCAATGATGTTCCCAACAAATCACAGAAGGTTGGTATCAGAAGAATCCACTGCCACACTCTGTGGAAGCAAAAATAATAATTAATTCTTATGTTCTGTGAACTCTGTGGAAGAGAAACAGTTCATTGTTATGTTCTCCAGACTCTGTGGAAGAGAAAACAATAACAGTTAAATCTAATGTTCTCCAAAGTCTGTGGAAGAGAAAACAATAACAGTTAAATCTAATGTTCTCCATACTCTGAATAACAGTTACTTCTTAAGTTCTCCTGACTTTGTGGAAGAGAAAATAATAACAGTTAATTCTTTTGTTCTCTGGACTCTGTGAAACAGATTTCTTATGTTCTTCAGACTCTGTGAAAGAGAAAATAATTAACAATTAATTCGTATATTCTGCTTCTGGGGATTAAATGGTGCACTACATACTTGGTGCTAACATATCTGGTTTCAGTGGACGAAAAATGAGAGGGTGTTGTGCAAAATACATATGAAAAAAATGCCAGAACAAACAAGCAAATTTTAGTGGTTTAATATGAGTAACAGTCAAAAGAACAGCTGGCATATCTCCCTAGCTCTATTTGTACGTGTTTCAACATGTATATGTGAGAGAGAGAAGGATTGTCCTTGCTGGTTTCTTTTATGAAATCTTCACTGTCTTAAGGAATGGAAATCTCAAAAAAAAAAGTCTTGACTGAAGCCAGTGACTGAACAGAGAAGTCATTTCTACACACCGAGGCAGATCCTCACCTGCGAAACAAACAACACAGTAATTAACGATTAAATGATATGAAGACTAACAAATAATCAGCACACTCCAGGGCATGGAGTTGTAAATATTAAGGGAAAAAAAAACCAAACAGAAGCTGCTGAATGCAGATGAGCAGAGAATCTGGTGCATTTTATGTGTGGAAAAGATGACAAGTAAGAAAGTGTTTTCAATAATTAACAGTCAACAACAGAACATGAAGTTGACAGCATTTAGCCATTTTCAATTCTTCTGATAAATTCCACTGTACCTTTTTCACTATCTACATCATGTGTCCAAGAAATAGAATATTTGCTACAATTTATATATATATATATATATATATATATATATATATATGCTTACCATAATGTTTGTTTCTCAAACTGGGACGCTTATCATAATATTTTTTTCTCAAAGTGGGACAATTTTTAGAAAATACTCACAACAGAAAATAAAGCCTACTAGGATAAGTACATATGATTGAAAAGGCTAAATAAAGAAGTTGTTAAAAAAAAAAAACCGAATTCAAAGCAATTTTTAATAACTTAACTGAACATGCCTTATTATTAAAGAAGGTATTAATATTTATCACTAGTGTGAACTTTCTGTAAAAATTCTTCGTTATTTTTAATGGCATTGAAAAATTCACTGCAATTTAGTTCACTGTTAATTTTGCAGTGTAGAAAGCTCTGGCGGTTGATTCAGCCATTCAACCTCTTTCTTCAGACTATATGATATTCATTATTGAGAATACTCTTTCAACTGGTGCAGATGTGAAAAGCACAGTTCACATTTCACTTTGTCAATATGATCACAAACTTTTTTAAAAAACGGATAATCCTTTTTTAATTCATCAGTAAACATGCATTTTCCTTTTGGCATTGTGGAGATTAAATTAATTTAATGTACAGTACAGAATGATGGCAAAATGCCGATTCGCAATTTGAACTCAGCTAAGATAGGACATACGCAACAATGACATGGCCAGTATAAGTTCCATTGTAGCCAACTCTAATTGAAACAAAATATCTAAAAAATGAACAAAAAATATCTAGATCTTACAGGCTACATGCTATTATAAATTATGTGAAAAAATATCTGGATGAAAAACATAAAACATCTAAATTCATTAGGCCACATTCTCTAAATTTTGGGGGAAAACATCTAGACAACTTTAAAAGTACATAGATCTAGATACAAAATATTTAGATTGGCAACAGTGAGTGTAACAGAGGGGATATTTTAGTTGCCAAATTGCCATTTTACCAGAGTCTGCACTATTTTTTTTTACTTCTTGTATAATCTGCATTAAACTGAAAAGCCAACATAAGAAATCAGTACTCAGAAAGATAAACAGTCATAGCCTACAAGTGATTTCAATCTGGAATTTACTAAACATTTCACAGCACTCAAAGAGGTAAACGAGACAGATATAGATGACTTATGGAATTCATACAGCACAGCCATAATCACGGCAGCAAAAGCAAGTGCTGGACTGCAATCAACAAGTAGAAAAGCATGGCTATCAGATAACACATGGAAACACATACATGAAAAAAGAGCAGCCAAATTAGCCATGTTGAATGTAAAGACAGACCTTGGAAAAGTTTTGGCAAAAGCAACATACAAAGAACTAGACAATAAAGTAAAAAGTTCAGCTAGAAGAGACAAAGAGAATATATGGACAATATGGCAAGAGAAGCAGAAAATGCACCAAAAACAGGAGATAGCAAAACTCTATATAACATATAGAAGAAGCTAACAGGTGCCATTACCTCCAGAGAAAGACCAGTCTTTAGCAAAACAGGCAACCTATTAACATCAAGTAAAGACCAAAAGCAAAGATGGGCTGAATACTTCCAAGAAATACTTAATCGACCACACCAAAATGAATTAATAAATCTTGAAACTGATTTACAAGTCTCACAACTAAATGTCAATTTAGATGAAGTTACACTGAATGAAACTGAAACAGCAGTGAATCTAATGGCTAACAACAAATCTGCAGATGAAGATGAAATAACAGTGACAACATGAGCCAACTACAAAGAATGTTTAATAAAATCTGGAAAGAAGAAAAAGTTCCTTCCATATGAAAAAAGGGAATCATTGTTAAAATACCCAAAAAAGGCAACCTCAGTGACTGCAACAACTGGAGGGGTGTAACCTTACTATCAGTTGTGTCAAAGGTGTTGTGTAAAGTGATTCTGAATAGAATTAAGGATGTAGTGGATGCTGCAATGAGAGAAGAACAAGCAGGATGTTAAAAAAAGGGAGAAGTTATCTCGACCAGATCTTTACTCTAAGAATAATACCTGAAGAACAAAAGCAGAAACCATTAATCCTGAACTTCATAGACTTTAAAAAAGCATTTGATAGCATACACAGAGATTCACTGTGGAGAATTTTAAGACTATATGGAATACCATCTAAAATTGTCAACATCATTAGAGATCTCTACAACTGATATGTTTGTGCAGTCAAGACATAAGAAGGAATGAGTGAATGGTTTCAGATTGAAACAGGTGTGAAACAAAGATGTATATTATCTACATTGCTTTTTGGAATTGCCATAGACTTTATAATGAAAAGATGCTGTACAGGTAAAACTGGCACTGATTGGGTACATGGGACCCAAATAGAAGATCTTAATTTTGCAGATGACATAACTCTTATCAGTGACAGTGTGAAATTGATGTAGGAAAAACCAGATTCCCAGTTTTCCTTGGCTAGTAAATAGGTCTTGAAATGAACAAAGACAAAACAAAAATTATGAAACTTCTCATTAATCAAGAAGGAAAAATATATGTAGAAACAACAGTTGTTGATGAAGTAAACAAATTTGCATACCTTGGCAGCTACATAGACCAGGATGGTGACACCAAGAAGGGAATTAGAATTACAAAAGCACTATTGTCTTTCAAAAATCTTGAAAACATATGGAATTAAAAAGTTATAAGCACAAAAACCAAGTTAAGATTATTCAATTCAAATGTGTTATCCACCCTCATTTATACATTCGAAAGCTGGAAATCAACTAAAGAAACAGACAAGAAATTAGACTCAAATTAGACTCTTTTCTAAGGAAAATACTTGGTATAAAGTGGAACAAATTCAAGAACAACACAGAGATAAGACAGATGAGCAAACAACAACCTGTCTCATGGGTGATCAGAAAAAGAAGATGGACATATGTAGGCCATGTGATGAGAAGAAACAATCAGAGAATACCAAAACAAGCTATCAAGTGGAGCATAACAGGCCAAATAAAAAGAGGTTGACCATGTGAAGCTCTAATGAGGACATTGTTAAGAGAAGTCAGTTTAGTGGGCATAACATCCCTTGGTGAAGTTGAAAGACTCACCGAGAACAGGAAAACTTGGCAAACAACAAAGCGAGCCGTATGTGACCATTAACGGCACGGGAAGGATGTAAGATGTAAGATATTCGGCACTTTTAAAATTTTTACCAAATAACCGGGACAAAATGATAAACTGGCTGGGACGCAGGGACCACATCATCAAACCAGGACAGTCTCGGTCAAAGCAGGATGTCTGGTAACCCTATATATATATATGTATATTTGTGTGTATATATGTGCGTGGGGGAGAGAGAGAGAGAGAGAGAGAGAGAGAGAGAGAAGAAAAATAATGTAAATATGTAAAACAATAAACACTGGCCTCCTGGTTTCATACATAAATAGAAGAAAAAAAAACCACTTAGCGACTGAGTACCTTGGATGTGATGGCAGTGATGGAGGTTCATGTCCCACTTTGGCTGACCAAGCAATCTGCAAAATAATAAACATGGTGAAAGAAACACAAGACACTGAACATTATAAACACAAAAGCAGTGAAAATAAACTTTTTTTTTTTAAATGTCAAAACAAAACAAATAAACAAGAAAGTGAAAATTAAAAACAAACAATTTTGCTCAAACACAACATAAAGAGAAAGCTGCTACCTAAAAGGTGATTCACAAATTTTAAGAAAATAATATAAAGACTGATCAGCTTTATCCCATGGAATGAATATCCCAGAACTCTTAGCAATCACAGCTGAAAATCTTGAGCATTTGTTTCCTTCCAATTTATGCTAGATCAGACACGCTTTTCTCTCAATATATTAACCTAATTACCGTATTTTCTTACAGCTCACCCTCCACCTTTTCCATATTCTCAGCTTTATCCTGCTTTCCTTGTTTTGCCTGATATCTAAAACAATCACTCAAAAACCCCACATATCCAGTGATGTTCAAACCACCAATTAAAAACCTACCACTTTTTCTCTTTCCTTCTTTTCTTTGTGTCTCATTATAAACAGTCCAATCAGGCAAGTACTCTCACCTGCAACCAATGACACACAAGAAAATTTATTATGAACTCTGAAAGACTACAAGCATGAAATGTAAACCATATACGTTTAACATAATTTTAACTTTAATAGGGAATTTATTTACCGTCCGTAAGATGTATTATAGTCTGAATAGTGAACAGCAAAACCTCTTAATGCGAAGAAAACTAAATTGATGACAACTGACAAAACAAATAAGGCAGCTGAAATATGTATCAATGAGGAAAAATTGGAAGAACTGGGGAGTTCTGAATATCTTGGATCATTATTAACTAATAATGGAGATACAATGAGGGAAATTAAAAGTAGGACATCTATCGCTCTTCAGAAAGTAAAATAACTAAAGAAGCTGTGGAGAGGAACAGACAGAACTACAAAAATAAGATTTTTAAGGACATGCATCTTTCCCATCGCAACATATGCCTGTGAGACGTGGACACTTAACAAAGCAGCTGAGAAATACATAAATGCCTTTGAATGTAAATGCCACAGAAAAGTTCTTCAAACATCATGGACACAAAAAAGAACAAATATATCCATACTACAAGAACTTAATATTGAAGAAGGCTGGCTAGTAAAGAAGATTAAAGAGAGAAAACTTAAATATTTTGGATACATTAAACGGCATGATAATCTAGAGAAGACCATCGTTGAAGGATACATAATGGGAAAAAGAAAGAGAGGAAGACCAAAGCAAAGATGGTTGCAAGACATCGTCGATGATCTGCAAAGGGATGCATAAGTAGCAGGGCATCTTGCTTACAACCAAGAGGCCTACAAGGGCCAATGCAAATGACTGACTGAGGGAATTTATCATTACAAAGTTTAACACTATTGAAGAGCATCTCTGTGATATGTTTTCTGAGATTAAAACAGAATCCATATCCCCTTTCTATAATCTGTTAAAAATTTATGAGAAAAACTAGTTCAATTATTTCAGAGTTACAAGAAAGATTTCTGTAACAAGTGGCTTATGTTAAAAAGAACTTCAATTGTTGGAAAAATAATTTATTCAAATTAATATTTTCAATTCATATATGAATGTCCCTGCATGTCCCTTGCAGAACTTTGCCTCCCAAACAGCTCTCCTGTAGGCCTCTTGGTTATAAGCAAGATGCCCTGCTACTGATGCATCCATTTTCAATTTGTATACTAATTTGAATTTCACAGAATGATCAGATTACAAAGAAAATTTTTAAAGTTCAGTCTAAAATGAAACAAAACAAATAAATGAAATTGCACAATATTACATTATATATCATTATCTTTTAAAAAAAAAAACTGATGTTAGTGACACTTAAACAACAAACAATAACTTAACTGACAGAAGTTTTTAAACCTGGTACGTCATAATCTTCATACAATAACAACCTCTAAACCTGGTTCATCATAATATTCATACAAACAGTCTAGTAAAAAATAAACAAAATAGGAAATCTGGGGTCCACCCAGTCTCTACAAAATGGGTATCAGAGAAATATGGGAAGGTAAATGTGACCAGTGCATGATTTTTTTTTTTTTTGAGACAACGAAAACAACAGGCTGTGACCCGGTGGTACTGCAAACTGGGTCCACCCTAATGAGATGCGGACCTTACCCCCGGCAGTCAATGTGCAGGGCGGCCTCAAACACCTCGTTGGTTCCAAAATAACAAAGTGTACATTCTACAGAGCGCAGAACTACACTTTGATCTTGTTAATTTCAAATCCTATTTTGCTAACCATGATACTAACCACATTGCAATTTCACATGCCAATGGTCTTGAAAATGTGGGCCCAACACTATAAATCTAATATATCTTATTGACACGGAAATGGGGATTTCATCTTTACCTTTTTATAAACACATATTTGCCATTGCAAGAATGTGATCTATTATGTTTCAGGTAATTCTAGTTATGTCAGTGATATTCATTTATATTTCTAATCTTAAAATCCCCATTCTTCACCTTTAATATCTAGTCATCTTTTTTTAACTGTTAGTTTCACCTCCTCCATTCCTTCTGAAGTTTCTTCCCTTGAACTTTCTGGGCTCGAAATATACAACTAAAACATGTTCACTAACCTATAAACATCAGCCAAGTCTGGAACCATGGATGATTAAAATTATGGGGCTTTGCTGAAGTGCCATTATCATCTTTATAGTAAAATCCTTCAACTCTGAAACATAAGGAAACATACATTTAACATTCTAAGAACCAAAGCAGCTGTTTAATACTACAGCTTTAACTTCTGCTTTCTCATAAATGAAGACCATGGCTCTCATTTTGGCCAGTGTAATAGTAAATTTCTGCAGAGAACACAACTGAAGACCGTCAACATTATAACATTTGAGAGGTTTACACTGAGCCAGATAAATGGCCTAGTATTTCCAAACTCTACTTCCTTTTCTTCAGAGCAGTGGAAGACATATTCATCCAAGGGACAGTTCTGCAGATCTGGACTTTTGGCAGTTGATGAAAAGAGCACCAGTAAACTTCTAACCAATTACAAAGTTCAAAGTTAAAAATTCAGACTCCGGTTTCACTGCATTCGGTACAACCCCATAATACTGTGATTCAACACCTTCACTGCAAAGAACATCAAGCTCACAGTTTCAGGGAGATGGCAGTAGTAGTAGTAGTAGTAGTAGTAGTAACAGTAGTAGTGGCAGCAGAACTAGTAGTAGTAGTAATAGTAGTAGTAGTAATAGTAGTAGTAGTGGCAGCAGCACTAGTAGTAGTAGTAATAGTAGTAATAGTGGCAGCAGCACTAATAGTAGTAGTAGTAGCAATGGCAGCAGCACTAGTAGTATTAGTAATAGTAGTGGCAGCAGTAGTAGTAGTAGTAGTAGCAGTGGCAGCAGCACTAGTAGTAGTAGTAATAGTAGTGGTAGTGGCAGCAGCAGTAGTAGTAGTAGTAGTAATAGCAGTGGCAGCAGCACTAGTAGTAGTAGTAATAGTAGTGGTAGTGGCAGCAGCAGCAGTAGTAGTAGTAGTAGTAGTAGCAGTGGCAGCAGCACTAGTAGTAGTAGTAATAGTAGTAGTAGTGGCAGCAGCACTAGTAGTAGTAGTAATAGTAGTAATAGTGGCAGCACTAGTAGTAGTAGTAATAGTAGTAGTAGTGGCAGCAGCACTAGTAGTAGTAGTAATAGTAGTAGTAGTGGCAGCAGCACTAGTAGTAGTAGTAATAGTAATAGTAGTAGTAGTGGCAGCAGCACTAGTAGTAGTAGTAATAGTAGTAGTAGTGGCAGTAGTAGTATTGGCAGCAGCACTAGCAGTAGTAGTGGCAGCAGCACTAGTAGTAGTAGTAGTAATAGTAGTAGTAGTAGTAGTGGCAGCAGCACTAGCAGTAGTAGTGGCAGCAGCAGTAGTAGTAGTGGTAGTAGTAGTAATAGTAGTAGTTTGAGGGGGGAGGACGAGAGGACGAAGAAGAAGAAGAACTGAAACCAGCTGCTGTCACCATACTGGCCTGCCCTTGTTTTTATAATTAAACTTGATTTTAATACTGGTGCTGTCAATGTTAAGAAAAGGAATAAGAAAAATTTCTTTTAAGGTTTTTCCTTAATCTTCTCCTTCTTATCTGTCTGCTTATGCCATTAGTATCACAGGGAGTTTCAGACATCGGACCAGAGCAAGGTGAGAGGCCTGGGTTGCTGACATGTTTCCTCAGTGTGTCTTTAACCTCATCTATCCACTTTTTCCTTGATCATCCTTGTGGCCTGTATCCGGATGTATGCATGTACAGCTAGTTGTTCTGTGAATTGGTCACGTGCTCTGAAGAGACCCCAGGAACATCACTAAAAGAGTCATGAAATGTATACCCGAGGGAAAAAAAGAAAGAGAGGACAAGCCAAGGATACCAGAAATGAGTAACATGCAGCACAGCTGGGGCACAATACAAAAACTGGCCGCAGACCGTGAGAGGTGGAGAGAATTTGTTGCTGCCTTGCAAGACGCCACAGCGTGTAATGGGCGGTGATTGCTTGGCCGATCGCTGGCCAAAGACATTGATGGATGGATGGATAATGACTGTTGGTGAGTGAGTGGGTGGGTAGGTGAGGTGAGTGAGTTAGTAAGCGAGCGAGCGAGTCGGGTGAGTGAGTGAGTGAGTGAGCGAGCGAGCGAGTGTGCGAGTCAGTCAGTCAGTGATTCAGCCACTCAAATACTAAGTTCTATAAAGAGAATATAAAATACTAAGTCATATATCAATCTATTCACTGTTTTCACACATTATGCGTCTAATTTTCACTAGCGAACACTAATACTGCGTTAGTTGTGATCCATAGTTTTGTTTCAGAGACTCAAAAATCTTTCAGTAGTAGCTTACAAACCATCACTGAGTCCCCTTGATAAGACGTAATGAAAATGAAAGTGAAAGTAAATGAAACAATAACAGAATTACTGTGCAATACAGTTAACTGAATCTTCAAGAACAGAATGTCAGACTTACATGCACTGAAGCTGTGCCTTCTTTGTTAGAGTGTTGATACTCCCCGTAACTAACATACCAAGCATCAACAATATTTGTCCACACGTCAGCGCCATTTTGTCAATACGTGATCACGTGCGGGGAAATCACGTGATGGAAAGCGAAAGGCTTGGCTTTTACAAAGTTTAGACTGAGTGTGTGTTTTTCACGTGTTGCAATGCCATGCAGTTGGGGGGGGGGGGGGGGGGGGTGGAGAGAGAGACTGACATTTGTCGTTAAATAATGTTTTTGTCGTCTTCTCTCACTTTTCATGCTTATTATTATTATTATTATTTTATCCCTGGGGTTAACTTCTTCTTCTTTCGAGGTTGTTGGTCACATCAGATCGTGATCCCTGTCGACATGGCAAAGTCCGCAGTCCTCTCCAGATCCTGATAGGAGCCCCAAAAGCCTTTGCCCCAAGCTTGTGTCCTCTGGCCACGTCTCTCGTCTCAGGTCCGCATGGTTTGGGCACTCTTGAAGGAGTTCTGGAGTCTGGACTCCACATGGACACTGTGTGAGACTTTGAGTCGATGTAGGTGGCCCAGTAGCTGCAGTGGCCTGTCCGTGGGCGAAAGAGGATGGTTTGCTGATTTTAACGGTTGTCTTGGATAATGGGCAGGTTTTTTTTTTCATCTCCAAAACTCTTGACTGAAGATGATTTACTCGTTATAGCAGAGTTTCCTGTCATCGCTGATATTGTACCAACCGGGTTTCCTAGTCTTTTTATTTTAGCTTTCTAAGCTTATCAGTATTTTGGACATATTAAACGTCGTGAAAGTTTTGAGAAGACAGATTTATAAGGGCACATAATGAGAAAAAGAAAGAGAGGAAGACCAAGGCGAAGATGGCAAGACACCACACAAATTTAAAATCTCCGAGATTAAGTGCAAGTGTTTCATCTTCATGTCTTACCATTTTGTCCACTGACTCATCATCGGCATTTCTATCAAAACATCATAAAATTCATCAGTAGAGTATCTTAGAGGATGAATGGCTTCGATTCCAACTAGTGGAACTTGGTGGCTTGAATGTTAGAGTTGCAATATATTTTTATAATCGTTCCCCAAGGTAATGAAAGGGGGGGGGGGGGGGAATACAAATTCTTAACTGTTTAAAAAAAAATAAAACTTCTCTAGTTGACAATGAGGCATCACTGACAACTAAGATGAGAGAATGAAAACAACGCGATTTTTAAAAAAATGCTCACAGGCTGAAGTCTCTAATACATTGTTCAACTCCTGAATGTTTCCCTTTCGTATTTGATGTATTGTAGCACGGCCACCTGCAGGCTGAAGTCTCTAATACACTGTTGAATTCTTGAATGTTTCTCTTTCACATTTGATGTATTTGTAGAAGGCCATACGTGCTTGCGACTAGAATATTCATGCCGTACAGTTTTCTAACAATGCATTCAGTTAACATCGAGTCTTTAGCGGCTTCTGCATTGATGAAACCAAGAAAATGTTCGTGAATATTGATATCACTTAGAATCTGTGTTAACAAATCTTGCAGATAATGTTAACTGTTCAACATGACTTACAATTGCAGTACAGTCTGTAACTATGCTATAATATTTAGCTTCCTGTACCGCAGAAACTTTTTTTTTAACGGTCAAGATAAGTGAGAAATCAGTTCATTTTGAATATTTTTTCTTAAAATAATGTTGGGCTGACCTAGGAGTAAGCGATGTCAATAATAAATGAAAATGTGTTTTTTTTATAATCTTTCCATATTATTTTTTTTTTCAGTTCATCCCACTTCTCTCATTTTTTTTCAGTTCATCCCACTTCTCTCATTTTTTTTTCAGTTCATCCCACTTCTCTCATTTTTTTCAGTTCATCCCACTTCTCTCATTTTTTTTCAGTTCATCCCACTTCTCTCATTTTTTTTTCAGTTCATCCCACTTCTCTCATTTTTTTTCAGTTCATCCCACTTCTCTCATTTTCGCGGCTCCCCAGAACTCCCTGCTCCATGCACACGTTGCACTGCCGGTACAGCCAGCCTGGCATACTTACATAAACAATCTTTTTTTTTTAAATATCAGAGTGAGAGAGAGAGAGAGAGAGAGAGAGAGAGAGATTTACGTAGGTGCACTTACACAGTGTTATTCATAGATCCTTGAAACATTTCAAAAATTCGCAAAAAATAAACTACGTACTAGATCATTATTATTCTTAAGTCGAGAGAGAGAGAGAGAGAGAGAGAGAGAGAGAGAGAGAGAGAGATTTACGTAGGTGCACTTACACAGTGTTATTCATAGATCCTTGAAACATTTTAAAAATTCGCAACAAATAAACTACGTAATAGATCATTTTTATTCTGAAATCGAGGGGGAGGGAGAGAGAGAGAGAGAGAGAGAGAGAGAGAGAGAGAGAGAGAAACTCTTCAAGTTTTAGTGGGGTTTTTTTGTAAATAAAGCCCGCGAGCAGGGCTCCTGTGGTTTGCCACTAGGAGGCAGCAGTAGCAAATATGGCGTTCAATAAACGTGAGCAGTCATTTTGTGTTTTGGAATACGCAAGAACTTCTTCCATTGTGACTGCGTAGTGACGATTCTGAGCGGAATTTCAGAAGGCAGCACCTGTTTTCCACAGTATCAAGAAGTGGTATGCGAAATTCCAGGATGAAGACGGGGGCTTCGCTGGTAAGCTTCTCTAACACGATTCACAGTTTCTTCGCTTGGTCCTGGACGTCCCTGCCGAGGAGCTGTGCAGACAGCGTGTTGGCGTATCTTTGTGAACCGACCACTATCTTGTGGCAGCTAAACTAAAGTTCAGACTGAAGAAGAATTTTTTAGCTTACGCACCCTGACCACCCCTAGAGCTTTACCAGCGGGAGTTTTACTCCTGGAGAGCTTTACCAGCGGGAGTTTTACTCCTGGCAGGTCCAACAAGCTGAGGAGGTCTGCGCGGGTAGGGGTCAGACGAAACTTCCACCCTGGTCCTCCAGGTTGGGGGTTGGAGCATGGGGCCAACGACCCCATCTCCGTAAAAATGTTTAGTGTTATGGAACAGATAGAGACGGATAAAAATGCTTTACGGCCTTGGAATGTCAAAAATATTATGAGATTTGGGACATGGAATATATGAAGTTTATACAGACAAGGGGAAGCTAAACAATTAGCAGATGAACTAAGTAGGTATGACATGGATATTACAGCATTACAGGAAATCAGGTGGCTTGGAGAAGATATAACAGTCATAGAAGAAATGGTACTAGTATACGGAGGTATTACCAATGGAAGACATGAACTTGGGACAGATTTTGCTGCCAAGAGAAAAGTATGGGACTTAGTGATGGACTTCGGTGCCAGCAATGAAAGAATCAACAGCCTCCACATAAAGGGAACAAAGATAAATGTAACAATGAGTAATATGCATGCACCAACAGAAGATATAGCGGATGAAGTCAAAATTTTACAATACGTTAGGGAAAGTAATAGAGAAGATCCAGAAACATGATATAGTGATAATATTAGAAGATTTCAATGCAAAGATAGGAAAGGAGGAGTCACACAGACACATCACAGGAAAAGAAAGTCTGCGCGAAACATCTAATGATGGTGGATGGAGCTAATAAATATGGTAGAAGCTTATGGAATGAGAATAAGTAGCACACGTTTTCAAAATAAGAACATTCATAAACAAACATGGAAATCCTCCGATAATTTAACATGCAACCAGATAGAACATGTTTTAAATGATACCAAGTACACAACAAACATACTTCAGATCAGAAGTTACAGAGGGGCTGAGGAGGTCCGACCATTAATCTTGTTGGAACTAAATTAAAATTCAGATTGAAGAAAAATTTTTATAGTAACTTAAATAAAAGCTCAGTAATAAATAGAGATGCTTTTAAATGAGAAGACGCTAAAGAAAAATTCAGAAATGAGCTAAAACATAAGATAAACACAAGAGGAAATTAAGAAAATAAAAGCATTGATGATAGATGGGAAAATATACAAATCATTATAAAGAACACAGCGCAAGAATGCCTAGAAGTCAAAACCAGAACTAAAAAAAAAGAACTGGTTCGAGTGGTTCATTGAATTCTGCAGAGAGGCAGTTATAAAGAAAAGAACAGTAAGACATATGGTTGAATAACACGAACAACAAAACAAATGAGGAGAAGCACCACACACAGTGTAAAGAAACTCAAAAAGTTTTTTTTAAAGTCAACAAAAACAACAATGTATGAAAGACATGGTAAGCGAGATGCAGACATGCCATCATAATAAGACAAGGAGGGAAGTCTATAAAGTATTGCGAACAGTAAAGCAAGGGTATAAACAACCTCTGCAGAGCTTGAAGGATAGTGATGGAAACATGATAAATAATGAAGAGAAAATCTGTGTCAGATGGAAAGAATATTTTGAAAAAACTACTAAACTGTGACGAACCTATAAACACAATACCATGCGAAGAACTACAGACTTGTGAACCTGAAATAGAGGAACCAGACTTAGAAGAAGTCATCATAACATCATGCTTCTGTGAAACAACAAAGCAATGAGTTCAGATGGAATTGCTGCAGAATTGATTAAGGAAGGAGGTCTAAATCTATATGAACAGATATGTGCACTAAAACAACAAATATGGAGAGAAAGAAGAAAAACTCCCTAGTGAACGGAGAGAATCATTACTGATCCCAATATTTTAAAAAGGCGATAAGAGCAAGTGTGAAAACTAACGAGGAATATCATTACTACAAACAAGCTAAAAAATACTATATATTATACTTTTAAATAGAGTAAAACCAATAAAACCATACAGTGAGAACATACTGGGAGACTACCAAGCAAGTTTTAGGAAAAACAAATCAACTGTAGACCAATTGTGTCATCTATGTCAAAGAGCAGAAAAGTACTGGGAGTGTGGGAAAGAAGTACATAATATCTTTATTAACTTCGAAGAAGTTTATGACAGCATAGATAGAAGCAGCTTATGGACAATTATGAAAGAATTTGAGAAATCTAATAAATTAATCAATTTGACCAGAATAAGTATGGAGGGTGCACAAAATTTAGTAATATATAAAGGAAGAACCCTTCTCTATAGGAACTGGTTTAAAACAACGTGTTACATTATCTCCATTACTATTCAGCATAGTATTAGAAAAGGTAATCAGAAAAGTGAAAGAAGAAACCAGTGCAGAAAAACAAGCCAACGACATCGACCTGGTGGGGGAAACTATGCAAGAAGCCATCAGTACCCACATACACCCGGGAGATGTAGCACAAAAAGTGGGCTTGACCATTAACCAAGATAAGACAGAGTATATGAAGATATGAAAATTAGAAAATGTAAAGATGGAAATGGAAAGGATGAAGATCAACATATTAGGAATGAGTGAAGTTAGATGGACAGGTGCAGGGAAGATAAACTCAGATAAATATACAATAATATATTCAGGAAGTGAGAAACATGAACGAGGAGTAGGAATTATATTTGATGAACAAACGGCAAGGACAATTGTAGGATATTTGAACATCTCCGACAGAGTCCTGCTAGCCCAACTGAAAGGACAACCAATAAACATAAATATTATACAAGTGTATGCTCCAACATCTGAAAGTTCTGAAGAAGATGTACAGATATTTTATAATGACATAGAGACAGCACTAAAACACACAAACTCACATGAAGTTACCATAGTCATGGGAGATTTTAATGCCAAAGGTGGTAAAGGAAGAACTTCGGACATCGTTGGTGACTATGGACTGGGGGAGAGGAATGACAGAGGTTATAAATTAATTGAATGGGCAAGAATACACAGCATGGTTGTAGGAAACACCTGGTTTAAACAACATCCTCGAAGACTGGCAACGTGGTGCAGCCCAGACAAAAAGACATTTAACCAGATAGACTATATATTAATCAACAAACGATTCCGCAATGCATTACTGACAACAAAAACCATGCCAGGAGCTGACTGCAATAGTGACCATGATCCACTCTATGGAAAAGTTAGAATAAAGCTAAAGAAAGCAGGAAGAAAAGTGAGAAACATCAAATTGAATACAGAACTTCTTAAAAATGACCAAGAACTGCGAGAACAATACAAAGTTATTATAACAAATAGATACAATGCAATAGCAAAGATAAATAGTATAGATGAACAATGGGAAATGTTAAGAGATTCTATCCACCAAACTGTTAAGGAGATAATACCACCGAAAAAAGAAGCCCCTAAAAATAAATGAATGACAGACGACATCTTAGGATTGATGAACAAGAGGAGGAAGAGTAAAAATAATGAGAAAAAATATAACAAGATAAATAAAGAAATAAGACGCAAATGCAGAGAAGCAAAAGAAGTGTGGTTAAATGAACAGTGCAGACAGATAGAGGACTCTCATAATAAAGACACCAAAAACATGCACAAACGAATTAATGAACTCACATGCAGGAAAACAAAATATACCACAGGATGCCTGAAATCGAAAGAAGGTAAAATGTTAATGGGAAAAGAAGACATTGTGGACAGGTGGACAGAGTATATCGGTGAGCTATATGGAGGAGAAAGACCAGAATTAACACCAGATACTGAAAACTGTGATGGACCACCAATACTTGAAGATGAAATCATAGACGCTATCAAACACATGAAGAAAGGAAAAGCGACTGGGCCTGATAATATAACAATAGAAGAAATAGAGGCACTAGATGAGACAGGAACAAAAATAATAACCATGTTACTGAATGACATTTATAATAGTGGTTATATTCCCAGTGACCTGATTAAATCCACGTTTATAGCACTACCAAAGAAACCAGGTGCAAAGGAATGTGATGACCACCGGACTATCAGCCTCTCATGTCACATAACGAAGCTACTTCTGAGAATAATTATGAGAAGAACAAGGAAAAAGATAAAAAATGAAATAGCAGATGAACAGTTTGGATTTGTTGAAGGAAAGGGAACACACAATGCCATTTATGCTTTACGAACACTAACAGAAAGAGCTTTAGAAGTACAGAAAGATCTCTACTTATGCTTCATTGATTACACCAAGGCATTTGACAAGGTGAAACATAATGACATTATTAAAATGCTTGAAGACATCAATATAGACGGCAAAGACCTGAGGATTGTAAAACATCTATACTGGTAGCAAGAAGCAGCAGTTCGAGTTGAAAATAGAATTGGAAAATATCAACCTATAATACAAGGGGCGCGACAAGGATGTGTACTATCTCCAGACCTTTTCTCTGTACAGCGAGAATATTCTAAGAACAATCATCACAGAACCAGGCATAAAAATTGGAGGATACAATATTAACAACCTTCAGTATGCTGACGACATAGTACTGATAGCTTAGTACCAACAAGACCTACAAAATCTCTTGGATAAAAGTCACCAAAGAAAGTGAACAGAAAGGCCTTACTTTGAACATCAAAAAGACAGAGACTATGGTTAAATCTAAGAAACAGAATCCACCAGCATGCAGTATTAAATTAAACGGAACCATACTAAAGCAGGTGCAGAAATTCAAATACCTTGGAGCAGTAATAACTTCAGATGGGAAATGCAGAACAGAAATTAGGAACAGAATAGGCCAAACAAAGACTGCATTTCAGAGAATGAGAAACATATTAGCTAACACATCTTTATCAATGAATGTTAGAAAACGAGTCCTAAAATGCTATATTGAACCTATCTTGTTATATGGAAGTGAATCATGGACAATAGGCAAGTCTACATAAAAATCATTGGAAGCAGCAGAAATGTGGTTTATTAGAAGAATGTTGCGAATCCCCTGGACAGCAAAAATAACTAATGAAGAATGTATGAGAAGAGCTGGAGAGACAAAAAACCTTGTCAAAAAGATAAGAGAGAGACAATGTACTTTCATAGGACATACAATGAGAAGAGGGAGCACTGAAAATATTATAACAACAGGAAAAATAGAAGGAAGAAGATCAAGAGGAAGACCAAGAGAAATGATACTGGACAGTCTGACGGGATGGTGTGAGAGGAGATCACCAACTGAACTGATGGCCTGCATGAAGGATCGGGTACTCTGGAGAAGCATAATAGCCAACGCCAGTCGGCACAGCACCTGATGATGATGATGATGATGATATGAAGATATCAAGAGACCAGAGGCAGAATGATCCAGATTATATAAATGTTGGAGATATAATCATTAGGAAAGCAGAAACACAAATATCTAGGAAAAGCCTTCAACCGAAGCAGCATAGTAAGAGAGGAAATTAAAAGGAGAGTACAGATAGGGATAAAATATACTTCGCCTTGCAACACCTTTTAAAATCCAAAATCCTGTCCCATACTATACAAAACTATAATAAGACCAGCCGCCATGTATAGATCAGAGAACATAGTTTTGTAGGAGTAGACCTCGAAACCGTGTTCTCTTAGTCTACTGTACGAAAGCCTCTTTGTTTCCTATTTATAAAAAATTGTATAGATCAGAAACGTGGAGTACAACAAAGGAAGATGAACAACAATTGCAGATCTTTGAGAACAAGATCCTAAGAAGAATCTTTGGGCCCATAAGCGATGCCAACAGTGGAGAATGGAGAGCTAGAAAGAACACTGAACTGAACAGTTGGGCAATGTAGAAAGAATGGAAGATAACAGACAAACGAAATTGATGCATGCACAAGCGATGAGGGAAACAAGACCAAAGGGTAGACCAAGACAGAGATGGAGGCAAAAACAGAACAAGAAGTACAAGAAGTACAGGCAGGTTTCAGACCAGGAAGAGGCACCAGAGATCATATATTAAACATGAAGAACATCAAAGAAAAGTGTAGAGAGTTTAATATGGATCTATACACCTGTTTTGTAGACTACTCCAAAGCTTTTGACTGTGTACATCATCAACAGCTATGGTCTATTATGAACAATATGGGTTTTCCCAGTCATCTGGTACAGCTCATCGCCAAATTGTACCTAGATCAGCAAGCAGCAGTGAGGGTAGATGGCGAAACATCAGGTTGGTTTGACGTACAAAAGGGAGTAACACAGGGGTGTATCCTTTCACCATACTTGTTTAATATCTACACCGAAAACATCATGTGCAATGTAAGAGGGGAACAGGAAACAAATAAAAAAGACTCTTTCAACATTGGGGGGGCCACCGGATTCCAGAAATTAGATACGCCGATGATACTGTCATTCTATCAGATGGCTCAGAAGGACTGCAACAGTTGATTCTCTCAACCAAAAGACACAGCGAAGCTCAGAACCTCTTTTTTAAACACCAGCAAAACCAAAGTAACGATAATTAACAAAATGAGAAGCAAGCCCACAATTACACTGGACCATCAAGAGCTTGAAAACGTAAATAAATTCAAATATCTAGGTTCAATCATCACCACCAATAGCGACTGCGCAGTGGAAGTCAAAAGAAGAATTGCAGCTGCATTACAGAAACTAGCACAAATGAGGAGTATGTGGCAAGGTATCAACAAGAAAACAACTGTGTTTACTAAGAGTCCAATGGCAACAAACGGATGTGAAACATGGTCACTTAACAAATCTCTAGAAAAGAGAATAACAGCATTTGAAATGAAATGTTGCAGAAGGGCACTTAGAATATCATGGATAGAACGAAAATCAAATAAAGAGGTACTAATGGGATTAGATGTCACAGAAAACTGGCTCGTTAACACCATAAAAATTAGAAAGCTGAGATACTTCAGCCACATCAAGAGACACAACAGCTTGGAGAGGTTCATAGTAGAAGACACAGAGCCCGGAAAAAAGAGAAAAGGGACGACCTCGCCGCAGATGGTCTCAGGACATCACGGAAAGTCTGAATGTGTTACTGCAAGACGCCGGTCAACTTGCGTAAGACCATATTGCATTCAGGGAGGTTATGAGAGGGACAACATTCTGGAAAGGACATGTCACATGAATGAATGAATGAATGAATGAATGAATGAATGAATGAAGAGGGAGGAAGGGAGAGAGAGAGAGAGACTGGAGAGAGAGAGAAATATTGTCATAGGCTAGGGGAATACTGTACACAACAGTTTCGACGTTAAAATAATAATAATAATAATAATAATAATAATAATAATAATTTAATTCTCGACGTAAAACAAAATACAAGACTACATTTTCTGCTTAATATCAAATGTAGGTCTGGGTTTTTACTTGTTACTTTAACGCCAAACTTTGTTTCTGTTTATTTATGCTTGACTTTTTTATGCAGTTTTGATGTGCAATATCTCTTTGATTTAAACCATTTTATATGATTGACATGTGTGCCATTCTACCTTCTCTCTCTCTCTCTCTCTCTCTCTCTCTCTCTCTCTCTCTCTGTCTCTCTGATAAGTTTTTTTCCTAATGTAATTTGTATACTTGTATTAAAGCGAGTGTGTGGGAAGAATGACAGACGGAGTGATGAAGGGCAGAATGTAAGACAGGCCTGCGTGCCCAATTCTTTACTCTTTAAAAATAAAGATTCATTCATTCATTCATTCTCCCCTTCCCCCCCCCCCCCTCTCTCTCTCTTAGCTGTTTTGATGATTTTTTTTCTAAACTTGAAATTCTTGGGGCACTGAAATTCTAAAATACGACCCTAAAGTATCCTCCTTGATCTCCATATTTTCTCTAAGTGTGTGTTAATCTCATTTATCCATTGTACAAACTTCTCTGGCCTAAATTGTGATAACTGTACAAAGCTGACAATTATCTTTCTTTTTTTTTTTAAAATTATTCATCTGACCTACTTGATAGTTGCTTCATTGCCAGTTGTCTATTTTAAGTAACCCGCGTTTATCTGTGTACTGATAATGGTACAATAATATCCCATGTCATTGTTAAGTAGCCCTTCTCGGGGTCGTGTAAAGCTAGATCCAGGCCCTGTGGGTCAGTTAATATCGGGGCCCTCCTATCTAAAGAGAAAAATTCATAAAACTCCGCAGGTGGAAGATGACAGTGTTTTCCTGAACTTTGTTTCGAATAAGAAGAGAGGGGGAAAGACAGGGCTGCTGGGCCCCTTCAGATGATCGGGCCTCGGGGTTACAACCCTGGCCCCTTCTCTCTCACCGGGTCTGGCTTTCTCGGAACAAGTAAAAATACCAAAATAGAAAGACACTGACAGAAATAGTTGAACTAAATCTCCAAAGACAGCGATAGCAGTGATGTATTATTGTTCCGTATTTGTGGAGTTCGGACGAAGAACAAATGGAATATACAGAAGCTGGAAGCTACAGAGATGTGGCTTTAGAGAAACAACAGCGGAACAAAGATCTAGTTTAATAGAACGGATATAATGAAATACATAACTTTCTGCTTCTGGAATTCTGCAGAAACTGAGAAGCCACCTTGATCCGATTACAGACCGCAATGCCGCCATCTCTGATATCTTCAAAAAAAAAAAAAAACACAGAGAGAGAGAGAGAGAGAGAAAGAGAGAGAGAGCTTGCTAATACTCAGTGGCTTACTACAGCATTTTTTAAAAGCCATATATAGAGCATACCCAATCTAAAAGGTGCCTCGGTTAGAGCGAGCTTGTTAATAGCAAAATAGATAATGTCATAACCCGATTGTGAAGCAGGTCAGATGATTATAGTCATTATGTGCCGTGCCAGTAAACGCCGACGATTATGTCTCTCCATTCTGTGCCTTCCCTGGTGTTTCCAGTCAATAAAAGTTGTCTTAGTAGTCTTCCCTCTTCCCTGTGACCCGGTTAGTTCTTTCTGATATTTTTCTCTTGTACTCCCCACTTTTTTTTTTTCCGTGAGTTAACCAGATACTGAAAGGTTCCCTGTGGCTTCAGCTAGTTCTGTTTGTTCTGAAACTTCCCTCGGAACTTGACGTCAAAGTCTCCTTACTCATGTAAGGTATATTTCTCTAAAGCCACATCTCTGTAGCTTCCAGCTTCTGTATATTCCATTTGTTTTTCTTCCGATCTCCACAAATACGGAACAATAAAACATCACTGCTATCGCTGTCTTTGGAGATTTAGTTCAGCTACTTCTGTCAGTGTCTTTCCATTTTGGTTCTTCAAATATCATGGACACAAAAAAAAGAACAAATATACCCATACTACAAGAACTTAATATTGAAGAAGGCTGGCTGGTAAAGAGGATTAAACAAAGAAAACTTAAATATTTTGGACACATTAAACATCATTATAATCTAGAGAAGACTGTCTTGGAAGGAAAAAATGGGAAAAAGAAAGAGAGGAAGACCAAGGCGAAGATGGTTGCAAGACATCGGTGATGATCTGCAAATGGATGCATCAGCAGCAGGCCATCTTGATCACAACCGCTGTTAGGGAGGCAAAGCTCCGCAAGGGACATGCAAATGAATGAATGAATAGTATTATGTTTAAAAGTTATTCAGGCCATGCATCAAGAGACGGCAGAGCTGCAGTATGATTCACATGTGTACGAGTGTAAACATTGATCAACACATGTAAATCAGTATTATTTAATAGTTTATTTAACATTATCAATATTTTTAAATTTCATCCAGGTCATGCATCAAGAGACGGCAGAGCTGCAGTATGCTAAAGTTATGTACCAGTGTAAACATGGATCAGCGAGGAAGTCTAAGTCTCAAGGTGTCAGACCAAACAAGAGGTAATTCTTGATAGCTTATCTCTCTACCGTTTCTTTCACTGAATCTGCGCTGTTCTGCAATTTCTGGTCTTATCATATCTAACTCCTAATTCTGCTCATGTTTATGCGAATATAGTTGTGTGGGTAAGGCTATAGACATATATTACATATAAGGTACATCATAACAAGGTTCTCCTTACTATCTGTAACGATACTTCCCTACTGTGACATTCTTGATTGTTCTTATACATGTAGCAGCAGCTCTTTCGCTTTCATTAATTTTCTCTCGTTAGTCGTATTATTATCAGCAGTATAATTACTTGGTTCTTCTCTCATATATCCTTGAAGCTTGGGTGTCAAGCCAAGTTGAATTTGAGGGCCAAATAAATCGATGGTATCTGGCAGCTGGTTGTGTCTAAATCTCATTTGGATCATAACGCACATGTTCCTACGTTGGAGGTATGTTGCTGGAAACTTTTTCCTTTTTCTTTCCTGTATTTATTTCTTTTGTTACTCAGTGGTTTTCTTTTGTTACTCAGTGGTTTTCTTTTGTTACTCAATGGTTTTCTTTTGTTCCTCAGTGGTTTTCTTTTGTTCCTCAGTGGTTTTCTTTTGTTCCTCAGTGGTTTTCTTTGTTACTCAGTGGTTTTCTTTTGTTACTCAATGGTTTTCTTTTGTTCCTCAATGGTTTTATTTTGTTCCTCAGTGGTTTTCTTTTGTTCCTCAGTGGTTTTATTTTGTTACTCAATGGTTTTCTTTTGTTCCTCAATGGTTTTCTTTTGTTCCTCAGTGGTTTTCTTTTGTTACTCAATAGTTTTCTTTTGTTACTCAATGGTTTTCTTTTGTTCCTCAGTGGTTTTCTTTTGTTACTCAATGGTTTTCTTTTGTTCCTCAGTGGTTTTCTTTTGTTCCTCAGTGGTTTTCTTTTGTTCCTCAGTGGTTTTCTTTTGTTCCTCAATGGTTTTCTTTTGGGTCATCAATTTTCTTTGTACTCCACAGTCCGTGTCAGTGTTACCAGAAAGACGCAGGCCCATGATGATGACAACAGAATTGAAGACCCTGTTGGAATGGCCTTCTGTAACAGTCACAGACATTAGGGACACCGTGGTAAGGCAACAGGGTGTTGTTTTGTTAGACAAAGATGTACATAATATTCAGGCCAAGCAGAAGCCTGCAACGATTGTAACCGATCAAACAGCAGTTTAGCACTTGCTGTCTTCAATAACAGACAACGGTGATAGGGTAGAATATTGTAAAGATTCTAAAGAAAATTTAATTTATCTCGCATATTAGACCCAATCTATGTTCAATAAATATCCTGAAGTTTTGATAATGGATCTGACGTACAAAACAAACGTCTACCAATTACCACTTTTGAGTGTTATGGTTGTAGATGGACATGGCAGAGGACAACCTGTCTTGCATGCTTTTGTAAGCAGTGAGATTCAAACAGTCCTCATACAAGTTTTAGGTTTTCTCAAAATCTCTTACAATTTTGAGAAAACGTTGTTGTTTTTTTTTTTTTTTTGGTAGATAAGGATTTTGCAGAGATTGGAGCCATCTCTGGCATATTTCCAGATGTGAAGGTGCTTTCCAAGTCTCAGCAGCCATTCAAAAGGTATTATCCAAAAGAGGTTTACACAAACGTCTGATGGAAACCATTGGCATTTTCTTTGACAACATGAAGAACACAGAGTGTGCCAATGAGTATGAAGAGCTCAAAGAGCACATCAAGGAAATTACAGCAGCAGATGTGCTTCAATATCTGGAGTCCAGTTGGTGGAACAAGCCTGAACTGTGGGCTGCTCATACTCAGCTGGATACTGTACAGCTGCATGTGACTACAACAAGCCTGAACTGTGGGCTGCTCATACTCAGCTAGATACTGTACAGCTGCATGTGACTACAACTAACCATCGTGAGTCATATCATTCAAAAATTAAAAAATCATTGCATTACCAGCTGTTGAATGAGGCGCTACAGTTTCTGCTGAACTATGGTGAGTGGACTCACAGTACAAGTGTTATCAACAGCTTGATTCAGGCTAACAGCAGACATTATAACATGGAAGTAAAGAATCCAGTTTCTGACAATATCAAATCAGACATGACAAGTTTTGCAGCACAGCATGTTATAAAACAACTTTTGGCCATCGATAAATTTAAATGCTCTTTTGCACCAGTGGATGATTGCTTCAAAGTCATGTCTCATAATAAATCTTATACATGCACCAGCCTTTCCTGCACCTGTGCATTTTTTAGACACTTTACTTTACCCTGCAGACATATTTTTAGTGTACGTAGATTTTGTAATGAGAGTTGGTATATTCCTCTTGAGGAGGGACACATTTAAAAACTGTAGTCATGTTAATTTATATGTCATCCTGCACATCTGTCCACTTGGTAGAGGAGACGCAGTCAAGCTCTACAGAAGCAAAGTTTACTGCTGCTTCTTTACTATGTGGAAACATAGCTTAGCTTCATACTTGTCTCTTTTAGGAGACAGAGATTTCAAAGAAAAGTTTGATCAGCTGTCTGCGTTGTATTCTTTATGGCAAAGGGGAGACCATGATGGCATTTCGAGTGACTCTGTTACTCTCATTGGTGACGAAGGGCTTGGTGATTCTCTGGCACCTTCATTGCTTGTTTCTGAACAGCCTATTCTTTACCTGACACTCCACAATCTACAGCCTCTGATGCTAATTTTTCTTCTGGTCTGTTTTCTCCCTGCCATATTAATGTGCAAATGTGAACAACAGAAATGTACTCAGAGTAGATAACAAGTTAGTGGAGGAGGTCAACGAATTTGTATACCTTGGCAGCAGAGTAGTAGAAAATGGAGACAGCACAGAGGACATCAACAGCAGACTTACTAGAGCAAACCAGGCTTTTGCAATGCTGCAGAATATATGGAAATCAAAAAAACTAAGCATAAATATGAAAATCAGGATATTTAAGAGTAATGTTCTATTTAAGAGTAATGTTCTAAGTGTACTACTCTATGGAAGCGAATGCTGGAAAATCACCAAAACCATAGAAAACAAGTTGAATTCTTTCCAGACTAAATGTTTACGAAGAATTAGAAAAATATTTTGGCCAAACACTATAAGAAATAACATCTTATTAGCAGAAATGCAGATGAAACCACTGACAACAATTATTGAGGAAAGACGCTGGCGATGGTTGGGACATGTGCTCCGAATGACTGACAACTCACTACCAAAAATAGCAATAAGATGGACACCACAGGGGAACAGAAGTAAGGGTAGACCAAAAGAGACATGGAGAAGAACAACAGAAAGGATGTTGAGCAATAGAGGGCTCACCTGGGCAAGAGCAGAAAAAAAGGCGAAGGACAGGCATTTGTGGAAAACCCTTGCGGAAGCCCCATGTGCCCTGGGCACTTAAGGTTCAGAGAGAGAGAGAGAGATTAATGTGCCTTTTTCTGACAATATCACCACAGACAGTCCTCAAACTGTTTCTTATACTACTTCTGCTGTCCCTTCAACATCTGGACTGTCTAATTATCATAGCAACTCTCCTCAATCATCTTTAAGTATGCCCTCTTGTGATAATGTTGCAACAGCAACCTAATGAAGTCTCCTCTTCGTCTGTGAAGCTGTTGTTAGTGAAAGTGAAGGGAAGACCCAGAAATAAACAAACATTTACTTTGACAAGGAAAAGAAAGGGCAGCAACTCTTGTTCCTGTCGCAGATTGGCCACAAGAGAAAAAGATTTTTTTTTTTATTAAAGCCTGCATATTAGAGGGATCAGAGCCACCATTTTTGGTTACAGATTTAAAATGTTCCAGCTTGTTAGGTGCTTGTTTGGTGGAGAGTGAACTCTGTTCTATAAAGTCCTATTTTAGCATAGAATGTTGGGATGAGTTGCAACGTAGGGTGCAGCAAAATCTGTCTAAGCATTTGTTTGTCCTGTTTGTACATGTGTTTGTGATATGGCAGTTAGTCTAATTAGATTTGACTGTTGCATAGAGCGGTTTCTTTATGAGTGTGTAAATTACAGATCTAGCATGAAATGTATTAAGTGCTTTTGTTCATCTTGTTGGTAAAAAAGTACATTCTGTTGTTTTTTCCTTCATTCTTTCTTCATCATCCGGGATAGTTTGCAGCTGACAAGTGCTGGTTTGATCAGACGTTATGGGTTTCTGCTTGAAAAATATTGTTGATGCTGTATTTATGTAAGTAATAAATATTTTTAAAAGTTCTCTTGTGTTATTTTTAATTTAATAAGTTAATCGTGTGATATGTTAACTGTCCTCATAATGTTTTTATAACTCTGATCTGGATCACTTGCAATGTTTTAATCTATTGTTTCATGGCACATAATGATTTGACATTTATTTTAAATACTGCTTTCATTGTTAAGTTCTAAACTTATGTGATTTCAAAAACTGGAATTTTTTTGTCCCGTCATTATATATTTAGTTAATTCCTATACTTTGCCATATATGCTCATATTGTTGGGTTTTTAAAACATGTTTTACTACTTATTAATCTTTCATTGCCATTTACTGTTCCACTGTACTTTACACAATTTTCCATGTGGTGTTACAAATTTTTTATGATTTGTTATCAAAACCTGTACATTGTTACTGATACTTATTATTAAATATCATCAATCTTGTCTTTATTTGCTTATTTGTTATAAATAAAACACCAACATAAAAATTTGTTTTTTCTATTTGTGTGTGTGTGTGCATTTGTGTACTTATATACTGTGCTGACTGGCTTGCTGAGGTTGTTTTTTTGTGTGTGTGTAGATGTTATATGTTGTATATACACTAGTGTGAATGTAACACACTTAATTATACAGTAATTCCAAAGCTGATCTCCAGCAAACTTAAAACTAACCAACTAACTAGCATAACTTAAGACTCACGAAATCTCACACTGACGCATGCCCCTGTGCATTTTTTGCACACACCCCTGAGTATGTGATCCAAGAGTATATCTTTCACTCATCTATGACGCCAGACCTGGCCACGTAAGATGCATCACACTTGATGCTGTGCTGTTTATATTACTCTCTAGTGTACTGACAGGTTGTCTCCAAAGAGTAATAGGGTTTAATTAATATAAAGAAGGAGAAAACCTTTGAAAATTTGGTAATATCATATATCTGTAGAAAAAAATAATCTGGAACCAAACAGGCAAAGAGAGAAAAAGTAACACGAATAAAGTCCAGAACACATGAAAATAGAAGCAATAACTCTGCCAGGAAAATGTTCACAGAGGCACATGAATCAGAAAAAAGGATTAAGACAGGTTTGGCAGCATTTAAAATCCCAGCACAATGCACGTTGCATAACTGAAACGCTATGTATAAGAAAGAGAGAAAGGAAATATACAAGAGAGAAGTTCAACAGGGATCCAATCGGGTTTACCAAGCAGTTATTTCAACAGCCAAATCAGGTACCTAGAAGAAGTAATCTACACCAACAGGTTCAGCTGGAATTGCTGCCAAATTAAGGGAGGTCTAAATCTACGTGAACCACTGTGTGCGCGAATACAACAAATATGGAGAGAAGAAAAACTCCCTAGTGAATGAAGAGAATCATTACTGATCCCAGTATTTTTTTAAAAAGCGACAGGAGCACGTGTGAAAGCTTCAGAGGAGTATCCTTACTACAAACAAGTTACAAAATGCTATCTACTATACTCTTACAGAGATTAAAACTACAGATAAAGAGAGAATATACCGGGAGACTATCGAGCAGATGTTAAGAATAAACAGATCAACCGTTGATCATCTATCTATCCGTTCATCTATCTTATCTATATAATACATCCATCTATCTATCCATTCATCCATCTATCTCCATTCATTCATCCATCCATCTCTGTTCATCCGTCCATCTATCTATCTGTCCATTCCTCCACCCACCCATCCATCTAATCATCTATCCACCCATCTATCTCTATCCATCCGTTCATCTATCTATCTATTTATCTGTCTGTCCATTCCTCCACACACCCATCCATCTATTCATCCATCCATCTAATCCATTCATCTATCTCTGTCCATCTGTCTATCTAATCCGCCCTTCTATCCATTCATCTATCTCTGTCTATCTGTCTGTCTGTCTATTTGAAAGGTGGAATGTAGGTTTTCTCCGTCGCATTACTGTTACCTGTTTTGGTTGTCTCACTAACAATCCATCGTTGTGTAAATGACAACTAGGTCCGTAAGCTTACACAAAGCGCTGGATGTTCCATGTCTCGAATAAAATCTGTTGTCGTTTGGCACCATACAGTCAGGCCATTTCGGTATGTCTTCCCTGCCCTCTCTGTCTTTTGCCATTTATCTTTCCAAATTTTCGAGACCCTCAGGTCTGCTGATATGTGTCCTACAAAACATTTTCATTGTCTTCTACCCCGCTACAATACATATCTAAGTATTCAGCTCTTACTCGAACAGTAATATATATGGCAATTAATTAAGAGGATAGAAGGAAGCCTTGGCTTAAGTATATGAAGGGGGAATGGAAAAAAAAAGAAAAATATCTGTTATATAACAACATGATCAGTTTTCCGTGTGTGTTAATGTTCACAAGACATACGCAGTCGCAATGTTATTGCCATGGGGTCAAGGGCCGCGGGACATGCGCAGTTTCAATGTAGGTCACAGAGGGTGTGCATATAGCCTCGGATGCTTTTCTTTTTCACATGCAACTTCGTCAGTCCACTGATATTTTTTGTTCTTCTTAGCCTTCCTCTTTTTCTTTTTCCTTTGAATTTTTCAGCCATTACTATATTCTCCAACTTCTGTCTTCTTATGACATGTAAAATAAATCTTGACTGTCTTTTTTTTCTTGTCATTTGAACTAGCTTTCGTTGTTCTGGAACTTCTTTGATGACACCTTCGTTTATTTTCTTGTCCGTCCTTGGGTATTTGTTGCATCTTGCTGTGGAGGGGAAGTGCGACAAAACGGTCATTACACATTAACGTTCTTGAACGAATGTAGAGAGTGCAAACTCGATGATCCAAAATTAGACAGTTTATGTCATAAAAAATGAGCAGTGGACAAGCATTACAAAATATCATTCAGTCGGTCTCTTTTGTTTTGCGTATCACACTGACCTGCAAAACCGTATTCACTTTCTCAGTTTATGCCACAGTTAACACTTGGCTGTGTTGATTCACTTTCTCAGTTTATGCCACAGTTAACACTTGGCTGTGTTGATTCACTTTCTCAGTTTATGCCACAGTTAGCACGTGGCTGTTCTGATTTACTTTCTCAGCTTATGCCACAGTTAACATTTCATGTTTCTTCATGTTTTTGAAGTGCACGTGATACGAGTACATGCTTGAGGTGTACCCTCCTTTCAAATACTTCCTCACCTAGATTCCCTCTAGTGACTTTTACCGGTCACCAGCAAAAAAGGCTGTGCTGATGCCTCTGTCTCTGTCTGTCTGTCTGTCTCTCTCTCTCTCTCTCTCTCTGTGTGTGTGTGTGTGTGTGTGTGTGTGTGTATATATATATATATATATAGCTTCCACAGAGCCCCAACTTCTGCCAGTCTCGTCTGGCCAGTAGTGTTTTAGTTACTAATGCAAGACGCTGACACTCGCCCAATCCACAGAACAACGGCCTACCGTCTTATAGTTCACATCAAACCTTTCTTTCTGGCCGTCTTTTGTTTTAAAAGGGGGAGAGCTTAAGCTAAATGACTCATTGGTCCTCCCAGCACATTCCTTTACAAGGTCACATATCTACTTATTGATGAAACACATGGGAGCAAAAAAGAAAGCATTCAACGATTTTACAAATAAACTTTTATTCAAGAAAGACACACGAAAAACAATAAATAAATAAATAAACGAGTTCATTTTAATGCTTCCATTGTTTTGTTCCAGCAACATCAATTGTGGCGTTTAATTTCTGGAAGTTCAAAGATGGCGAAAGGACGATAACCACGGCAAAAATTATACACTTTTAATTTTGTCTCTAGCATCACGTTTTAGGGCATCCAGCGCTTACAGTGTAAAGGTAAAGGTAATCCTGTCATGCCTTAGAGGCACATAGGGATATGGTGTTAGTGCCCATATTTTCCTTGACCTGTCAGCACACTAGAGGGTGGTATGGTCAGTATCACGCCTGGCTGCCTTTTCCTTCCCCAGCTCCAGATGAAGTCGGGGACCCATTTATACAGCTGGGTGACTGGGGCGCCTCCGGCCGGATTCGAACCCCCGACCTTCGCCATGAGAGACCAGTGCACTAACCACTTCGCCACAATGTACTTATCATAAGAACTCCATTTCACAGGGAAAAACATTTATTATTAATTTTTCGAAAAATAATTTTTGTAATTTAGCATTTTACAAATTAGAAATATACTTTTATTTGTCCTGAATAGAAGTGTAGAGATTGTTTGCTTGTTTGTTTGTTTTAAAATCACCATAAAGTTTATGTTCATCTGACAATTACAAAATATTTTGAAAAAGTAAACAAATAAATGCAAGCGACAGTTAAAAAATGTTAAAACTGTAACATCTAATTAATTATCAATGTAGGTGCTAAAAACACATGAATTTGACTGCAGCTGAAATAGGAGGGTCTTGTTTCTCATTAATGTTAATGGAGCTGTCACGCCAGCAAAATGTCACAGGCGAAACATTGTCACTTTACCTCCGACGTGATTTCTGTTATTTTATAAGTCGCATTTTACTCACTTATAATGTGTGGTAAGATTACTCAAGTGTGAAACGTGCTCAGTTTTTGAAGAAAAAAAAACGGTAATCACTAAACATTAATCCTTTAAATAGTGCACAAACGGATGAAAATGTTTATCAAATCTCACGTGAGTTAGTTCATAGTTTTGACCCACTATGGCGGCTATGCGACCACTCAGTGTGCGGCTAATATTTACACGAAAATTGTCCACACGTATACACAAAAATAAACGTATCTTAGCACTGTTTATTCTAATTGTACCAAACAGCAAAATGTTACATGTCTGGCGAATATGAATAACCAGAAGCGCTATTCAGACGAAAAAAAAAACAAACTAATACAAAATGTGGCACATTTGCTGTATTCGGAAAGAAGATGCAAATGCTTTGGTACTGCGCTACAATTTACAGTGCCATGTCGGAAATATAGTGTTGTAACTTGTACATTTATGTACTGAAAAGAGAATGAATACGTGTACGAAGAAAAAAATAAGATTGTGTGTAAGTGGTAGTGATGGCTGCAGTATTATAAACATTTAACTTTTCTTTAAACGCTTGTCCGCTTACCGCAAACAACGGATACATGGAGATGTTGCGCCACTGGCAGTGCACATGTAAATTTATAATAATAAAATAAAATGAGATAAATGTACGTTATTTTTTTATGAATGGCTTACGTTAAATAAGATTCCCATGGCGTAGGGGAAAGGAAATATTGATAAATCTCTGTACAGAAGATTGTGAAAGATTTGTGAAGCTTTAAATGTGAAGATAATAGTTTTCACAATATGTCTTCAACATTCCCAGAGCGAGGTAACAGAAGGTGCTTTTTAAAAGGCCGCTTTTGATTAGAATTTTAATTCCCTTAAGCAGAAAAATTCCCGCGGTGCAATTCCCCATCTTAACCACCCCACCGATATTGAAATATAAACAAGGTTTCAACATTGAGTACACCTAAACAAGATGAAAACCGAAAACAAACATGCAATCACACAATGTAGGATACAATCCTGAGAAGAATTCATGAAACCCCGTTAAGACAACAGTGGAAGATAAGAAACAACAATGGAAGATAAGAAACAATAATTGGAAGATAAGAAGTAACAGAGAAATCTACACGCTGTTGAACTCTCCTTTTATAACAACTATTGTGAAAACCAACAGACTTAAGTGGCCTGGGCATTTAATGAGAATGGAGGAGAACAGACAAACAAAGATGGCTTATACAGAAGTGATGAAAGGGGATAGACCAAAATGTAGACCTAGACATCGATGGCGAGACAACCTAGAAGAAGATACACGCGTCTTTTGAAATCGACAACTGGAAAGAAACGATCAAGAACAGAGAGGAAAGAAGATGTGTCTTATCTGCAGCAGTGAGACTCAATGGCTCTGAAAGCTGTTGAGTCCAGTAGATCCTCAAAGAGAAGAAGTACAAGGTTTCTTAATGTTTTTGAAGCGCATGCAGGCATGTGATACGAGTACATGCTTGAGATGTACCCTCCCTTCAACTACTTCCTCCCCTAGATTCCCTTTAGTGACTTTTATAGGCTACCAGCACCTAAAGTCACTTTTCCACTTTACCTTAAAAAAAATTGTCCCTGCTATTGTTTACTTCCGGCCACGATCATTCTGGAAACTTCTCCGATACTTTTCTCCAAAGCGCATGCGCATTTTGTGTCTACACTTCTTTAGTTCCGCTTCACTTTGTTTTTACCTTTACTTTCTTCTACTTATAGTTTATTAAAAATGAAAAGATATTGTCTTTTCACATTTCCACAAAGTGTTGTCTTATTTCAGACATTTCTTAATCGTGTAAACTTTTTTTGTGTTTTTTTTTTCTGAGTGGTAATTTTTCGAGGAAATCTCATTATAAGCTATTCAGTTCTATAAAATTATCAGTTTTCATTTTCACTCTTTCAGATCTGTCAGTCCTCGTGCTCTTTCTTTCTCAGGTTGAACAGCTATCATCGACATCACACAGCGGTCAGCTCGTCGTTTTCATCCACTGGTTTTGTGACCACTACAATATCCTTCTGCCCAAGCACCTGTTGAAGGACAAACATTAAACCTTTACATTACTGTTACTGAGAAGTAAAGTTCAGCTCACAGCATGCAAGAAATATTCTAAGTCATTTTTACTTATACAAATATACAGTTATTTTCTGTTATAGCTTTATACCTTGTGCAGTGGCAATATATTCATGTTACCAGCAAAGACTGGCCACAGATTCAGCATTAACTGGTTCCTCGCAGATTAATACAACACATACTATCGTTTATTAGGTGATAGTTTATACACAACAAGCCTTGGTCATTTTCATAAAAGGGCCCATTTCATCCAGTTCACGAAAGATGAACAGACAGTTTGTATGGTATAGTAAGGATATGAGTGAGCCAGCGTCATTGCATGCGGTCCACATACCATACCATACCATACCATACCATACCATACCATACCATACCATGCATTGCTTTGCTGCCTAGAAATTGCCAACTAGTGTCGCCACCAGCACTACCTCCGTAACTAGTGGCGCCATTCCTCTTCCTTCCCAGAGAGTTAAACTTGGTACCCATTTTTTTTTTCTTGAACCTGGGTAAATGCTGATTTTTTTTTTTTTTTGCTAGCCAAGGATGACCGCCATTGTGGTGAGTAGAAATAGAAACCAGATGGCCTGGTCGGCGAGCGAGTGACTAATCTACTTCGCTAACGCGACTCCCAGACAACAATTCGACACCTTCAGATAGAATTTTCCATTCTCTCAGTTACTCATAAATGTTGAAAATTTCCATTTTTTCCCCCCCAGTTTGTAAAGAAATCTATTTTCTTTCAAACATATGCACTAGAAACATCATTAGTTTTTCTGACTTTGAAGCATAATATTACGCGACGTTGTTCACTGGCTTAGCTAAAACAGTTAAAATAACTGTAAAAGTAGACAGAGACGTATGTTTAATCTGACTCGTAATAAAGGTAGACAGGCATATGGTTAAACATAATATAGGTAGGCAGAGGTGTATAGTTAGACTCATAATAAAAGTAGGCAGAGATGCATTGTTAAAGTGACTCATAACGAAGGTAATCAGAAGTGTATGGTTTAGCTTTACAAAAAGATTAGAAAGAGCGATAAAAGTGGAGAGTAATGAGAGTGGCATAAAGTAAGATGAACACGTACAAATGAAAAACATACAACAATCCAATATTTCAGTGAATGCCTCTTTTCAAGGACCATATACAAAAATAAAGCAACAGATAATATGAAAAACAGATTTTAAAAAATTAAATATTTATCTCTTTGGTGTCCTCCTCGTAAGAAATACTGGCACAAAATGCGCCCAGACAGATGTAGCATAAAGTAGAAGAAGGCGACTGACTGAGAAATGAAATAAAGAGACGATGACAAAGGATACAATTTTGACAACTAGCTCCCCCTGTCATCGTGTCTTCCTGTATATGGTCCTTGAAAAAGGCAATTTGTCGAAATATTATATTGTTGTATGTTCTTAATTTATACGTGCTCATCTTACTTTCTGAAACTTTCGTCCCTGCCCACCTTCCTCACTCTTTCTATTTGTTGTTGTTGTTGTTGTTGTAAAAATGAATCATATACCTCAGCCTTGCCACTAGAGCCAGAAAACAGTCGCCATTTCCCTTAAGAATAACTGACAGTACTTGATTCGGAACATTATGTCTTCATTTTGGGTACTTCAGAATAAACATTTCTATTCTGTTATTTACTAACACACATTGACATAGAACAACAGTGTTATCATTTGGTTTCTGTACCTTGACATAGAACATTCCATCCCTTTGCTTGCTCAACTCTTCTTTGGCTACCCTGGCGATGCGACAGCTCAGAACAATGGCCGCCATACACACAATAATCTCCGTGCCGGCAGCTGCTAGAGACACGTAGATGAGCACATCCTGTGTGTGGAAGAGGAGAGAGGTAAGCTTTGCATGTTCATTTGTTTTTGACCAGGCAATCTTTTTTTCCCTATGAAAGATTACTTTAACTACAGTACTTTACAATACCGACAACAGGAACATTTTGTCCTGTCGGGTGTATCATTGATTCTTATCTCACTAATTGCCACTTTAATGGATCTAGTTGGATGATTATATTTAGGATGAGGACTGCTATTGTTAGAGCAGAATCTCCAAGTCACTGGAAACATGGGTGCTCTTAGAATCTGATGTCTTAATGAAGACTTTGTATTAGAATTATATTATTGCTCCGTGACTTTCAATACTTACCAGAATCTAAGATTCAACCTAATGCAGGCTCTTCAGTGAATTTGGTGCAAGAAAAAAGCAGATACCCTGTCTTCACTGGCTAACAAAACAAGACTTGAAATTAACCAGTGGGAAAAAAATAATGAAACTTCCCATTAATCAAGAAGGAAAAAATATACATAGAAGGAACAGCTGTTGAAGAAGTAAAGCAATTTGATGGCCTCGGCAGTTACATAGACCAGGATGGTGACACCAGAAAGGAAGTTAGAATTGCAAAAGCAGCATTGATCTTCAAGAAGAACATGTGGCACTCAAAAGTTATAAGCACAAAAACCAAACTAAGCCTATTCAATTCAAATGTAATATCCATCATTATTTACGCATGCGAAAGCTGGAAAACAACTAAAGAAATAGACAACAAATTAGACTCTTTTGAAAAGAAATGCCTAATGAAAATACTTGGTATAAAGTGGAACGAATTCAGGAACAACGCAGAAATAAGGTAGATGAGTGAACAACAACCTGTCTCATGGGTGATCAGAAAAAAAGAGATGGACATATATCGGTCGCGTGAAACAACCAGAGAATCCCAAAACAAGCTATCACGCGAAACACAACAGGCCGAAGAAAAAGAGGTCACCCACATGAAACTCTATAGAGGATATTATTAAGAGAGGTCAAATAAGTAGGCATAAAATCCCTTGATGACGCTGAAAAGCTCGCCCGAAAACAGGAAAACTTGGCGAACTACCATCATAGCCCTGTGTGACGTCTAGCGGCACGGGAAGGATGTGAAGTGATATGTAAAAGCTCTTCAGTAGATTCTATATTTGGAACAGATTTACAAGACTGTTGCTAAGAACGCTATCTCAGGGTACAAGAGTGTCTCGGCTTGGTAGTTTCGATGTTCACATAATTACGTGTTGACTGGCTTATATTTGTTGATATAATGTCTCGTATTTTACTGCTTCTTGAAAAGTTTCTGCTTACTGCTAAATGACTAAACCCTTGCCTTCTGGTTAGCTTAGACTTGCTAAATGAATGTATCTTTAATCACTGACATTGTTACCCGAACTCTGAGCATTTAGATGCTAGTTCAGACAACGCGAAGCTGGAAACTCTAAGCCACGTGTCCTTTAATGAAACAGAGAGAAAAGAAAAAGTTAAGATTAAAACTCTGGCTCATATAATTCTATCGCAACAGAAAACTATACTGTAGAATGAGCTTCGACCGAGCAGAAAAGAATGTGAATACAGATGATCACGGACTTACAACGGCGGTTCCTTTCCGACTATCTCGTCGAAAGTGGGATCCGATGTGAGTCGAATTCCTCCACTGAATGACACTCTTTTCTATTCACTTTCGACATTATATCTATTTATCATCGGTGTCTTAACAGATCTGTTCTTCTTTTCAGAATGTTAGAAAATAAATATCATACAATTAAAACGTTATCATAAAATATCACGTCATATTTCAAGCTATAATACAAAGAAGCACAAGAAGACAGCTGTCGTAACTGCTGATCGTCGTAACTCGTGTACGTCGTAAGTCGGGGGGACAATCTGTATTGAGTATTTGAACACTGACTGACCTTCTTCTCTTTCTGGAAGGTGTGTCCATCCGTCGTGTGGTTGACCAGGCCTACCCTCAGCAGCTGAATGCTGACAACGGCAACCACCATGGACACCACGGAGAAGGCGGTGAAGCACATAATCTGTGTAGTAATTATCAGTCAGATTTATAACAAACCACACGCTAACAATATAGCGTTAAAAAGTTAAAGTTGATTAATACTCAGATTTATAACAAACCACACGCTAACAATATAGCGTTAAAAAGTTAATGTTGATTAATACTCAGATTTATAACAAACCACACGCTAACAATATAGCGTTAAAAAGTTAATGTTGATTAATACTCAAAATAATTCAATAATCAATAATCATAATTCAATAATCAATAATAATCTGTTAGTTGGAAAGCTAGAGAGGACTTTATCTCTGCACTTTCGCCACTTCCACAGAGCTCAGACTTCCTTCCTTCCTCTTCATTATCCCCACCAGCAAACAATGAATGACAACACCCGCGCTGTGTTAACTGACGCCATACTTCCAGTGTTTCTAATTAGCTGTTCATTGTTTGCTATACCAAAATTTCATCTCCTAGACTGTAGCCTCTTTCATGCATTTCTGACCAAGAAGAGGTGCTGCCCGATGCACTTCATTTTTTTTCTTCTCTTGCCATTCATTCTTCTGTGTGCTGCACGAGTTTCTTGTCGATATGACGGAGCTGATGAGCCTGTATGAGGGTAGGAGGTGGCCCAGTCTCCCAGCTTTAGAAAAGAGATCCTGGCTTCTTCTGGAGCTGGGAGAGTGAAGGCTGACCACATCACCCTCTATTGTGCTGACCACATCACCCTCTATTGTGCTGACCACACCACCTTCTAGTGTGCCGACCACATCACCCTCTAGTGTGCCGACCACATCACCCTCTAGTGTGCTGACCACATCACCCTCTAGTGTGCTGACCACATCACCCTTTAGTATGCCGACAGGTCAAGGAAAATATGGGCGCTAACACTATAACCCCCTAGTTGCCTCCGTGGCATAATAAGGCTCCCTTTACATTGAGTAGTATAGTTCTTTACCTAACTTTTACATTGAGTAGTATAGTTCTTTACCTAACCTTTACAATGAGTAGTATAGTTCTTTACCTAACCTTTACATTCAGTAGTATAGTTCTCCTAGGATGTTATGTTCAGTGCTGGCGTATCTCCTTGTAGATCATATTTGAAATGAAATTGTAGGTATCCATCTGGTGGGGTTATTTTCCTACATGCTACTTATCCATTTAAAAAATATATCAGTTGTCTCCAGAGAAGACTGTACTTTCCGTTTCCACGGATATGGCCAGACTAGTGTAACCTGCGCTTTTTAAAGCAGAGTTTACATTCTCCTGAAACTTCTAGTCGCGTTCGTAAACTGTGTTATTGATAGATATCTTGTCGAGATCGCAATGTACGTATTCAAAGATGTATGCCGAAATGGTAATCACTGTACTCGTGGGTGTCATGAAGATAGCGGTATCAATAACAAGGCTACGGTTGATGAACAAATTACCGCATTTCTTGCCATGTAAGACGCACTTTTTAAATTTTAAAATTAAAAAAAATCACGCTGAGTTTTATACATCGATGGTTAGGTCTGGGAAGGTCTTTGACTAGATGTTACCCTTATTAGACTAAAACCTAAAATAATCTTCTCTCTCCAGTTGGTAACACCGATTTCTTTTATATCCTCTTCTATGTTGAAACTGAACAGACTACGCTGGCTAGGCCATGTAGAAAGAATGGAAGAGAACAGACAAACGAAAATGATGTGTGCACAAGAGATGAGGGAAACAAGACCAAGGGGTAGACCAAGACAATATAGATATTACCCTTACTAGACTAAAACCTAAACGTCTGTGAGTAGATGCTACCTTTACTAGACTAAAACCTAAACGTCTGTGAGTAGATGCTACCCTTACTAGACTAAAACCTAAAACGTCTGTGAGTAGATGCTACCTTTACTAGACTAAAACCTAAACGTCTGTGAGTAGATGCTACCCTTACTAGACTAAAACCTAAACGTCTGTGAGTAGATGCTACCCTTACTAGACTAAAACCTAAACACCCATGTTTAACATACTAGTCTAATAACGACCCCACAGTGCAATATACATGATTATAATCGATTAAATGATGATTATAAACCAAAATAGTGTTAAAATATAAAACTATACCGATAACCAAGACCACATTGCTCGATAACCTTACTTTATTTGTTTCCCTACATTTAGTGACGCGCCTCATTTACGTTTTTCTACCATTTTCTTCTTTGGTGACCTGGTTGGCTGAGTCATTAGGCCTTCGGTCTACTAATCCGGTGGTACCAGGATTAAGTCCCAGCAGTGGGACTTTTTTTTCCCCTGGCACCAAGACACCAACCACAAAACAAAAAAAAAACGACCCCATATTCCATCCAATCTCTAGAAATGGGTACCAGGCCTGGCTTGATACTGACCACATCAGACTTTCATGTGCTGATGGTCTTGGGGATACACCGTATCCCCAATATGCCTTAATGGCACGGAAAGGGGGATTGTACCTTTAAAAAAAAAACACTTTCTTCTTCATACTTGAGTATGAATGAATCATCAGTTGAATATTCAAACCACAAACCCGGGTAAAATCTGCCTATGTTGACGCTGTTTATACGAAACGGTCGTTATTATTTATTTAGGTGCTAACACATTAAATGGACTATAAATTGCGTCATCGGCACACTCGTAAAACAAGTCAGGGGCCATAACGTCAAAATAACAACGTACAGGATAATTAAAGTATCGGGTTAAAGCACACTCAGGTTATGGGGTTTCCATGAATGATAGATGCCCCAGTCTGTTCCGGATCAACAATGCTAAGGTTTGTGAGCTAGTCGATAACCCCCCTTCCCCCCCCCCCCCCCCCCCCCCCGAGCAAGATATCTCTCGCAGCTTAGCAACGAGTGTGGATATCCCAGTATGTATAGAGATTCAAGGTTCAAGGTTAAAAATTCAGACTCCGGCTTCACTGCAATCAGGACAGCCCCCAGATATGCTCCGCTGCATACCATAGGATCCACCCAAGAGTTTGTTTGCTAATAGTTCCAGTCAAGCGTTGGTTGTTTATGATGCGTTTTTTTTTCTTCCCGCACAGTTCGGATTTCCTGCCAGCTCCCTTAACTCTTTCACTCCTAAAATATTTTCAATGATGTGTCAGAATACGTTTTGTGTAGAAGTTTCGCATAAAGAAACTTGAAGGAAGTTACCAACTCATAAAAAAATATGGACAGGGGCAGAAATGTACAGCTTTTCTTTTTATTTAGACTTGTCCTAAATATCAGTCTGCACACTGATTTGCATAGTCGTGCAAGATCTACTAACCCTACCAGTGTTGTTTTGGAGCAAAAGAGTTAATTTGTCCCGCCTCTAGCAATCTCCTTATTGTCCTTCCAAACCCTGCTCTTCATTTTCCCGACGCGTCTTGTCCAATACAGCTTTAGCAATGTCACTCTTGTCCTTTCTCAGCCTGTCTCTTATTTTAGCCTCTCCAGCAAGTCTAGGCGCCATTTCATTCCCATGTACTCCCACGTGACCAAGACAGTAAATCCACGTTAAACTCATCACATCTGAATGCGGGAACAGATTAACCCATTCTCTTCGAAGCAAGTTCTTCCTAATTTTATATATAAAGTTCGTTGCAGGTTTTGCTTATGAAGTTTAGTAGGACAATATCCAGCGGCATACAATCACGGACCAAAACCTAAATGAAGGAAAAGGCGATGAGGTTCATGGAAAATGTGAGGATCCAAATGTTGTCCCAGAATATTCCTTGCCAAATTATAGGTGCGCCTTACACACCGATTCGTCTTATATGTGGGGGGGGGGGGGGGATACAGTAACTGCGATTAGTTAAATTAAAAGTTCAAAAGTCACGAAATGGAACTGATTATTTCATAATTTTTAGCGGGGGGGGGGGGGAAATCTAGGTTTGATAATGATCTTACCACGTAAGACGATTTCTTTCTTGCACAGAAGACACCCAGGATTCCAGCGATAAAAAACTGTGAACGAGAGAAAAAGAAACAATTTATTTTTAAAATAGAACAAACACAGCTACAGAAGTAGAAAAAAAATGTATGCGAGATTATCATCTCAAACAAATAGGATATGCAAAGGTTAGAACTGAACCACAAATCTTCGTTATCATCTAAGTGCACAAATCACTTTCTGCTGAAGTGCCCTATAAAATCAAATGCCCTATAAAATCTTTTTTTTTTTTAAAAGCTACTATATCACGTTTCTCATTAATAAAATTTTCACGTTATCAGCCGTTTAAGGTTTCTTAGTTACTGGATACAATGAGAGAAGTTTAGTAGTTCCTGGATATAGTGGGAGAAACTTCTTAGTCCCGGGATATAGTAGGAGAAGTTTCTTAGTTCCTGGAAAAAAGTGGCAGAAGTTTATTAGTTCCTGGATATAGTGGGAGAAGTTTCTTAGTTCCTGGATATAAGGTGTGACAAGTTTCTTAGTTCCTGAATATAAAGTGGAAGACGTTTTTTAGCTCCTGGATACGGTGGGAGAAGTTTATTAGTTTCTGGATATAGGTGGGAGAAGTTCGTTATTTCCTGGATATAGTGAGAGAAGTTTCTTAGTTCCTAGACATAAGTGGAAGAAGTTTCTTAGTTGCCGGATATAATGGGAGGAGTTTCTTAGTTCCTGTATATAAGTGAGAGAAGTTTCTCAGTTCCTGGATATAAGTGAGAGAAGTTTCTTAGTTCCTGGATAAGTGGGAGAAGTTTCTTAGTTCCTGGATACAAGTGGGAGCAGTTTCTTAGTTCCTGGATATAAGTGGGCGAAGTTTCTTAGTTCCTGGATATAAGTGAGCGAAGTTTCTTAGTTCCTGGATATAAGTGGGAGAAGTTTCTTACTTCCTGAATATAAAATGGGAGATCAAACAACGATAGTCTCCCCTCTCTCTCTCTGTCTGTGTGATTCTTCCTGTCTGCCTAATCCACCTCCATCCGTCTCTCTCTCTCTCTCTCTCTCTCTGCGGTTTCCCCCCTCCCCTTTACGCCAAACTTTTCCCTCCATGTGTGTAATCTTTCCTTTCCGCCTCCAATTTCTCTTTCAGTGTGTGCTCTCCTCTTTCTATCTTCCTCACCCCTGACTCTCTCTCTCTCATTCCCTCTCTCTCTCTCATTCCCTCTCTCTCTCTCATTCCCTCTCTCTCTCATTCCCTCTCTCTCTCTTTATCTATCTATCTATCTATCTATCTATCTATCTATCTATCTATCTATCTATCTATCTATCTATCTATCTATCTATCTATCTATCTATCTATCTCCTTTATTTTTAAAGTCGAGCCTCTACCGATTGTGTCAGAACGACTATAAATAAACGGTTGCTGTTACACACAAAGGAAAAAGAAAGAATGTACAGTTTGGCAGCAACCAGAAATCCAGCGTAACCACTCTGGGAGTATTATTAACTTACACTGGCCATCAGTTTACTCTACGCGCTTGTATGGGAAGATCGAGTGATGTTTACCGCGAATATATATTAGTCGACTCTCTGTGAATGATGTTTTCCACAACTTCACTCCCCGGGGGGGCAGTGGCTAAATATCAATCTCCATCATTAACAAACATTGATTTCTACTTTACCTAGCCCCATTCATTATGATTATCAGATCTGCAGCTATACGGGCTACAGGTCGGCTTACTGAGGTTCACATGCAAACCCATGATTCTGCCAGTTAATTGATGTTTGTGTGAATGTGAAAGGAAGGTTTTATAACTCGTGGGAGGTTTCGCTGTAAGACTGCAACTCTTCTGAAAAAAAAATTCTTCTGGTTTTTTTTTAGGTTTAAGTGTATATAGGAACTTCTGCTCCGTCTTCTTTTTCAAAACCGAAGTGTTAAATAGACGGGGTTTTTGTTTTGTTTTGTTTTGTTTTGTTTTCTTCTTTTACAGACTGCGTTGCCTTGTTTTCAGTTTGGAAAGTTTTAATTGTCACATCTAATACCTGTACCCCGTTACAGAATGGCTTAGATGCACTCTACGGTGCAGTGCCACTTGGAAGACCCTGGTTTCAATCCCGGTATGGGACAAATAAAAGAGAAAAAAAAAAAGACAAACACACAACTCACAGACTCCTGGGACTCATGACCCACGGAGCCCCCTTCCCCTTACCACAAAATGTTAGGAGTTTAATAGGGCCGAAACACTTATCAGAGAGGGGGGAGGGGTAGGTTAATTCCTGTGATGATCTGTGGAGTTGTGTTGTTGTTCCGCTCTTCAAAGAAGATAGATTTCTGCACATGCTTTATTTTCCGTGTGGAAAGCGCTGTCTTTTATAGTTATCTTTGGTTTTTATAGTTATCATTAATTTTTATAGTTATCATTGGTTTTTATAGTTATCATTGATTTTTATAGTTATCATTGGTTTTTATAGATATCATTGATTTTCATTGTTATCAATTAGTGAACAGTGTTTGAGACAAGCTAAAGAAAAACGTAATATAACAACAAAGTTAATTAAAAAAAAGTAATCATCATTCTTGGGGCACGTGATGAGAAGAGAGAGATAAACTGGGGAACATCAATGGGCAAAACTGAAGGCAAAAGAGGCAGAGAATGACCAAGAGAACAGATGTTAGAAGACCTGGCACTGTGACCTGACACTGTGGCATGGGAATAAATCAGGAACAGAGATTTGTTGAGGAGAATGACCGCCCACGCGGCCAGGCATGGCACGTGATGATGATTGTTCATTCCACCTTTGTCGAGAGTTGTATTATTTTTTTTTTAATGGTGCAGACTTTACACTGTGCGGACGCACGTGTTCTTCTACCGTAAATTTCACGAGAGAAGCACGTTTGTCAAATTTGCTGAAAGAATTTCTTAACAACTGGAAGGGGTAAAAGACACGGATCAGTCAGTGCTCTTGGGCATCAGTCAAGAACTGCCCCCCCCCCCCAGAATCTTGGCGGCAAAGCATGCACAGATGTAATTTATCGCATTATGATGAAGTTAGTACGTTCTTGGGGGGAATAGACTGCTGATATCCTTTGAGTGTGAAGGCGCAAGATTATATCCTGTCTTCAGGGCACACCGCCTCCGTCAGGTGAGACGAAAGCGCGCTGGGAATGTGCTGTTTGTAAATGGCATTGCTCTTCGGTAAAAATTCTTGCGCTGGGAAAATAAAAGATAAGGAGACTGGGAGTTGAACCAGTGATGAGTGAAGACCCAAGCAACAGGAGAAGTAACTTCTTGGGTTTATTAGGCCTTGCGAGCCGTGAGTGAGGGGTAGGGTTCGATGTAAGATTGAAACTCTCTTGAGTTTTTCCCTTCTCTTTTATATCAAGTTGAAATTTTTTGCAGGTTGCAAAAGGGAGTTACTTTTGTGGCATTTTCTTGCAATTTTTTTTTAAACTTTATAAGGGATATCATCTCTTGAATTTGCTTTCGAGGCCACGAACCGTGATTATAACATTTTTCTGTTCTATCGGGGCTGAAGACACTGCCCGACCCATAGCTGACATACTAGCTTCAGGGTTGACGAAAGATGACTGACCAAGACCCTGTCCCACATCTCCGCAGTAATGGGCCTAGCTTTGCTACCGGGGGCAGGGATCACTGTTATTCCCGTGGCGGTGGAGTCTGTTTAAGAAGTACTGGTTTTTAGGTCCAGTCAGGGACTGAAAAATTAGCCGCCATAACCCGCTCCCAAACCGACACAACGCTGTGTTTCAACATTTTCACCGCATCAGCAGCAAAGAACATCAGTTCACAGTTCAGGGAGATTAGAAGAAGAAGAAGAAGAAGGCCCATAATGTGCTACACGAGAAATTTAAGCACTAAGGCGATAGACCGAAGGAGGACACTGGATTTGTTAGCTGTCACCTTCTAAGCTAACACATGAAATAGACGGAGAAACTGAATTTTATAGAGGCAACACATCAAATAAATGCCCAGAAAGAAGCAGTCCTAACTTCTGCTCCGGGAGAAATTTTGGAACAACCCCCCCCCCCCCCCAACCAAGCTTACAATATTGATTACCATTCTGTTTTCATCCACAGCGTGCCTTCCGGAAGCTTTCCGAGTCCCCGGGACTAATGCACAGTCTAAACTCCCCTCTCATCTGGAACCGTCTCTGCTTTAAGCCCGCTACTTCCGTCTTGCGTGCTGTGTCACATAACTTATAAATTTTGCCCATTTCCAAGTTTAATGCCCGGATTCAGGCTGAAACTTAGCGTTTAATTCATCGATCTTTCCTCTCTTGTTAATGTTCTCTTTCAGACACTCTCCAGAAATGGAAGTCCCTGTTCTATGCCCGTTACTTCCGTCTCGCGTGCTGTGTCACATAACTTTCATATTTTGCCATTCGCAAGTTTAAAGCCTGGATCCAAGCTGAGACTAAGGGGTTAAAACCATCGATCTTTCCTCCTCTCTTGTTAATGCTCTCTTTTAATCACTCCCCAGAAATGGAAGTCGCGTTCCCCTTTTCAAAGAAATGTTCATTTCCAATTGGTTGAAAATAATCCAGATGGTAAGTTCTTAATCTCGTTTCGACGCTGCGCAGTACCTGTAACTCGACATACCTGGCCCCACGTAGCGATGTATGGAACAGCCAGAAATTTTGGAGGCGAATGAGCAAAGCATAAATTGCACATTTTTATCAATCTTTTTTTTTTTTTTGCTTCATGTTTGATAAACATTTAGAAAGTATTGACATTATAGAGTTGTTTGATGAAGCTTCCATCTAGCCTTTATGAAAGTAGTCGAGGCTTCCAGTAGAACTGAGATAATCATTCACAACTCTGATAGCAGTCTAGACCTCCAGTAGAAATGAGATAATCAACCAAATCTCTGATAGCAAGTAGTCTAGGCCTCCAATAGAACTGAGATAATCATTCACAACTCTGATAGCAAGTAGTCTAGACCTCCAATAGAACTGAGATAATCATTCACAACTCTGATAGCAAGTAGTCTAGACCTCCAGTAGAAATGAGACAATCAACCAAATCTCTGATAGCAAGTAGTCTAGGCCTCAAGTAGAACTGAGATAATCATTCACAACTCTGATAGCAAGTAGTCTAGACCTCCAGTAGAAATGAGATAATCAACCACATTTCTGATAGCAAGTAGTCTAGGCCTCAAGTAGAACTGAGATAATCATCCATATCTCTAATAGCAAGTAGTCGAGGTTTCCAGTAGAAATGAGATAATTATCCACATCTGATTATTTACAAAAACTAACAATTTTTTTTTACATTCAGGATAATTACATATTATATATGATCTTCCAAGAATAACATAGAAACAATGAATTAACAGACGAAAGTATTGAAGTGTTTGCACCAGTAGCTGTTGCAAGGTTTTTGAAAATGTAAGAAACTTTGATAGAAGCAATATGGCAGAAAGTAAGATGAGTACATATAAATGAAAAACACACAACAATCTAGTATTTCAAAATCCCAATATTTCTTAAATGAAGGATATCAAGAAAGTTAAGTGTTTCATTTGTCGACTAATTTTCTTTTTTTTTTAAACCTTTGTGTTTTTTTTTCTGTATGTGATCACTGAAAGAGGCATTTGCCGAAACATTGGATTGTTATATGTTCTTCGTTTATACATGCTCATCTTACTATCTGCCATTCTTACTTCTGCCCATATCCCTCACTCCTTCTGTCTTTTTGTTTTGTAAAACTGAAATATACTCCTCTATCTATTTTCATTACTAGAACCAGTTTTACCGCAGTCGTCATGTCTCTTAAGATCTGTGAAAGAATGAAACACTTTTGAAAGCGTTATCGAAAACAATATTACCTGGAAACAAACTAGTAAAATAAATTAGAGTTGGGGGTGTTTTTTTTTCGCACGATTGTGTATCACAACAGTAAATAAACCCGAGTACTGAATTCGGATATCTAACGTTTTTATGCATATAAATGTATGCAATGGTGTTTTATTGGCACATTCTCTGAACAACAAACAAAGCGTCAATATTGCATTGATCATATTGATTCGATATTAATATGGAGTCTGGCGTTCCATTAGATACGCAACTAATTGAAATATCCTTCAGGTTCACCAGAACATTAATTCTTTGATACATAGATTACTCACACTGACCAGTTATAAAACTTTGTTTTGTTTCTTTTTCTGCCCATACGCTATTGAGATTTGATATTTTTTGCTTAGGAGATTCGGTCTCGAGACGATTTCATTATATCTCTAATTACGTAGCAAATTACTCCCCCACCTCTCCTTTCTCCTGTTGTACTGTAGTCGTTCGATATATTGTAACTATAAAGAATGGATATCTTATCTTATATCTTATATCCTTTCCGTGCCGTTAAACGTCACATAGGGCTCGCAAAGTAGTTCGCCAATTTTTCCTGTCTTCGGCGAGTCTTTCAACCTCATCAAAGGATTTTATGCCTGTTAATTTGGCCTCGCTTAACAATGTCCTCTTCAGAGTTTCACGCGGTCTGCCTCTTTTTCTTTGGCCTGTTGTGTTCCACTTGATAGCTTGTTTTGGGATTCTCTGATCATTTCTTCTCATCAAGTGACCAACATATGTCCATCTCCTTTTCCTGATCACCTGTGAGACTGGTTGTTGTTCAGTCATCTGTCTTATCTCTACATTGTTCTTGAATTCGTTCCACTTGATGCAGAGTATTTTTCTTAGGTATTAGTTTTCAAAAGAGTCTAATTTCTTTTCTATTTCTTTAGTTGTTTTCCAGCTTTCACATGCATAAATGTATGGATATTAACAAATTTAAAAAGAAGGGGTATTTTCCCTTAATAAAAGAAACTGCGTTTGCTTAGCAGACTTTCTTTGAAATATGTTTTTTTTTCTATCAACACGTTTACAGTCACTTTCGATGAAGGATTTTGCACGTAAAGATTTTACTGAAACGTTACTGACCATTGGGGAGTCTTCGTCAAAAATTAATTTCCTAAAATTTCTCGACAAAACTTCACTTTCTAAAATTTCTCGTCAAAAACCTACTTCCCAAAATTTCTTGTTAAAAACCCACTTCCTAAAATTTTTAGTTAAAAACCCACTTCCTAAAATTTCTTGTTAAAAACCCACTTCCTAAAATTTTTAGTTAAAAACCCACTTCCTAAAAGTTCTTGTTAAAACCTCACTTCCTAAAATTTCTGTTTAAAAACCCCACTTCCTAAAATTTTTAGTTAAAAACCGCACTTCCTAAAATTTTTAGTTAAAAACCCACTTCCTAAAATTTCTCGCCAGAACTCTACTTCCTAAAATTTTTTGTCAAAATTACTAAAATTTCTTGTTAAAACCCACTTCTTAAAATTTCTCGTTAAAAACCCCACTTCCTAAAATTTATCGTCAAAATTACTAAAATTTCTCGTTAGAAACCCACTTCCTAAAATTTTTAGTTAAAAACCCACTTCCTAAAATTTCTCGTCAGAACTCTATCTATCTATCTATCTATCTATCTATCTCTATCTATCTATCTATCTATCTATCTATCTATCTATATCTATCTATCTATCTATCTATCTATCTATCTATGCCTCTGACCCCTCGTGGAGCATAGGCCGCCAACAAGAGCTCGCCAGGCAGTTCGGTCCTGGGCCACTCTTTCCAACTGTCTCCATGTCTGGTTCATTATTTTGATGTCCGTGTCCAGACTTCGGCGCCAGGAGTTCCTTGGTCTCCCTCTCCTCCTTTTACCCTGTGGGTTCCATGTTAGGGCTTGCCTTGTAGTGCTGAATGTGGATTTCCGTAGAGTGTGTCCGATCCATTCCCATCTTCTTCGTAGGATGTCGTATTCTACTGGTTGCTGGCCTGTTCGCTGCTGCAGTTCTTGGTTACTTATGGTATCTGGCCATCGTATTTGAAGAATCCTTCTAAGGCATGTGTTAATAAATGTCTGGATTCGTTTCATGATCGTAACAGTAGTTCTTCAAGTTTCTGAACCGTATAGCAGAATGGGCTTTATCATGGTGTTAAATACTCTGATCTTCAATTTAATTTACAAGGCTGAGGTTCCCCATATTTTCTTCATCTGATGGAATTTTACTCTTGCCTTGCCCATTCTTGCTTTTACATCAGCTTCTGTTCCTCCCTGCTTGTCTGTCACACTTCCCAGATAAGTAAACTTTTCCACCTCTTCCAGTTCCTCTCCTTCCAATATAATGGGCATTTCGTTGACCTCATTTACTCTAAGAACTTTACTCTTGCCCTTGTGGATGGTAAGGCCTAGTCTTGAGGAATTTTCTGCCACTAATATGGTTTTCTCTTGCATCTGTTGCTTAGTCTGGGAGAGAAGTGCCAGGTCGTCAGCAAAGTCTAGGTCATCAAGTTGAGTCCAGAGCGTCCACTGAATACCATTTCTCCTATTTTCTGTTGATTTTCTCATAATCCAGTCTATGGCCAGGATAAATAGAAATGGTGACATCAGGCATCCCTGTCTCACTCCGGTGTTAACTTGAAAGGCATCTGTTAGTTGTTGTCCATGGATTACCCTACATGTCATCCCTTCATAGGAGTTTTTAATGATGGTGGTAATCTTCTCCGGTACTCCGTAGTGTCTCAACAGCTTCCATAGGGTCTGTCTGTCGACGCTGTCGAAAGCCTTCTCATAGTCAATAAAATTGACATAGAGGGGTGAGTTCCACTCCAATGATTGTTCTACGATGATACGTAATGTTGCTATTTGGTCTGTACAGGATCTGTTCTTCCGGAATCCTGCTTGTTGGTCCCTGAGTTGTGGATCTACCGCGTCCTTTATCCTATTTAGAAGAACTCGGTTGAGTACCTTTCCTGGTATTGATAACAGTGTTATACCTCTGTAGTTGGAGCAGGAGCTCAAGTCCCCTTTCTTTGGTATCTTGACAAGGTAACCTTCTTTCCACTCTGTAGGCACTTGCTCCTCTTCCCAGATCTTCCTGAAGAGAGGGTGAAGAATGTCTACGCTTGTCTCAATATCTGTTTTCAGTGCTTCTGCCGGGATGTTATCAGGTCCTGCTGCCTTGCCATGCTTCAGCTGTTTTATGGCTTTACGAATCTCTTCCCTTGTTGGTATACCACAATCTATTCGTAGATCTCTATCGGCTGGTTCAATATTCGGTGGGTTATGAGGGGCTGGTCTATTTAACAATTCTTCAAAGTGCTGCATCCATCTGTCTCTCTGTCCCCAGTCATTGGGTATTGTTTTTCCGTTCTTGTCTTTCACTGGCCTCATCGGCACACTATAATTTCCAGTCATCTTCTTAATTGTGGAGTATAGATCCTGTATATTTCCCTGCCGTGCAGCTCCTTCTGCCTCTGTTGCCAGTGTTTCTATGTAGTTCCTTTTGTCTGTCCTGATGCTCCTCTTTGTTTTCCTACATGCTTCCCTATACTCTTCTTGTACAATAATTTTACTGGCTCTTGTGCGGCTGTTCGTCAGAACTCTACTTCCTAAAATTTCTTGTCAAAATTCCTAACATTTCTTGTTAAAAACCCACTTCCTAAAATTTCTCATCAAAAACCCATTTTATAAAATTTATCGTCAAAAACCCATTTCCTAAAATTTATCGTCAAAAACCCTCTTCCTAAAATTTCTCGTTAAAAACCCACTTCCTAAACCTCGTTAAAAACTCCCCAGATGAACTGACTAGATCATTTTCATTTCTAAGATCCTTTCAATGTGCTCATTTTCTATCGAAGCTCTCGTGGGAAATTTCTCATCTGCATGAAATTTTCAGCATTTTTTTTTTATTATGAAAATGTTCAAATCACGTATTTCAAGTGGCACGGTGAGTGCGACGGCTCTGAAAAAGGACAGATATTACATTTCAACAAGTGTGAGTGCAAGAAAAGGGCAATAGACTCGTAGACATAAGACTCTAGTGAAAGCCTGGATATAGTGGGAGAAGTTTCTTAGTTCCTGGATATAATGGGAGAGGTTTTTTAGTTTCTGGATATAGTGGGAGAAATTTATTAGCTCTTGTATAGAGTGGAAAGAAATTTCTTAATTCCGGGGTATAGTGGGAGAAGTTTCTCAGTTCCAGGATATAGTGAGAGAACTTTCTTGTTTTCGGGGTATAGTGGGAGAAGTTTCTTAGTTCTTTGATGTAGTGAGAGAAGTTTCTTAGTTCCGGGTATAGTTGAAGAAGTTTCTTATTTCTTGGATATAATAGAAGTTTCTTAGTTCCGTCTACAGCGAGAGATCAAGCAAAGATTACATAAAATTCACACAGAAAGTGGCTTTCATTTTACTATCATACATGACTTGTTTCAGAAAGCAACAGAAATGTGCGCGCTGAAAGATATTTTCTTAACAAAAATTGTGGAAAGGGGTAGCCGAATAATCAATGCTAAGAGATGAGACGGAATGACATCATATAATTAGAATCTGTTATAACGATTAAGTATATGTTGTAAATCTCCTTTACGCCGACTTGAAGCGGTGTATACGGTATTAAAGATACTGTGAGATGTTGGATGTATGTACTAGTCTAACCAGTGTTAGGCAGATCTGTGCATCTTTGGAAATTGAAACATTTTGCTCATACCATATCTTCTGTAACAAATCATTGCCACAGTGCATATATTGTACTGTTTAGTCCTACAACAACACAGAGATAAGACAGATGAGCAAGCAACAACCAGTCTCATGAGTTATCAGAAAAAAGGAGATTGACATATGTTGGTCACGTGATGAGAAGAAGCAGTCAGAGAATCTCAAAACAAGCTATTAGGTGGAACACAACAGATCGAAGAAAAAGAGGTCGACTGTATGAAATTCTAAAGAGAGACCAGATTAGTAGGCATAAAATCCCTTGATGAGGTTAAAAAGCTCGCCGAAAACATGAAAACTTGGCGAACCACCATGCGAGCCCTTTGTGACGTTCAAAGGCACGGGAAGGATTTAAGATGTAAGTTTGTACATCCTACGAGAGGCTTCGCTATTGTACTTTCTTTGAATGTATAAAACAGGAAAAAGTAGGAGCAGCTTTATTACTTAACGATTACAAAGTTGTGACGTTTCGGCGTGAGCCTTAATCATACAAAAACATACAGGACGAAGAAGTAGAGAGAGGAGATAAAGTATAGATTCACATGAATGCTATTTAAAATTTAAAAAAAAAATTTTTTTCTAAAGAGTACATAGCTGTAAATTGTAAGGTGTGGCTTGTCCGGCGGTGTGTGTCAGGAATGGATTTAGTAGAACGTGGAAACGCCGAAACGTCACAACTTTGTAATCGTTAAGTAATAAAGCTGCTCCTACTTTTCCTGTTTTATACATTCTAGTATCACAGCTTTACTGCAGTGCTTCGTGTATAGTTATATACTTATACACTAATTATTGTTGTACTTTCTTTATTACTTTACCTGTCATGTAATGCATGAGACTCACTTGTGCTTTGTACTGTAATACGATAACTTTCACGCTTCTGCTAATTCTATCTCACGGAGAAAGATGATTACCTCCTTTCAAACTCTCTCCGTGAAGAATTAAAAAAAAGCACACAACAACAACAATAACATAAAATAAATCAATTGATTCTATTAGCACTTCGCTGTACTTACAAATCCACCGCTCCAAATGGGAGAGACGCTATGAGCCAGCCACACATCGGCCCGGATGCTGCTGATGACGCCAACACAAACGCTGATGATTCCCAGGAAGATGTGGAACCCTGAGACAACGAAGACTGACGTCTCTACGACCTTGAACATTGTCCTGGGCTTTGTTGGTCGCTGGTTTGCCACCATGATGCCAAATTAATATTCAGCAAACCAAAATAAACTTTTTTTTTTGGTTTGTTTTTTCTGAACGGCGAATGGTTCTATTTTTATGATTTCAATACCTAATTTTATGAATTCACTGAGGATTTATTTTCCATGAGGATTTTATAAATAAATGAAAGAAAGAAGGAGAGATCAAATGATCAAAAGTGTAATAAGTTTTATTGGTCTTCAAGAGTTCCTATGTTTTTAAGACACGCCAGTTGCTCTTCTTTCAATACTATAAGACCTCAAGAGTCCATTCCGAATTTGACATCAATTTGAATGGCGAACTGGCAAACCGTGGTCACATAATGAAATCTTGTACACACTGAAATCGTAGATGGCGCAGGAGGTCATGAAGTACGTATTCTTCCTTGGGCGTTAATTCTGTGAAGCAAATACGAAATAAAATAAAAGATCAGAAACCACTCACAAAATGAATGAGACACTGGATGGTTTATTCTTAATTTATAACAGCGAAGGAGAGCTTTTGCGACGCATAGTAAGACACTGTCATGAGCTTTGCTACATACATTTTATGATAGTTTTAACGGTTAAGATATTTTTTTTCGATGACCTAGTACTTTTACTATTACGAAAGGTACTTTAACTTCTGCCAGACAATTGGGAATTAATGTTATTATGGGGGAAACACTCATGTAAGTACTGAACATACGTGTACATCAACATCCAGTACTGAACATACGTGTACATTAACATCTTTTCATACTGGCCACCCGTCATTGATAATTTCCTCTACACGGTGAGCTCTCGGCATATTTAAAGCAACAACGAACGTGAGAAACCAAAGTTTGGATGTAATAGTAAAAGTGCTGAGGGGCTAACGCAGTATTCACACAAAACGCAGTGACCGTAGGGAAGGAAAAGTCAACAAGGAATTACTAAGATTCAAAGCCCTAATTTGCAGACAAATCACCCAACCAGGAAAAGCTAACGTCTTAACATGGCGCAATGCATCCAAGAAGAAGAAAAAAAAAACAAATAGGGTGAATAAATTGTTGTCCATGATAACAGGAAACGAAATTACTACGAGAGAAAAAGCTGAAATTACAGGCTGGCGTATATAGACTAAGAGCACGTGGAATAGAAATACTGAAATGACAGGTTGACAGATTGAAAAACGGAGAATGAACTGAGATGGATGCTGGAGTTATCTTTCCTGTGCTTTATGCTCTGCCAGGATAGAGGGCCAGGACGAAAACACTACATACTTTGATGTGACTTTCAGCTAACCTTTGCTGTCTTTTCAGACTGTGAATTAAGTCACATATATCTGTCAAATTACTCACTGAATGAATTTATGAAAACGTTGATTTTTTTTATATTTAATTGAAGATTCATTTATAAGTAGACCTACATTAGGTTTTCATACAGTAACATTTATCTGCACCTTGGAAAGAAGCTGTTTTATAATTTGTAAACGCAAAGGGGGTTGGGGGAACAGCGTTAAGTTGAAGTTACAAATCTCTGTTGTTTTGTTGTTTTTTTTTTGCTAACAAGACAAAACAGGAAATTATGAATATGTTTTTCCCATCTTCTAATGCGCTATTAGATTTTTTTTTTTCATTTTTGTGAACCGTTTGTTATACTTTCATTGATGGAAAATAAACAATCATAGGGTACGTGTTTTCCTCTGAAAGCTTATATTCTTCTTCCTGTTGTTAACTGCAGCAAAAAAAAAAAAACGCTTTCTAATTCTAGAACAAGTTTCTAATTCTGTGCATGAAAAATGATAAATTAGTAGTTTGCGGAACTTCAGCCCCCAGATTTAGCACTTAAGATCTGACTACGTTTGACGGAGAACGGAAATGATGATCTACAGCGCAGTGTTTGTCGATACGGGGGGGGGGGGGGTGGAATATTATAGGTCCACGCGCGCTATTATGGTGTCACTTTGCGCATGCACTTTCTGTGTCACGTGACCTGGCAAAGTCGCTGAAATAGGGGATTGAGCTGCACTGAAAGTGGCAATCTTTGGCCGCCAAGGCGCGCTCCACCTGCAGCACAGGCGAAAGATAAATGGATCTGAGGAAAAACGCGAGGGACTGCTATTTTAAATAGTATAATAATTATATTTGAAACTTATATTTTGAAGCTGGAATGCCAAAAAACATCTTAAAACACATGCTACACTTTCTCCGGAAGGTGCGTAGACCGTAAAACTGTATAAGTATTTGTTTGTTTGTTTTTTATTTCCAAAATTGCTACGCCCCCATGTTCGCTCACAACAGTTCAGTCATTCTTTTTCACACGACAGTGAAGCAGTTCTCGAAGTCCAAGACTATTTCACTTCTATGTGCTTATTATACACGAACATTTCTGCGGCGAATTCAACCAAATATCGCACAAATATTCATTTTTATACACGAGACATCCATAAACACTCAACAAACGGAGAGACATAAACATCCAAAGTTCGTGGATCACACCAGGCTTCTATAGTCACTCATAAAACGCAGATACAAGAACCCAACAATAGATAGGCTTCGATGAAACAGGAACAATGTAAAGCTTGCAGTCTTTACTTTATAGTGCGTCTTTTCAACGGAGCTTTTGATATCCACCAGGTCAATATACTTATTCTTCTACGCCTCCTAGTACGACTCTACTTTATAAATGTCTTACGGTGTTTCTCTTGTCAGCGTCTTATCTAGATCTAGATCGGGGGTGTACAAGTGGTGACCCATGGGGAGCATACAGCTCTCGAGGCTGTTTTTGAGGCTCCCAAAGTTATTAAACGTTTTTAAAAGACATAGCAAGCTTCTTCTTCTTCTTCTTCTTCTTCTTCAGCCTCCCTGGAACTGCAAACTGTTCTTCTTTGAAGTCTATGCGGTGAAAATGTTGAGGTACGGCATCGTGTCGCATTGGGAGAAGGTTATGTCAGCTTGATTTTTTTTTTTTAAGTCTGTGAGTGAAGCTACAAGATGGGGAAGTGTGGAATATTTCTTTAGCAGACCCCGCTGTTATGGCGACTATAGTGGTTCCTGCTCCGTTAGCCAGACTGGGCCTATTACTGAGGGTCTCAACGGAGAGCTGGGATAATGCCTTGGTTGGCAACCTTGATGGTAGCATGTCAACTATGAATCACTGATTGCCAAATCAGACAGCGCCTACATCCACAGAAAAACTAATTAAATGCAAGGACAGCGGCTACATCCACAGAAAAACTAATTAAATGCAAGGACAGCGCCTACATCCACAGAAAAACTAATTAAATGCAAGGACAGCGCCTACATCCACAGAAAAACTAATTAAATACAATCAGTTAACCATTACTTCACAATTACCACTTTTTCTCATTTTTATGTAAGTTGGGGGGAAAAAAAAAGAAAAGGAAACTAATTGATTTATAAGCGGCGGGCCAATCGATTTCTATATACAGTTCTGGCCCTTTTGACAACTGAAAGTTAGACGCCCTGGATCTGTATTTAACTTCTGTCAATTTTCAGACATTTCACAAAGTTCACTGGACTATATCCATGGATTGAACTCTCCTGTACGGTGACCGATATTTACCGGTAAATCACCGACTGAAAAAAAACGAGAAAAATCGAAACTCTTGGCAGTCGTCCGGTTACCGTATATATACCGTGGTTTATATTAGCAAGCAACCAATGAAATCTGTTGGAGGATAATCAGGCCAGTATACTGATGTCAATGCTCTGAATTTGCATGGAGGAGAATCAGACAAAAAAAAACAACTAAGCATGAATACGAATATAAGACGTTTAAGAGTAATGTTCTTTATGGAAGTGAATGCTGGGAAATCACCAAAACCATAGAAAACACGTTGAATTCTTTCCAGACTAAATCTTTACGAATAATTAGAAAAACATTTTGGCCAAACACTATAAGAAATAATATATTGTTGGCAGAAATGCAGATGAAGCCACTGACAGAAATTAGTGAGGAAAGACGCTGGCGATGGTTGGGACGTGTGTTCCGAATGACTGACAAATCACTACCAAAAATAGCACTAAGATGGACAGCACAGGGGAACAGAAGTAAGGGTAGACTATAAGAGAAGAACAAAAGAGAGGATGTTAAGCAATAGAGGGCTCACCTGGGCAAGAGCAGAAAAAAAGGCAAAAGACAGGCATTTGTGGAAAACCCTTGTGGAAGCCCCCCATGTACCCTGGGAACTTAAGGTTCAGAGAGAGAGAGAGAGAGAGAGAGAGAGAGAGAGAGAGAGAATCAGCCATTTTTTGGTCTGGCTCTGCTTGCGAGCATTTTGTAAGGTTTAAAAAAAAAGGATTTTAGAAAATCACAACTTCCGCCAATGTTTGTGGAATGCGTTTACTTTGTACACTTTAAAAATGTATGAAATCCTGAATGTATAAAGTACTGAACGTATAAAGTACTGAACGTATTATTGAGAAAGAGCGTTATTTCTGAAAGTACTTTATACAGTTATTAGTTACTCAAAATCCGTGTCATAGATGGCACCTGACAGAGTTTTTTGCTGAAGTTATACTTGATCTCCACTTTCTTTGCACTAAAATATAATCTATTTGATTATTTGTAATCTATTTGATTAAATGTTACAGAATGTTTCAAATATAACTGACGCAAAAAAGAACAAATATATCCATACTACAAGAACTTAATACTGAAGAAGACTGGCTAGTAAAGAGGATTAAACAGAGAAAACTTAAATATTTTGGACACATTAAACGTCATGAGAATTTAGAGAAGACCGTATTTTATGGGTACATAATGGGAAAAAGAAAAAGAGGAAGGCCGAAACGAAGATGGCTGCAAGACATCGTTGATGATCTGGAAATGGATGCAGCAGCAGCAGGCCATCTTGCTCACAACCGAGAGGCCTACAGGAGTGCTGTTTGGGAGGCAAAGTTCCGCAAGGGACATGCAAAGGAATGAATGAGTAGTAGCAGCACCAACTGTAGTAACAGCAGTTGTAGTAACAGTAGTAGTATTAGTAGTAGTAGTAGTAGTAACAGTAGTAGCAGTAGTAGTAGTCGTAGTAATAGTAGCAGCAGTACTAGTTGTAGTTGTAGTAATAGTAGTTGTAGAAGCAGTAACAATAGTAGCAGTAGTAGTAGCAGAAGCAGCAGTAGTTTAGTAAAAGTATCAGTAATACTGAGGTAGTAGTAGTTGTAGTTGCAGCAGTATTAGTAGCAGTAGTAGTTGTAGCAGTATTAGTAGCAGCAGCAGCAGCAGTAGCAGTAGTAGTAGTAGTAGTAGTAGTAGTAGTAGTAGTAAATTTGTTGGTGCTGCCATTTTGATTGGCCAGTTTGAGTCTCTGGGGGAAAACAACGATGTAGGCAGCTATGATCACGTGAGCAGTCAGTTGCTGGTAGGAAGCCAAGATATTTGTAGGCGATCAGTCACTTGCTGACCGAAAGTTGAGATATCTGTAGGCGGTCAATCAGTCGCGAGGTGTAAGCAGTTATGACTGTCTTCGTCTCTAGACTGTCAGACTACAGCTGCTGTAACAGTAAAATATAAATGCCGTGTACTACAGGGAAGTAACAATAAAATTTATACTTTCAATAATATCTTGTCTACTGACTTTATGTGACAGATAAACACTGAAAGTATAATAACATTAGTCAAGAAGGAGAAGAAAAAGACACATATTATTTTTTTGGTGGGAGAGAGAGAGGTAGTCAAATAATCAATCTTAGTTTGCAGCGCGAAATATCCTAGCATAGATCTGGGATAGATAACATTCCATTCAGGGATATATATATATATATATATATATATATATATATATATATATATATATATATCTTCTGAAAATCCAGATGTCAGACTGAAACAGCGAAACGCTTATCCTATGATACCTTACCTGGCGGTCTCCTCCAGAAAAGTAACATACATCAGGATTGTACATGTTCATGGCCAGGCACACAAAAAATAGTAACTGGGCAAGCTTTTTTCCTCACAACAGAGTGATGTTTCAAATCAGTAGGCTGCTTTCTAGACACTATAGTTTTACGATGTTATGATGAAAGCTAAGGAAATCTGAGAAATGTATGTATCCCTTATTTGCATATAATAATCGAAGTCAATGGCTTCATCTGCATAACACCCGGCTGGCAGAAATGCAGATGAAGTCACTGACTTCGACTGTTGAGGAAAGATGCTGGCAATAGCCGGGGCAAGTACCCCGTATGACTGATAACTCATTACCAAAAATAGCACCGAAATGGACACCCCAAGGAACCAAGAGTAAGGACAGGCTAAAGAAGACATGGAGAAAAACAACAGAGAGGATGTTGAGTAACAGAGGTCTCACCTGGACAAGGGCAGGCTAAAGAAGACATGGAGAAAAACAACAGAGAGGATGTTGGGTAACAGAGGTCTCACCTGGACAAGGGCAGGCTAAAGAAGACATGGAGAAAAACAACAGAGAGGATGTTGGGTAACAGAGGTCTCACCTGGACAAGGGCAGGGAAAAAAAGATAAAGGACAGGTCTTTGTGGAAAACCCTTGCAAAAGCCCCATATTACTTGTGCAACTAACGGTTAAGAGAGAGAGAGAGAGAGAGGGGGGGGGGGGAGAGAAAGAGAGAGATATGCTTACATTCTCCCCATAAAATGAAAAACATAACTAAATCTCATTCCCTATGCGATATGATATCCTTACATATTAGTTCTTCGCTACGGTATAGTGCAACAACAGTCTTCACTGTGATTAAGTGTAAGAACAGTCTTCACTGTGGTATAGTGTAACAACAGTCTTCACTGCGGTATAGTGTGGCAAAAGTCTTCACTATGCTATAGTGTGACAACAGAGTCTCCACTGCCGTATAGTGTAAGAACAGACTCTAGTTTGCAGCTACAGGAAAGATCGTGTAACAGCAAAACCTACAACGGTAACATCAAGGCGACAAAAGATCTTTCATAACTTAATAATGGCGATTACAATAACTACTTGGAGCGATTCGATTTGGTACGGGGTCAGATATTTCAAAAAGAACAAGTTCTCAGTTCAAACAATTAAAACTTGTAAAAAATTTTTTTTAAACCCGCACATGTATGACCGCACCTTTAATTTCTAAAGTAGTGTTAAGATCACCTAAAGTAGTATTAAGATAAATACTTTACAATTAAAGAGAACTTTCAAGCAAGTGTAGTAGTATTTGCTTTGAAAAAAAAAAGCTGGCTGCACTCTCTGTATTTTACATTTAGAACCTACCTTAGTGTTCTGTCGTTAAGGATCTATAGTAATTATCCAGTTGTCACGCAATACAAATACATTTGCGGTGCTAAAATCGCAAATCCTCAGAAAATTCTTGCACAAAGTAGGTCATTATCAGAAAACAGACTTAGCGTACCCATGACAGATTATCTTCTTCAAATATAAAGATGTGATATCATTCCAAATTTTGCTTGCCTGTCACTCATCAAAAGAAGAGGGGAGATTGGGGGGGGGGGGGGGGGGGGGGGACCCAGTGTAGTAAATAAATATTTGAAATGACTCATTGGGCCACAGGTCCTGTCTGGTTTACTTGGCATTTGCTTTCTAAATGCAGAAACTATTTCAAAACACTGACAGGTCGATGTGGTTTCATTTCACAGAGGCGGTGAAATGCGTCAGAAGTGTGTCGAGACCCGTGGAAAAAAAAAATTTATGTCAGGAACTCCTAATTAAGCTGTTACTGCGTTGTATTTATTCCCATTTTACGTTGTTTAGAAGGCTTTATTAAGAAGAAGCGGTTACCAAGAGTCAAGTCACTATCGCTGCTAAATATAGAACGAAACCGGCGAAAAAGCTCAGACATTTTGCTCGGGACGTAAAAATTTGTTTATTGATTTCTTCCAGATTTTTCGAGGTAGACCAATTCCCTGCCTGGCGTGGAAGAAAAGGCATGAAGAGAGAGAGAGAGAGAGAGAGAGAGAGAGAGAGAGAGAAATCAATATAAAGAGCTGCCCAAATGCTTCAGTATCATCATCTGACATGAAGGTCGAGCTAAGGACGTTAAAGACTTGAGGAAACTTGCCTCTTCTTTAGTTAGCAGATCTAAAAAGGTAGAGTTTGAAAAGCCATTTTGAGCTTTATGGACTGGAGAATTGTTGGTAAATTTGAAGCTAAAAAAAAACAAAAAACGCAGATTTTGAACTCTGATACAAATGTGACCAGAAACGTTCGCTGCTTAAGGTAAACGAGGCGAATAAAATATAGGACGCCAAAATGGCTTACTGCTTCGAAGACCGAGACAACGGATAATTAGGCAAGTAGAGATCATCGCCTGCCTTGTTATGACATTCGCGTTTCTAGGAACATGTTTATTTGTCACTAGGTTAATAGAGAAATATTTCCTGCGGCTCAGACCTTTATCTGCAGGATTTGATCTCATCAAATAATGAAGAGAAGGACAATAATTGAAATAATTTCAAAGAAAAATGGAGCATCCTACGTCAGTAGTTATGTATTTCGAAGTGCATATATTTTTTACGCCAACAAAAAAAAAAAAAAACTAACTTAGCGACAATATTCTGTGTCAAAATAATCTCAGCACGCTTGAACGCCAGGTAATCGAAAAAAAATTTACAAAAACAAGAAAAAAAAAACCAAAAATGTGTCTTGTCACGAAGACAGGCAATTAGTAGAAATTGTTTGCATCTAATGCCATCTTCATGTTTAAAAAGTAGACAGCCACGGTTTCTACACCGATTACTGTGAGAAACTGTAAGGGAATTAGAAGAGATTTGTAAGCGAAATAGATGTAATTATACGACCTCGTACAGCTGTGAAATATAATGCATATTTTTCTCACATGTCCGACTTTACGTGGATTTTTTTTTTTAATATTGGAAACGTGTTTCGCATAACGTAACAAGCAGTATACTAGGCTTGTCCACACTGAAGCGAAGTAGTAGCAGAGAGTGTACGGTCAGCGTCGAGAAATACTAGACAAACTACTTTAGACCTGAGAGAAGAAATACGGTGAGAGACTGCCCGTGCCTCGAATTACATACTCTAGCAGGATGAGGAGCCACCACTCTGAGAGAAGACAGTGGCATGAGCGGCCACCAATTTGAGAGAAGACAGTGGCATGAGCGGCCACCAATTTGAGAGAAGACAGTGGCATGAGCGGCCACCAATTTGAGAGAAGACAGTGGCATGAGCGGCCACCAATTTGAGAGAAGACAGTGGCATGAGCGGCCACCAGTCAGAGAAGACAGTGGCATGAGCGACCACCAGTCTGAGAGAAGACAGTGGCATGAGCGGCCACCAATTTGAGAGAAGACAATGGCATGAGCGGCCACCACTCTGAGAGAAGACAGTGGCATGAGCGGCCACCAAGCTGAGAGAAGACAGTGGCATGAGCGGCCACCAATTTGAGAGAAGACAGTGGCATGAGCGGCCACCAATTTGAGAGAAGACAGTGGCATGAGCAGCCACCAATTTGAGAGAAGACAGTGGCATGAGCAGCCACCAATTTGAGAGAAGACAGTGGCATGAGCGGCCACCAATCTGAGAGAAGACAGTGGCATGAGCGGCCACCAATCTGAGAGAAGACAGTGGCACGAGCGGCCACCAAGCTGAGAGAAGACAGTGGCATGAGCGGCCACCAAGCTGAGAGAAGACAGTGGCATGAGCGACCACCAAGATGAGAGAAGACAGTGGCATGAGCGGCCACCAATCTGAGAGAAGACAGTGGCATGAGCGGCCACCAATCTGATAGAAGACAGTGGCATGAGCGACCACCAATCTGAGAGAAGACATTGCCACGAGCGACCACCAAGATGAGAGAAGATAGTGGCATGAGCGGCCACCAATCTGAGAGAAGACAGTGGCATGAGCGGCCACCAAGATGAGAGAAGACAATGGTATGAGCGGCCACCAAGATGAGAGAAGACAGTGGCATGAGAGGCCACCAAGCTGAGAGAAGACAGTGGCATGAGCGGCCACCAAGCTGAGAGAAGACAGTGGCATGAGCAGCCACCAAGATGAGAGAAGACAGTGGCATGAGCAGCCACCAGTCTGAGAGAAGACAGTGCCAGATTACGCCAGGAAATTCTCTCATAGGTAATTAAATTATGTCAGGAAATGTCCCCAACGCAGAATAGATAACTCCAGGAAATGTCCCCACAGCAAACTAGATTATGTTAGGAAATGTCCCTACGGTAAGCCAAATTACATCAGGAAATCTCCCCATGGCAAACTAGGTTAAATCCTAAGATGTCTCGTGATAGCGTGATTATTTCAAGCTATGCTCGCAGGGATCAACATGGTTATTTTTTTTTATTTAAGAACATAACAAGATATTTTCTAGCGTCTTCTTCAGAAGTGGTGAAACTATTCTCTTAACCTCCTCTTTAGAAGTGGTGAAACTATTCTCTTAACCTCCTCTTTAGAAGTGGTGAAACTGTTCTCTTAACCTCCTCTTTAGAAGTGGTGAAACTATTCTCTTAACCTCCTCTTTAGAAGTGGTGAAACTATTATCTTAACCTCCTCTTTAGAAGTGGTGAAACTATTCTCTTAACCTCCTCTTTAGAAGTGGTGAAACTATTCTCTTAACCTCCTCTTTAGAAGTGGTGAAACTATTCTCTTAACCTCCTCTTTGGAAGTGGTGAAACTATTCTCCCAGCCTTCTCTTTAGAAGTGGTGAAACTATTCTCTTAACCTCCTCTTCAGAAGTGGTGAAACTATTCTCTTAACCTCCTCTTCAGAAGTGGTGAAACTATTCTCTTAACCTCCTCTTTAGAAGTGGTGAAACTATTCTCCCAGCCTTCTCTTTAGAAGTGGTGAAACTATTCTCTTAGTCTCCTCTTTAGAAGTGGTGAAACTATTTGCTTAACTGGAGTTCGCCATTTTGTATGAAGGCCAGCCATGATTCAACACAGAAATTAATCATTAGAGAATTATTTTTTTTTTACGTACTGACCTCGTATCGTCCTGGACTCACGCCAGAAATCACAGCTTCACAATATCTGTGTTAAATAATCCCTCCAGTGTTCATCTTTTGAGTCTCATTAGGTTTATTAACATTTTCATCAGCTTTTCACTCCGTCCTTCGATTCATCTTTATAACCAACCCAAGAGTTTATCCAAATTTTGTATTATAAAACTAGAAGCATTTTTTTTTTACCCTGTAACATTTTTACGTTCTGAGTTTTTACATTATGCGCTTACCGAGTCTTACTGAACTTTTAAAAAAAATAAACATCACTTAATTTCTAACATTTTCTGCATCCCGATTAAACCACGCCCTTCTTTAGACAATTTTGCTGAGCCTGCAACTATTCTGATCCACCTTTTAACATTTGCGGTACTGGAGTGGTTTGTTTATCCTTGCACTATATATATATATATATATCTGAGGAGCAAATATAGGATAATGTTTATTACTTTTTATTGTTATTTCTTTTTTTTTTAACCCACTGTACTTTCTCTTCATTTCATTTTTTGTTTTGTTTTTGTTTTTCTTGTCCGCAGAAGAGGGAAATACAACAGTTTTGTTTCGTAACTGGGGTAAAGATTGATCTTTCTTTCTGTTTTTTTTTAAAGAAGACCAGCAACTTATTTTCTCAGGCACGCTGTTGTGAAAGTTTATTTACTTATTCATTTGTTGTCAGCGGTCATGATTATTTACATCCTATTCATTCAGCATAAAGTCATCTGTTCAATCATGTCTGTATCAGCCTATCTGCCAGTCTGTTTATTTGTTTTATTTATTTTCTTCTGTCTTTTTTCTTGTTGTTGTTGCTCAGCCTTCAGACATATCAAATGTATTCCTATCATGCCACAGAGGATCACTGAGGATATGGTGTTGCTGCCCTGTTCCTTAACCTGCGGGCACACTAGAGGGTGATGTGCTCAGCATCAGGTCTGGACGCTCTTCCTTCCCCTGTTCCAGCAAATGCCAGGTACCCAGTTCTACAACTGCTCGCATGGTAGTTCGCCAAGTTTACATGTCTTTTACCAGACATAACAAAACTGACCTCACCATGATAGGCGAGTGCTCTAACCACTACACCACTTAAACACTCTACTAAATTCAAGATCTTTACTCTCAGAAAAATACTTGAAGAACATATTGAAAAACAGAAACAATTAATACTGAACTTCATAGACTTTAAAAGGGCATTTGATAGCATACACAGAGATTCATTATGGAGAATTTTAAGCCTATATGGAATACCATCTAAAGTTGTCAACATCATTAAGGACTTATACAATGGATATGTTTGTGCAATCAAGACAGAAGAAGGGATGAGTGAATGGTTTCAGATTGAAACAGGTGTGAAACAAGGATGTATACTGTCTCCTTTACTTTTTGGGATTACAATAGACTTCATAATGAAAAAATGCTGCACAGGTAACATAGGTATCGACTGGGTACATGGGACTCAACTAGAAGATCTTAATTTTGCTGATGACATAACTCTTATCAGTAATAATGTGAATTCCATGCAAGAAAAAACAGATAGCCTGTCTTCACTGGCTAGCAAAATAGGACTTGAAATTAACAAGGACAAAACAAAAATAATGAAAATTCCCTTTAATCAAAATGGAAAAATACACATAGAAGGGACATATATTGAAGAAGTCAATCAATTTGCATACCTTGGCAGCTACATAGACCAGGATGGTGACACTAGAAAGGAAATTAGGATCAGAATTTCAAAAGCAGCATCAATCTTCAAGAATCTTGAGAACATATGGAATTCAAAAGTTATAAGCACAAAAACCAAATTAAGACTATTCAATTCAAATGTAATATCCACCCTCATTTATGCATGCGAAAGCTGGAAAACAACTAAAGAAATAGAAAAGAAATTAGACTCTTTTGAAAAGAAATTCCTAAGGAAAATACTCGGCAGCAAGTGGAACGAATTCAAGAACAATGCAGAGATAAGACAGATGACTGAACAACAACCAGTCTCATGGGTGATCAGGAAAAGGAGATGGACATATGTTGGTCACTTGATGAGAAGAAATGATCAGAGAATCCCAAAACAAACTATCAAGTGGAACACAACAGGCCGAAGAAAAAGAGGCAGACCGCGTGAAACTCTGAAGAGGACATATTTAAGAGAGGCCAAATTAACAGGCATAAATTCCTTTGATGAGGTTGAAAGACTCGCTGAAGACAGGAAAAATTGGCGAACTACTTTGCGAGCCCTATGTGACGTTTAACGGCACGGGAAGGATATAAGATAAGAAATTCAAGAAATAACGAATAGCTTGAATCTGCTTGCGCTGTTTGCTAAATTGTTGCCAGGTCATTTATCCAATTATCGATGTAAAAAACTGCTAACAGACTGGCACACTGTGAAATTAAATACGGTTTCAGGAAGCCAGACTGGCAGTATGGAATGACCTCGACCTTAACGTTGTGTTAATCAAGCGGCCAGCAGTTTCTAACAATCCATATTAGGCTGATTTGTAACAAGCCTGGCCAAACCCCCGAAACATACCTAATGCTACGCTAGAAAGCCATACAGCAAATCCGGGGGGAGGGGGGGGGGATTTCAGTTTTCTTTGCTATTGATTTTTTGCTTACATCTAGTAAGCACTAAGCAAAATAAACGTCACGGTAGCTCTTTGTTTACAGATTACAGCCATCATGCAAACATGCCACATCCCTGTTGTTCGCTTCTGTGTTTGTCGACGCATTACATAATGAGAGGTTTAATTTGTTAATTGCAGTAATGGGATAGCCATTAATTGCGTATACGCTTGGCTACCTAAATCAATTATATTATTTTTTTGTGACATAAAGCTTTACTTACTTTTTATGTTTGCTGCACAAAACATTTGTCCAACATTATGCAATGCTAAAAAAATGGCCAGTCAACTCTTTATCCCTTTAAAAAAAACTTTATCTCACGATAACATGTTGATGTCTTCGAACATATTGAGTTATTATATAAAATTGATCTTTTCCGTAATTATCAGACGGGAATGACAAGTCATCTTGAAGCTTGATGATATGGTAAACAGTTCATCTGGCGCCAAACGATTGGATGGTAAAAACTGTTGGGCATAGATCTTGTGATACTATATTTAGATCACAAGTGGTACTGTCCTGCTATGATGAGCTGTATATTTCTCAGACAGACAGACAGACAGACATACATACAGACAGACAGACAGACAGACAGACAGACAGATAGATAGATAGATAGATAGATAGATAGATAGATAGATAGATAGATAGATAGATAGATAGATAGATAGATAGATAGATAGATAGATAGATAGATAGATAGATAGATAGATAGATAGATAGATAGATAGATAGATATTTGCCATCAAGATGAGTCAGTCAACAAGGTTTGCCTTCCAAAACGTCTCACCCAAATTAAATTTGCCTGCAATGTAAGCAGCTAATGAAAATTGCGAATAAAATGTATCTGAGATAATGGGAACAAGAAAAAGAGGAAGACCAATACGAAGATGGCTGCAAACCATCGTTGACGATCTGCAAATGGATGCATCAGCAGCAGGCCATGTTGCTCACAACCGAGAGGCCTACAGGAGTGCTGTTTGGGAGGCGAAGTTCCGTAAGGGACATGCAAATGAATGAATGAATGAATGTATCTGAGAATAACTCGTATACTTTTTTTGTTTAGTTAAGTCCTTCTTGTAAATACTGTTTGCCTTTCTTAACACTTTCACTGCTGAATTCATTGCCGTGCTCTGCCAGAATAAATGTTGATGAGAAATTTTGACAGAAGAAAGTTACTCTGTAATTTAATTGGATTTAGAAGTGTGCTACTTTTAACTTTATTTAGACTGCCTAAACTCTGAGCATTGATTCAGGTAGAGGTACATAACTCTGAGCATTGATTCAGATAGAGGTACATAACTCTGAGCATTGATTCAGATAGAAGTACATAACTCTGAGCATTGATTCAGATAGATGTACATAACTCTAATCATTCGGCCTTTTGGCTAAGATCAAAGTGTAGTTCTGCGCTCTGTAGAATGTACACTTTGTTATTTTGGAACAAACGAGATGCCCGAGGCCTGCCCTGCACATTGAATGCCTGGGGGTAAGATCCACATCTCGTTACGGGTGGACCTGGTGTGCAGTACCACCGGGTCACGGCCTGTTGTTTTCGTTGTCTTAAAAAAAACAAACTCTAATCATTGATTCGGAGAGGTGTATATAACTCTAAGCATTGTTTCAGATAGGTGTAGATAACTCTGCCCATTGATTCAGGTGTAGTATCTACCTACGCTGTCATTGTTGTTTTGAAGTGAAAGAGTTAAATCGTTAGATTTGAAAATGAAGAATAAAAAAAACAACATTTATTATTTAACGTATCTCCTGGCATATGGGACACACTTTTTCCCCCTGGGAAAACTTCTGAAAAAACAAATCACCTTGCGGGCGTAGAATCCCGATGGTTAGGACTGGGTGGGCCTTGGGTCTGGAGGTTACCGACAGTAGACTAACGCTTAAGCACGTAGGACTTTTCTGGTTCCATGTAGGTCATATTCGGAATGTTCAGGTAAGAAGGTCAGTAAGAGAATATCCAAAGGCGCAAAATCCTGGACCAAAACCGCGCTGACCTGAAGTGCTATATAGCTAACAGAAAATGTGGAGCTGTTAGTTCTGTTCCAGGACATTACCTGCCAAATTATAGCTGCGTCTTATATGGATGGAATACAATATTTGTATACATTATTATCAACAGGATGCACCAGCAGCAGGCCATCTTGCTCACAACCGTGATACCTACAGGAGAGCTGTTATGGAAGCGAAGTTCCACAAGGGACGTGCAAATGAATGAATGAATGAATGAATTATCAACATGCTTAGAGCTAGAAACGCGCCCACTAGCCAGAAGGGTTTTAAAAAACATAGAAGGAAAAAGGAAAACAAAATATTTCCAGTACACGAACTTTACACAGTGTCCGGCAAAACAGAATAAGAATGTGATGAGCTGTCTTATTTACTGACCTTCCTTTAACAAAAAAAAAACTGTCTGGTCTTTACTTCTTGCCCCCCAGCGAAATAAGAAATCACTGCAACTTACTGCTCCAAATATTTGCTACAATCACTCTGAGTAGAGGTCACTGTTTACTGCTTCGTTGCTGGCAGCGACATTTATGATGATGACAGTGACGAGAACTACGTAAACTAAATTACTCTTCTTTATAAATCATCCCCCCCCCCCAAAGCGAGCTAGCACATCTCATTCAACCTGGTCAACCACATCCATTTAACTTTCAACTAACTTTTCACAGCACCACTGCAGACTTCTTCCCATAGATCCTCTTGCTTTTGTATACTTTATCTCAAGAATATATCATGTCTTCCTATACATTATCTCACGAATTCGCACTTTGTAGAGAATAGATAAGCTCACAGTTACCTGGGTTGGTTGGCAACCCTAAGAGTAGGAATAATGGGTCAGTTACCGGTCAGTTTTCAGAGGGGAGCAACTCTGAGGAAATATCGGTATATAAAGATAACATGATAGAATTTCACCAGGTCGGGATCTGTACGCTGAGCGGATCGGGGGAGGCCATGTTATCGTTCGAGCACGTTTGAGAGTGTATTTCGTCTGTGGATAAACATGTAAGTGTTAGGTTAATATTGGGGTTTATATTCTGTTCTGCGGACGCGTGCAAGGCTGTGCTGTCGTCTCCTCCGATCTATACCGACCCACTTAGGTATGATTAGGATAACTGAAGGGTACATGAATAATTATAATTCAAGTATAAAATATTTGTTTATGTAAGATTTAGAGGTTTTTGGTGATGTACAATGATGGCTCATTTGTGCATATAAATACGTATTGCCGAATTTTATGAAAATGTATAATGCAACAATTATTGCCAGTTAGTTCCTTATAATACATCAGATTCTCAGTCATTTAATGATGAAGATTATAGATTTTTTTTGTATGATCATATACAACTGATTATTTAGAAGTTCTACTGTCGATTAAGATAATCTAGGAATCTGAATATTTAAGGAAATAACGATTATGTTGTTAACGATATAAACTGATGAATAACAATATAAACTGATGAATAACAATATAAACTGATGAATAACAATATAAACTGATGAATAACAATATAAACTGATGATCCTTTGTTTGATTTTGTTAACTGTGTAAAATGATGATTTTAACAATAGAAGCTTACGGGTATTTGAAGAATTGTTTAATTGTGTTTTCTTTTCATTTGTGTAATATGTCGATGTGTAGTCTATAATCCCATTCAACTATAAACACAAAATTACAATATAACATCGTATACATCATATACATTACAGACATTATTAGCCCAAATAAAACTCTGTTCCTTCTAACAACTTATATTCGCAAACACGACTTCTAAATAATGGTTTATTTCCATAAAATTATATCGTATCTTCCCCGAGCTTATTCTCTAGAGAAAGAGCCCTATTTTAATTTTTTTAAAAAACATTAATCCTCTCCTGCAGAATATCGGTTGATATAATGATACAGGAAAAACTCCAAATATTTCTCATAAATCTGTCTTCAGAATATTAATCTTAGTTCGGGAAAGGACGGCTGGACGCCTCGCGTACTTTCACGACTACGGTGTTTGGTAAATCCGTAATGTGTCCTACACAAGTACCTTCATAAATTTTGTTTTCAGAAGCCACATACTTTCTGAATTGTACCTTCGTAACTTCACTTACCTCTAGAAACTGTAGTCTTCATAACTTCACCTACATCTAGAAACTTTAGTCTTCAGAACTTCACCTACATCTAGAAACTTTAGTCTTCAGAACTTCACCTGCCTATAGAAACTTTAGTCTTCAGAACTTCACCTGCCTGTAGAAACTTTAGTCTTCAGAACTTCACCCGCCTATAGAAACTTTAGTCTTCAGAACTTCACCTGCCTATAGAAACTTTAGTCTTCAGAACTTCACCCACCTATAGAAACTTTAGTCTTCAGAACTTCACCTGCCTATAGAAACTTTAGTCTTCAGAACTTCACCCACCTATAGAAACTTTAGTCTTCAGAACTTCACCTGCCTATAGAAACTTTAGTCTTCAGAACTTCACCCACCTATAGAAACTTTAGTCTTCAGAACTTCACCTGCCTATAGAAACTTTAGTCTTCAGAACTTCACCCACCTATAGAAACTTTAGTCTTCAGAACTTCACCTGCCTATAGAAACTTTAGTCTTCAGAACTTCACCCACCTATAGAAACTTTAGTCTTCAGAACTTCACCTACCTATAGAAACTTTAGTCTTCAGAACTTCACCTACCTATAGAAACTGTAGTCTTCAGAACTTCACCTACCTATAGAAACTTTAGTCTTCAGAACTTCAGACGCTTTCACAAACTTTATTTTCACAACGCCGCATACGTCATGTCACCAGCAATTTGTCCATGCCTTCAGTTCTTCCCCAACTGGGAAGTTCTTCCAGAAAATCACATAATTTCAGAGGCGTATAGGAAATTTCAGAAATGTCTTATTCAGAACCCCCCCCCCCCTTCTCTCTCTCTCTCTCTCTCTCTCTCTCTCTCTCTCTCTTTCTCTTTAAAAATAAAGATTATTCATTCATTCATTCTTTATAAACGTATCTCCAGATCTTCATAATTCTCACTAGAAGCAACTCTGAAGCATCACATTTTTCTGACAAAATTCCACACCATAATATCACATAATTCAACGTCATTATCCCAAGAACTTCAACAAAAAAACAAACCAGCAGGGGCATTAAATACAATCATTCACGCTGGCTGAATTGCTTTTATTCGGATTGAAGAATCTGCCAGGACCCAATGGAAAATTTAGCCATGTTGCAAGAGTAATCGTGTTCGAAATGCACGAAGTGAATTTGCGACGCCATCTGCATAGTTTTATGTCTTCATATTCTCGGAGCTCCAAATCAGGAATTTATTCTGAAATAAGCATTTCCAATAAGGACTGCTTTCCAGGCACGAGCAGTCTTCTGGATAATCTCAGTGCAGAACAGAATCCACCACCCGGTGCAGAACAGAATCGACCACCCAGTGCAGAACAGAATCGACCACCCAGTGCAGAACAGAATCGACCACCCAGTGCAGAACAAATCGTACAAATACATGTTCGACCACCCGGTGCAGAACAAATCGTACAAATACATGTTCTTCGGTGAGAGATTATTAGAATGGCGATCAATGGAAAGAACTGAAGATTACAAATATTTTTCATAAATTTCATTTTGCGAAGATGAACATTACAGCGTTTGGGAGAGAGTCGATGTATGTTTGTATGTTACATTACTTTGTCTCATTGCTCAACTTTACGGTTACAGAAAGATTTGTCTGTATACAGAACAGAAGTTAAAAAAACGAGCTAGTTCGTGATAATCACTCCAGTGACGTTTTTTTTTTTTTAAGATAGAAAACCTGCGAGAGCGGATGAGATTTAGCTGAAAGAAAATTAATCTAATTGGAGTAATCGCAAACTTTTAATTTCTTCTACCGCCATTTGTCACAACTAGTTAACTAACAATCTCTAGGCATGTTTGTTATACTGAAATCTCCGATATCTCCGTCCAGTGTTCTTTTTCCTGTCCATTAACCCACATTATCTATTAATTTTCTTCATATTCCTCTTTTTCCAGGTTATTTCCCCTTGTAACTTTTTTTTTTTTTTTAGAAATCTTAAACTCAGAATGTGGATATCATCATCATCATCGCCTTTCACTCCCTTGAGAGCGTAAGCCACCGATAAAGTCTCTCCAGTCATCCCTGTTCTTGGAATTATTCTCTGCTTCCTTCCTTGTGCATCCCTTGTTTCTGAGTACTGTCATAATTTCTCTTTTCCAAGTAAGCCTAGGCCTTCCTCGTTTTCTATTTCCTTGAGGATTCCATGTCAGTGGATGTCTTGCTATGCTGGTGCCGGGTTTCTTCAGAGTGTGGCCAATCCACCTCCATTTCCTAGACATGATTTGTAGGTTCATAGGTTCTTGTCCTGCCCTTTCCCAGATATCCTCGTTCCTGATTTTGTCCTGTCATTTAATGTTTAAAATCCTCCTCAAGCAGCAGCAGTTCTCTTAATAAACGGTTCAAGCATCACATTGTAGATTTTGTTGATTTTTATATTGTTCTCTCTTAATAAAAGGCTCTAGCATCACATTGTAGATTTTGTTGGTTCTTATATTGTTCTCTCTTAATAAAAGGGTCTAGCATCACACTGTAGATTTTGTTGGTTTTTATATTGTTCTTTCTTAATAAAAGGCTCTAGCATCACATTGTAGATTTTGTTGGTTTTTATATTGTTCTCTCTTAATAAAAGGCTCTAGCATCACATTGTAGATTTTGTTGGTTTTTATATTGTTCTCTCTTAATAAAAGGCTCTAGCATCACATTGTAGATTTTGTTGGTTTTTATATTGTTCTCTCTTAATAAAAGGGTCTAGCATCACACTGTAGATTTTGTTGGTTTTTATATTGTTCTTTCTTAATAAAAGGCTCTAGCATCACATTGTAGATTTTGTTGGTTTTTATATTGTTCTCTCTTAATAAAAGGCTCTAGCATCACATTGTAGATTTTGTTGGTTTTTATATTGTTCTCTCTTAATAAAAGGCTCTAGCATCACATTGTAGATTTTGTTGGTTTTTATATTGTTCTCTCTTATAAAAGGCTCTAGCATCACATTGTAGATTTTGTTCGTTTTTATATTGTTCTCTCTTAATAAAAGGCTCTAGCATCACATTGTAGATTTTGTTGGTTTTTATATTGTTCTCTCTTAATAAAAGGCTCTAGCATCACATTGTAGATTTTGTTGGTTTTTATATTGTTCTCTCTTAATAAAAGGCTCTAGCATCACATTGTAGATTTTGTTGGTTTTTATATTGTTCTCTCTTAATAAAAGGCTCTAGCATCACATTGTAGATTTTGTTGGTTCTTATATTGTTCTCTCTTAATAAAAGGCTCTAGCATCACATTGTATGTTTTGTTGGTTTTTATATTGTTCTCTCTTAATAAACGGTTCTGGCATCACATTGTAGATTCTGTTGGTTTTTATATTGTTCTCTCTTAATAAAAGGCTCTAGCATCACATTGTAGATTTTGTTGGTTTTTTCTTCAGTTTCAGTCTCAGGCTGTAGGTTCTCCGTATCATCGACAACGAGACACTCCCATAATCGCTCCACCGCCTGTGCCAGCGAATGTCACACAGAATGTTCATCGATGGCCTCTCGCATCAATCCTTTATAATGAATCATCCAGTGAGAATGCTGTTTTAAGAACTACAACAGTCAAAATGCGAAACTAGTCAGCGTCACTCTCGGCACGAACTCCGTAGCTAAGGCGTCAAGCCGGACCAGGATACACAAAGTCCATCACAGTTCATCACTGGTCGGGAAGACATAAAAAAAAAAGAAACATCGGTGCTGTCTACGCGAAGTTCACTGCTCACAGTTGTGCCACAGCACTAAGCTCAGTAGCTCGGGGCACAGAACCGACCTCCATCTTGGAAGCAATGACGACACTGTTGCTCATTTGACACGTCTACGCGTTTCTGTTTCGCACCAAACTCCATCAAAAACAGCGAACAGCCACAGCAGGACACAAACACTTCCATGTGGCAGAGCACAAGTCCAACTCCACATCAAATATAACCATCGGGGTATCGCTTGTAAAAGCCTGAAACTGTCAAGTACGACCTATAGCCATTGCTTAACCGGAAGTCTCGTTTTTCTCTCGTACTCTCTTAATAAAAGGCTGTAGCATCACGACGTAAAATCAGCTGCTTTTTTTTTCTTCTCTTGTCCTCTATTTTACTCAAAACGTTTTCATCCCAGTACTATGTCCAGGAAACTGGACGTACGCGGAGCCATCTTTCCAGCATCGCAGATCCTGGGCAAATCGAGACACTGGGGCCCCTATCCACAAATTCGCAGAAATTAAAATGTTACAACGACAATATTAGATTCGTGGAGCCCCTTGCCGACTACCCAGTTTTCCTCACGACTTAAGACGGTACCGATAGTAACAGGATAACTTAATATCCTATAAAAACATCATACATTAAATACAGCCCTTCTCCATAAAATCATAACAAATTAAATACAGCCCTTCTCCATAAAATCATAACTAATTAAATATAGCCCTTCTGTATTAAAAATCATCACAAATTAAATACACCCCTTCTGCGCTGACATATAATCTTCACTAGATGTTCCGAGACATGTTTTGTAAGCTTTGCTAACATTTATTACGAGATCATCTGTTTTCGTGCTTCTATATCTTCTAAAACGAAGACTTTTTGTTCGAAACTTCTGGAATCGAGGACGCCATAGTTTGCTAAAGATCTGGTGGAGGCCGCCCAGACTACGCTTAAAAATGTTATCTGTTATCGATTAGTACGCGGGGGCTTTCATTAATTATTTTCCAGAATGTAATTATGAGCGAAATCTAATGGTTCTTCTACGACGACCTCTATAGCGTCGTGGGGCTGTTTAAGCTACGGTATTAGTTCCCAGCCGGGGGGGGGGGGGCGGTCTCTTTATTACGGGGCTGTGTTTGCTTGCTGGGAAGGGGCTGGCTGGTTGTCAGAAGCACTCTTAAATAAGGTTACCGTGACATGGGCGGGAAGATCCGTCAGGAAAGCAGACAAGCGATTTAGACGGGTGCCTGGGTGAAGCAACCTTAACTGAATGTGTTGAAAAACATCTCAAAGTCATCCGAGATATTTAGAATGTGTACTGTTGTATGCATTTAGCCAGACATTCAGTGCAGTTAATAACTCTGCCGTATCGATGGCGAGATGAAAGGCTCGTTTTGAATACAAGAAAATAAAAAAGAGAACATGAAGATGTTAAAAGGAAGGTAAAAAGTTGAAAGATGATGATGATGATGACGGTAGTAATGGATACTCGTCTACATACCTGCAACCAAATTCACGTGCAGGCTTAAACATTTGCAGCCTGAAAATTAACACCGTGTATTCTTTTGTAGAACAAGAACTCTGTGAAATATCTGTGGTGTACGGCAATGAGTGCATATGCAAGGCTCAAGTCTGCAATTGGGTTACGAAGTTCAGAACATAACAAGCTTATACGACGCCGGACCGTCTTGGGCAAGCACACAACGCACGCATTGCACCGATGGCCAAGAAGACTCAATAAAGGGGTTTTTCTTAGTGAAACTCAGAAGCTGGTTCACAGGTGGTGCAAATGCATGGAAATGTTAGGGGACTATACATAGAAGAATAGGGGGTTGTTATTTTTCCTGTACTAAATTAAAGTTTTGTGAAATTCGCATTTTCTGTCTTTAACCTGATTTATCCTTGTACCATTTATAGATTTATACTTGAGATATAGGTAACCCTGTCATGCCTTAGAGGCACATATTTATATTATGTTAGTGCCCACATTTTCCTTGAACATTTCTACAGCCTGGGTGACTGGAGCGCCTTCCATCGGATTCAAACCCCGCGACCTTCGCCATAAGAGACTACAGCACTAACAAATTCGCGACCCAGACGTCATACCTGAGATATACTGATCTGCAACACCAAAAGAAGCGCATATAAACTCAGGCAAACAATTAATGTCACAAACGAATAATTTGGGTATAAGTATATACAAGACCAAATATATAAATATACACGAAGCCACTGAAGTAAAGACGTGATAACAAAATGTTAAAACTATTTAAAACAAAAGTAGGAACAGCTTCATTAATTAACTAGCACACAGGCTGTGACGTTTCGGTTTACATCTTAATCATGCAAAGAACATACAAGACGAAGAAGTAGGAAAAGAAGATAAAATATAAAGTCACATGAATCCTATACAACAAATAAGAAAAGGGGGGGGGGGGGGGAATCAGAGGAAAAAAAAAGGGGGATCACTTTGCTGTGACTTGTAAGAAGCCGCGTCCGGGAGTGCGTGTTCTGTTGGATCATCCACAGTTTAAGCAAAACGTGCATTCACTTCCGCTTCTATGCACCCGCACTTTTCTCCACCTGACATCACGTAACCCAGTTTCCTAATATCTTTGGAGTGACCAAGAATGACTAAATGTTTGACTGGATGATTTAAATCGCTTGTGGAAAAGTATGTGGTTTAATCCTCTGGACAGACAAGTTCCTGTCGAGATTCTGTCTGGCTTTCTTATTGACCGTTAAGTCAAATGACATGACTGACTGACTGACTGACCGTGCTATTAGCTGACTACGTGAACGATCAGATAAGATGTATGCATATAACAAAATACATAATAAAACTTACAATCTGAACTTGGGTTTAGCCAGATAACACGAAGCAATGTAATATTTCGGCTTGTGTCTCCATCAGATAACCGTTACAGAAGCTAACACAGGAAATGAAAAGATGAGTTTGAGCCCGCATTAACCACGAGAAATGCTTTGCAGAGGGAGCAACGAACTCCAGCTTTCGTGACAGACAAACAGGTGGACAGACATGCTGGCTTATACTTGCGGTAAAAATAGAAGTAAACTACGCAAGAGACCGATGAATTTTATTGCAGTAATCTTTTATTTGTTTCGGGCGCAACGCAACTATTCTTTTTTAGCATTACAGGAAGTAATGAGACAGTTGTTATGGAGATTTGGATGCACGTTATTTCAACAGAACAACGAGTAGTTTAGATTTGCCTCTACTACAGTGATTCTTAACCTGGTGTTCGTGGACTCAAGGGGAGCCACGGAAGGCTTTTTTTTTGGGGGGGGGGGGAGGTGGCTGACCAACAAATGAATTGCCTTGTTTAAACAAACAATCTCAGCTGGGTTCTGATTATTGCTTTATTTTTAATAAGGGATCTACTGTGGTTCTGAAGACGGATAGGGAGTCCACTGCCCAAAAAAGAATAAGAATCATTGCTTCAGTATAAGGGTACACTTCATTATGGAAGCCCAGGAACCTTGCAGACAGGTGTGTTCTGGTACTTAGATTTCTGTATGTGAAGATACTTAATGTTTCTACTGTTAGAATCTGTAAAATCAGAACACGCCCATAACTGCTCCGATCTCCTCCTTTATGCAGCCCTCAGAATGAGGGATTGGTGATGTCTGGACTATGTTAACTGACAGTTCTTAGACGCTGTCAGGTTTTGGCAATCCGCTACCCATAGCTGGCATGCTAGCGTCAGCCCTGGCGAACCACAGCCGATCAAGACCCTGTCCCGCCTTTCCGCTGGGAATCCCCAGTAACAGGCATTGCACCAGTAGTTCTCGTGGTGGTGGATTCTGCTAAAGAAGTATTGCACACCCCTCTGCTTTTTTAGCTGGATTCATGAACTGAAAAAAAAATAGCTGCCATGACCCACTCCTAGGATGACACGATGCTGTGCCTCAACATATCCACAACATCGGCTGCAAAGAAGAAGAAGAAGAAGAAGATTGTACCCTTAAAAGTGACCCTAGCGTCTGGAACTGCCATATTTCAGTCACAGTTATTTCATCTTATGCAAGAGTTCTTGCGTTACAGTGCGTGTCTCATTCCTTGTCTGTCACCGTTGCTTGATACTGAACTAAGGTTTGCCAGTATTTGACGATTTGGTTCAAATGAAGTATATAATCCACTGCATTGGTGGAGCAAAAGATACGCATTTCTGTTATGGTGCCAGTCGCATGACAGTGTTGTATGATTGGACTTCGAAAAAAAAATCATGGACAAAGGACTTTTTAGATGTGGGAGAAAGAAAAGTTACAAGAGAATACCAGGGACTTGAACTACAAACTCCGGTAGGACAAGCAGCCGTCTAGCCACGAGAGAACAGCTCATCTATAAACTTTGCTATCTTTCATCCCTTAAAAAAGGCTTTTGACGGCGAAAGACCTACGACATGGATGGATAGATTAATTGCTAGCTACTGAATGCACACAATTAAGAGTTTACGGCATTGCGATAGTACACTTAATATGGAGCCCCCTCAACTTATATGAAGTTGAAAAAGTGGTTCTTGGATATATTTTTAAAGAAGGCTTGCAGCCATTTGCTTCTGTTGCAACCCTCGCGGATGCCACGTGATGGCACAGTTTGGGAGAATTTTCGAGAACTAGAATACGTTGTGGAAGCAGAAGTATACACTTGTCTTCAAGGCAGCTGCCGAGCTACTAGTTTTTTTTTTTCAGAGTAGTGACTGCATCATGACTGAGCTATGAAGATGTAGATGAGTCTAACCCGTTGGTTAATGTATGAGGATCTAGAATCTGATCTTTTCTTTGATGTGGTATTAGTTGGCTACGTGACCTTGTTCTCTCTCTCTCTCTCTCTCTCTCTCTCTCTCTCTCTCTCTCTCTCTCTCTCTCTACTTATAGAATATTGTTTTGTTGCTAATGCTTTTTTCCCTCTCAAACTTCGTATAAATTTATCTTTTTTTTTTTAGGTTTAAAAAGATATAGGTAAAGGTAGTCCCTGTGAATCTGAACCATTGCACGAGGTCAAAACTTAAGTGCTCTGATACCTAGTCATGGGTAGACATCAGCATGAGCTCAGTCGCTATAGGCGACACTCCTTTTCCATGGTTAACGCTCTGGGAAGGAAAAGGTTACAAAAAAGGGTAAAGGTAAAATACCCGTTTCCATGCCAATGAGGCATACTAGGGATGCGGTATTAGACCCATATTTCCAAGACCATCTGCACATGAGAGTCTGATGTGGTCAGTGTCAGGCCTGGTCGCATTTACCTTTCCAGATTTCTCTGGTACCCATTTTAAAAGCTGGATGGAATCCGAGGCCATTTTGGTGTGATGGTGCCATAGAAAAAAATCTCCGCTGTTAGAACTTGAACACGGTACCACTGGATTAGTAGGCCGAGTGTCTAATCACTGAGCCAGCCAGGCTGCATGATTTTTGTAGGCATCTTTCAATCATTGCCACATCATCTTACATCTTCCTCTTGCATCTTGCATCCTTCTCGTGGCGTTAAACGTCACATAGAGCTGGCATGGTAGTTCGCCATGTTTTCCTGCTTTCAGTGAGTTTTTCAACCTCATCAAAGGATTTTATGTCTACTAATCTGGCCTCTCTTAACAATGTCCTCTTTAGAGTTTCACGTGGTCGACCTCTTTTTTCTTCGGCCTGTTGTGTTCCGCTTGACAGCTTGTTTTGGGATTCTCTGACTATTTCTTCTACTCACGTGACCGACATATCTGTCTCCTTTTTCTGGTTACCCGTGAGACTGGTTGTTGCTCGCTCATCTGCCATATCTCTGCGTTTTTCTCGAATTCGTTCGACTTTATACCGAGTATAGCCACATCACCGAAAGCTAATAATCTATTCTAATAAAATGACATTTGAAAAAAACAGCAAAATAAAAGCTGAACTTCCATGAAATGATGTACCGAGTGTTCGTTTATGCTATCTAGACAAGTATAAAAACAGGACGGTATGCTATAACTATTATTGCCTGTTTTTGTTAAAATACATTGTTTTTATGTTGCCGAAACGATGAAGATGCTCCGAATAATTTGATTGTGCACATTAATATATTTTAATTTAATTACGCTCATTGGATTTTGGAAATGTGTGGATTTAAAATTTAAAAAAAAGGTAGCTAAATTTCTATCACCTCGTTTACCGTTCTCTGATATAACAAGTTGGATAATAGAAACTCATAGCTACAGAGTCAAACATTTTGCTACAAAGTATAGCTCATACATTAGAAGTTTGCTACAGAGTCTAGCCCATACACTGGAAATTATGCTACAGAGTCTAGCTCATACATTAGAAGTTTTGCTACAGAGTCTAGCTCATACATTAGAAGTTTTGCTTAAGAATCTAGTTCATACATTAGAAGTTTTGCTTAAGAATCTAGCTCATACATTAAAAGTTTTGCTACAGAGTCTAGCTCATACATTAGAAGTTTTGCTTAAGAATCTAGGTCATACATTAGAAGTTTTGCTTAAGGATCTAGCTCATACATTAAGAATTTTGCTTAAGAATCTAGCTCATACAGTGGCAGTTTTGCTACAGAATCTAGCTCATACATTATGAGTGTTTTGCTTAAGAATCTAGCTCATACATTATGAGTGTTTTGCTTAAGAATCTAGCTCATACATTGGCAGTTTTGCTACAGAATCTAGCTCATACATTATGAGTGTTTTGCTTAAAAATCTAGCTCATACATTATGAGTGTTTTGCTTAAGAATCTAGCTCATACATTATGAGTGTTTTGCTTAAGAATCTAGCTCATACATTATGAGTCTTTTGCTTAAGAATCTAGCTCATACATTAAGAGTTTTGCTTAAGAATCGAGCTCATATATTAAGAGTTTTGCTTAAGAATCTAGCTCATATATTAAGAGTTTTGCTTAAGAATCGAGCTCATATATTAAGAGTTTCGCTTAAGAATCGAGCTCATATATTGGCAGTTTTGTAAAATTATGTGAAGTAAAGAAGAGAGAAAAAAAGAACATTTACTTTGTTCTGTTATTTCAGCCTGGAGAAGATGGTAGGAACCGGCATATTATCATAATGGTTGAACTTATTCTAAGGTCTTCTCTGTGAAATAAGGATAGGCAACGTGACCCTCTCCTCATCCAACACGGCGTCATGTTTTCCCTTACATATTCGTTACAGAAATAACAGCCGTTTATGTCATCACAAACAAAAATTGCCGCTAACACCAGCACAAACAGCAACTTTTTCTTGTATCACCAGACACCAGCACAAACAGCAACTTTTTCTTGTATCACCAGACACCACCACAAACAGCAATTTTTTCTTGTATCACCAGACATCAGCACACACAGCAACTTTTTCTTGTACCACCAGACATCAGCACAAACAGCAACTTTGTCTTGTATTATCAGGCAACAGCAGTCGCTTACTTCATCACATACAACAACTCCCGCTTACTTCATCACAGACAACTGCCGCTTACTTCATCACAGACAACAACTGCCGCTTACATAACCACAGACAACAATTGTCGTTTACATTACCACATAAAAAAATGTCGTTTACATCACTACAGACAACAACTATCTCTTACATCACCCCAAACAACAACAGCCCCTTACATCACCACAGACAATAACAGCCGCTTACATCACTACAAGACAACAAAGGCCCGCTTACATCGTGTTTACAATTATATGGAAATACTACAACAGCATGCCGCTGTGAAATACATAAAATATATCAATAGACACGAAATATCGATATCGCCCGATTAATTTTGTAGATACTACCGCATCGCAGATCTTTCTGTAGAATAAAACAAGCCATTGCGCATAGTAAGAGAATACATTCGAAAGAAGCTGATACATTATATGTTTTTTCTATGACCCGTTATGCCAGTTAAGTATGGATACAATAGAGAAAAGGACTGTTTGAAAACTTCCACAAAGGGAGTGTTAACGTTTATTTATGAAATGTCTCTTGTGACGACAAGGGCAATTATTATATGCATATTTTCTTGTTATAACTCGGAGTGTCTGCTCATATCACACCCACGGATGTGTATGATTAAAGAAGGCTGTAACGATTTTTTTAAAATAATGTATATTTCTACGTAAATACTTACATGTAGAAGGAATATGCAAGCCGTTGATGTCTGAATCTTATGTTTCGTCTCACAACAGGTCCTAGAACCATATGAAATTAGCGTGTCGTTTAACATACGAGCACATACGGAGCATACAGAGCTCAGGTGTCTGTCAGGAAGATAAGCTTGAGGCCGGGCATAAATCGAGGTCTTGGAGACACGGCTCTGTGAGAGAGTGAGCAGATGTGATAGACAGTCGATAGCTGGACCACGCGCGCGTGCAGGCCCCGCTCTCTCGTGCGCACGCGCTGAGACAAAGTCGGAGAAGCGATGCCTGCCCTGCAGGGAGCTCATGTACACACACACACACACACACACACACACACACACACACAAAATTTAAATGATTCGATCGTTCGCTGTAAACATTAAAACCCTGGCGGTCTTTTATATTCCTATAGGCTATTTCAACAGCGATTTTCTGTACAAGGTTATAGTGTGTACATATACATTATAGAAAGATACCAGTTCCCCCCTGCATTTGTGATTATTAAATCTGTCTTCTCTTGATTTGGGCCAAATTTATATATTTCTTAATCAGCAAAACCAGTTAAACCACTCGATTACATATTTACAGCCGAAGACTGTTCTCTCTCTCTCTCTCTCTCTCTCTCTCTCTCTCTCTCACACACACACACACACACACACACACTCACTCACTCACTTGCGGACGCACACACGCACACAAATAAAGTTTATTATACTTCAGCGCAATATGTCTCAGTAGCTTAGGCATTCATTGGATCATAATATGCAAGTATGCATGACTACTTTTCCAGTTAAACCACTCGATTACATATTTACAGCCGAAGACTGTTCTCTCTCTCTCTCTCTCTCTCTCTCTCTCTCTCTCACACACACACACACACTCACTTGCGCACGCACACACGCTCACAAATAAAGTTTATTATATTTCAGCGCAATATGTCTCAGTAGCTTAGGCATTCATTGGATCATAATATGCAAGTATGCATGACAACCTTTCTGTTTTTTTTTCACTGAAAGTGAAGGAAAGAAAAATATTGAAAAATGTCAGTCCTAAGATTTCGTTTTTAAAAAGACCTAAGTGTGATGATGATAATGATTGTTATAAAACTAGTGCTAATGTAGCAGAGTTAGATAGATAGATAGATAGATAGATAGATAGATAGATAGATAGATAGATAGATAGATAGATAGATAGATAGATAGATAGATAGATAGATAGATAGATAGATAGATAGATAGATAGATGGATGGATGGATGGATGGATGGATGGATGGATAGATAGATAGATAGATAGATAGATAGATAGATAGATAGATAGATAGATAGATAGATAGATAGATAGATAGATAGATAGATAGATAGATAGATAGATAGATAGATAGATAGATAGAGAGGAGGGGGGGGGGGGGTAATAGTTCAGTTTTACAACGAACAGAAGAAATTGGAAATAGAAGAAAAGGCAGATAGCAAAAGACAACAAAAACAAAAACGGCAATGAAAACAACTAAAACTACGAACTACTTTGACAACGCTTAAGAAGACAAAACGGTGGATAACGCAAATAATAATAATGTATCTGGCAAAGATTCGTTTAGAGAATAAGAGACCGTAACTTGCCTACAGGGACCGCGGATTTATGTGGTTTGAGAAGCTCAGTGATTCCGCTGTCTTACTGTGTATGTCAAATGCACCCAAAAAAAAATCATGTTAAAATCTATTGAAATGTTAATATGACTACAGCACTAAACTGCAGATGACATTTACAGAACTGTACACCAGAACCGTACCGAATAAAATAAACGTCAACATTTTATCAACTTTTCAGATTTGTTTTTTTTCAACTTCTTGTATGTTTTTTTGCATAAATATCTTATGTTACAATTGCAGCATTCTAACATGTTGACATAAATAGCATTTCGTGATGTCGCAGCACGTACTCTGTTCTGATGGACTGTACTGAACAACACTCCCATCTACAGCTGGAAAGGTTAAGCCCAGAGATGTGATACTAGCTGCGAATAACAGGTTTGTAGTGTAAACTTCTGGGCACCCCAGATCTGTAAGCCACTACAGAACAGTACCCGAACAATAACCGCGTGTGTGTATGTGTGTATTTATGTGGGCACGTGTGCTGAAATGTTTCTATGTGGGTCGGATGTTTGTTCGCGGTGTAGTACCTCCACGAACTTCTGAACAAGGAGTCATTTAAAAAACTTTTTTTTTTAATCTGAAAAAGAATGGAACGTGCTCGGGTGTGGGGCGGAGCATTGATGCAGGCTTCTCAAAAGCTCCTCCACGGCAGACAAATCCAGAACTACATCCACAGGCGGCTGTCGCACATTTCTTACCACAAACACCGGTTTTGTTAGCTGGGACTAGCCCAGTGCCATCTCAGGCTCTCATGTTTGAGTGTGAAGCTGTCAGCAAACAGTCATCAATAAGACACTCATCGAGAAGAAAACAGTCATCAATAAGACAGTTATCGAGAAGAAAACAGTCATCAATAAGACAGTTATCGAGAAGAAAACAGTCATCAATAGGACAGTTATCGAGAAGAAAACAGTCATCAATAAGACAGTTATCGAGAAGAAAACAGTCATCAATAAGACAGTTATCGAGAAGAAAACAGTCATCAATAAGACAGTTATCGATAAGAAAACAGTTATCAATAGGACAATTATCGAGAAGAAAACAGTCATCAATAAGACAGTTATCGAGAAGAAAACAGTCATCAATAAGACAATTATCGAGAAGAAAACAGTCATCAATAAGACAATTATCGAGAAGAAAACAATAATCAATAGGACAGTTACCGAGAAGAAAACAGTCATCAATAAGACAGTTATCGAGAAGAAAACAGTCATCAATAGGACAGTTACCGAGAAGAAAACAGTCATCAATAAGACAGTTATCGAGAAGAAAACAGTCATCAATAGGACAGTTATCGAGAAGAAAACAGTCATCAATAGGACAGTTATCGAGAAGAAAACAGTCATCAATAGGACAGTTATCGAGAGGAAAACAGTCATCAATGAAACGGTCAGCAACAAGACAAACTGTCACGAGTCAGACGGCCATCAATAAAACAAACAGTCGTTAAGAAGGCTGTCATCAGTAAGATTTTAACAAAACAAACAAATAACAAGAAATAAACCGTGATCAATAAATCAAAACTGTCATTTACAAGATAGTGATCAGTATATAACAAATTGTCAACAATAATACAGTTATCAATAAGACAAACAGTTATTAATAAGACAGTCCTCAACAAGGCAAACTATCATCAAGAAGACAGGCATCAGGCAAACTGTCATTGTTAAGACTGTCAGATAGTCAAAAAAAGAATGGGAAAACTAATTATGTCAGTCCGTAAGAACAACGAAGAGCAAAACCTTTATCTTAATGCGAAGAAAACAAATGACAAAACAAACAAGGCAGCTGAAATATGTATCAATGAGGAAAAATTGGAAGAGGTGGAGAGTTTTGAATATCTTGGATCACTACTAACTAATAATGGAGATACAATGAGGGAAATTAAAAGGAGGATATCTATCGCTCTTCAGAAAGTAAAACAACTAAAAAATCTGTGGAGAGGAACAGACAGAACAACACAAAATACGATTTTTAAGGGCATGCGTCTTTCCCATCGCAACATATGCCTGTGAGACCTGGACACTTAACAAAACAGCTGAGAAACACATAAATGCCTTTGAATGTAAATGCTACAGAAAAGTTCTTCAAATATCATGGACACAATAAAGAACAAATATATCCATACTACAAGAATTTAATATTGAAGAAGGCTGGCAATAAAGAGGATTAAAGAGAGAAAACTTAAATATTTTGGACACATTAAAAGTCATGAGAATTTAGAGAAGACCATCTTGGAAGGGTGCATTATGTGAAAAAGAAAGAGAGGAAGACCAAGCGAAAATGGCTGCAAGGCATCGTTGATGATCTGCAAATGGATGCATCAGCAGCAGGCCATCTTGCTCACAACCGAGAGGCCTACAGGAGTGCTGTTAGGGAGCCAAAGTTCCGCAAGGGACATGCAAATGAATGAATGAAGTCATCCAGAAGAATATCATCAATCAAACAAACTTTCATCGATAAGACAGTCAGCAAGAAGACAGCCATCAATAAGACAAACAGTCAACAAGAAGACAGCCATCAATAAGACAAACAGTCAACAAGAAGACAGCCATCAATAAGACAAACAGTCAACAAGAAGACAGCCATCAATAAGACAAACAGTCAACAAGAAGACAGCCATCAATAAGACAAACAGTCAACAAGAAGACAGCCATCGGTAAGATAAACAGTCTTCAATAATACAAGTAGTCATCAAAAAAGGAAAACATTTATTAACAAGACAAACATTCATAAGAAAGACAACCAGTCATCGGAAAGATAGTCATTAATGAGACAAAAAGCCATCAACAAAACAGTCATCACAGGACAAACTGTCAAC